>LPNX010227588.1:212911-348661 GCA_001517045.1 Pseudotsuga menziesii | reverse complement strand
TAAGATTTATGCTGCAAAGATTGAAAATGAAATAAAACTAAATGTAAAGACAGAAAATTAACACTCAAAATAAATTCAATAAACTGAAATGTAATCATGTAACCTACATGCCCTATTTTAACAATGCATCTGAAAAACAATGTGAGATGTACTATTGCACAATTGATAACTTCCCCGGCAACAGCGCCAAAATGTTGGGCACCCAATATGCAAGTATATTATTACCAACATACAGAGTGTACAAAATTTATTGTCAACCCGAGAAAGTCTTTTATTTCAAAGCTATCGTGCAAAATATATGCAAGTACAATTTCTACCTGACACTGTTGATCTATTGGTATGCAATCGAAACTCTTTGTAAACTAGATCACATCTGCTTGAAAAGAAATCAATGCTCAAACCTATTCATAAATCAAACTGTAAATCGAATACACTTCAACAAGATCTATTCCTATGAAACAAGATCTGATTACATACATCTAAAGAATTGTTATGTTGGCCAACGATCTACCAAATGAATTATCAGCACAATGATTATGACAGATCTGATGAATGAAAGCACACAACTATGATGAAATCAATGAATGAAAGCATGAATAAAATAATAAGCAGATCTAAACAATAACACACTTACAATTAACACTACCAGCATCTGCTCAGGGAAGAGGGCCCTTCCTCCACTGAGCAGAGCTGGAACTCCACAATAGAAATCTACAACTCCAGAATTAAGAAACTACCAGCATGTATTATCATAAGAAAAGAATTACAACAGATCTGGATCAAATCCTACATCACAACATTGTGTTATCTCCTATCATCAATTTCCTATCCTGCCTAATCTATCATGCTTAATCAATCAATCAATCATCAATAATCAATAATAATCAATAATTAATAATCCTCCCTTATTAATGAGATTGATTACATATTTATACATAAAATTATCTCCTGGAAATGAATAACTGAAGCCCCAGCTTGTGATCTGTAATAGCTGAAACATGGCCGTAACTACTGGCAACTTTGGAACCGGTCGCAACACCAAATCGGGAAAATACCCTTTCGAAGAACCACCTGCATATCGCAAACCGTAGCTTTGGTTGGAGATTTCCTCGCGACTCAGGTAAATGAGGATGTTACGCACAAAACCCATGTCTCGGATTTTTGAGATTCGTTTTCATCTTCCCGCAAATCAAGACGCGAATCAAGGTGTTCTTATGTGGCATGCGTTTTTGGTTAAGGCTGTAACAGCTGGCTGTGAGCATCCTGTACGTGGCAAATCACTCCATAAACCATCATTAGTAAAATTATGCATAATAGTCTTTTAATTCATCAAAGATAAAGGAAAATAGTCACTATTAACCACTTAAAATATCAAATGGAAGTAGCGGCTGTACAATGCGCAGCTGCAACAAATGAATGGAAAATGGAATGATAAATGAGAAATAATGGTAAGAAATGGATGAAAAATGGATGAAAAGTATGTCAATAAGTGGTGGAAAAATGGACAATTCCAGGTCCTGACATCTCCCCCAAACTGAACTTGTTGCATGTCCTCATGCAACCCAATACAGCTGCCGGAAAACTATGTTCAGCCGCCGGAAAACTCTGTTTAGCCGCCGGAAAACTTTGTTCAGCCTTTGTTCATCCGCCGGAAAACTATGTTCAGCCTTTGTTCATCCTCCGGAAAACTATGTTCAGCCGCCAGAAAACTTTGTTCATCCGCCGGAAAACTATGTTCAGCCTTTGTTCATCCGCCGGAAAACTATGTTCAGCCGCCGGAAAACTATGTTCAGCCTTTTAACAGGAAACTTCTGAAGCGATTTTCTCCCAAACGACAAACTGGGTTGGGCTGAAATTTTGCAGGAAGGTAGAAACCACTCTAATGCATCTCCATGCCAAAAATTAGACAAACCCACATCACGGATTTCGCGAAAAATGTGAATTGTCTGTAGGTGATTATGGTCATTTTCTTGAAAACCGTGCACTGGATTAAGCTGAAAATTGCCACGGTTATTCAACATGTTGCTATGCATTTCCTGTACAAATTTCATGAGGATCCAATTCGTGGTTTGTGAGATATCCTCAAATCAAATTATTCATTTTTTGTCAGCTGTGGATGAATAAAAAAATCAATATGCACAAAAATGTCAAAAACCACGCACCCAATATGCAAGTATATTATTACCAACATACAGAGTGTACAAAATTTATTGTCAACCCGAGAAAGTCTTTTATTTCAAAGCTATCGTGCAAAATATATGCAAGTACAATTTCTACCTGACACTGTTGATCTATTGGTATGCAATCGAAACTCTTTGTAAACTAGATCACATCTGCTTGAAAAGAAATCAATGCTCAAACCTATTCATAAATCAAACTGTAAATCGAATACACTTCAACAAGATCTATTCCTATGAAACAAGATCTGATTACATACATCTAAAGAATTGTTATGTTGGCCAACGATCTACCAAATGAATTATCAGCACAATGATTATGACAGATCTGATGAATGAAAGCACACAACTATGATGAAATCAATGAATGAAAGCATGAATAAAATAATAAGCAGATCTAAACAATAACACACTTACAATTAACACTACCAGCATCTGCTCAGGGAAGAGGGCCCTTCCTCCACTGAGCAGAGCTGGATCTCCACAATAGAAATCTACAACTCCAGAATTAAGAAACTACCAGCATGTATTATCATAAGGAAAGAATTACAACAGATCTGGATCAAATCCTACATCACAACATTGTGTTATCTCCTATCATCAATTTCCTATCCTACCTAATCTATCATGCTTAATCAATCAATCAATCATCAATAATCAATAATAATCAATAATTAATAATCCTCCCTTATTAATGAGATTGATTACATATTTATACATAAAATTATCTCCTGGAAATGAATAACTGAACCCCCAGCTTGTGATCTGTAACAGCTGAAACATGGCCGTAACTACTGGCAACTTTGGAACCGGTCGCAACACCAAATCTGGAAAATACCCTTTCGAAGAACCACCTGCATATCGCAAACCGTAGCTTTGTTTGGAGATTTCCTCGTGATTCAGGTAAATGAGGATGTTACGCACAAAACCCATGTCTCGGATTTGTGATATTCGTTTCCATCTGCCCGCAAATCAAGACGCGAATCAAGGTGTTCTTATGTGGCATGCGTTTTTGGTTAAGGCTGTAACAGCTGGCTGTGAGCATCCTGTACGTGGCAAATCACTCCATAAACCATCATTAGTAAAATTATGCATAATAGTCTTTTAATTCATCAAAGATAAAGGAAAATAGTCACTATTAACCACTTAAAATATCAAATGGAAGTAGCGGCTGTACAATGCGCAGCTGCAACAAATGAATGGAAAATGGAATGATAAATGAGGAATAATGGTAAGAAATGGATGAAAAATGGATGAAAAGTATGTCAATAAGTGGTGGAAAAATGGACAATTCCAGGTCCTGACAGTCCTCCTAGTGATAGTTTACCCTTTTTTCAGACTAGGGGGCACTACTTACGAAAAATGAACACTCTAGCTAGTCATGACTGGAAGAGTTCTCTTGGGTATTATTTTATACTTTTTTGGGCCCTAGAGACTAAATCATACGAAAAAGGATCCTTTTGGAGTCTTCTTTAGATTGTTCAATCTCTCTAAACATGAACTACACTGAGTTTTATTTCATTGGACTCATTAAATTAACATTGAGAGACCACTCTTTTGCAATGAACCCCTCCTTTCTTAGGTTCATAAAACGTATGAGAATGGACTTGTATTTAGATGATCTACAACAAGTGTTTGTTACCCTCTTTGAACTCGTAAAAACAAAAAGAGGCACTCATTAATCATGATGGAGAAATTAAGGGAAGGGAGTCAATTCATTTTGCAAATAAAGTGGTAGTTGGTCGTCACCTTTGAACATGGCACTTGTCTGCATTTCATTCAGTCAATTGGGTAAATCAACTTGTCTCTGATTCGATCCACTTTCATGAGTCATGTAACTCCTTTGAGCCTTTCAAAGAATGCATTGTCCAATGTTGTATTGTGTTCCACCTCATCGAGTCAATGCTGCTAAGTCTTTTGTCATGCCACCCGATGTTCAAAGGGAAGTTAGAAGTTTACCTCTGTAGTTAAAACAACATTTGTGTCAGTAAATTTTGAGTCGGTCCAATGGTTATTTTATCCACAACATTCCAAAAAAAAGTTTTGAGTTTCATGTCGTCGACGTGGAATTCATCATGGCCCTTCTTCGATGAGACTATTCCTATCAACATCATCTCATCATCTGGGAATTAGTCTTAGAAACAAGTTTAGTACCTTGAGATCTGTATGAGTCAATGATATATTCTCTCGCTCTCGACATAGGTTCACATCATTGACCTTTGATCAAGAGATTCGACTGAGTGTTCGACATCAAAACATCTATTCACACTTAGTATATTGTATTAGAGTACCTTGAGAATCATTGACATTAATGGTGATCTCCCTCGCACTTGTTAATGGTTCACATCATTGACTAGTAATCAAGTGGTTTCTACCATGTTTGACTTCAGATCATTGTAATCACATGGATAGAATCATACTTTGTGGAAGATGAGATGAAGACCCTAGGTTTCTGTTGGAAAGCACTCATAATTTTCTCCCCAAGTTGCAATGGAGTATATTGTATGAAGTACCAGCATGGATCCACATTTGTATGGTTGTGGCTATGCTCAAATTTGTGTCTGTATGACATAGATCTACATTTTAGATCTGGTAGCTATGCCCAAGTTTGAGTCCTCTATCACATGGATCTACGATGTATTCTAGTAGCCATGTTTGTTTATTCCTGTCATGGATCTTCCTTGTGCTGGTTTGCAGCCATGATGAATACACATTTTGATCATGATTTAAAAGTATTGATGTATTGCAGATTCCTGGTTGATTATCTCCGATCAAGCTAATTCTTTCCTCGAATTGATAACTTTCTCTTTCAAAGATCTCACCTATCGTATCCCTCTAGCCTCATGCTTTGGGGGGCATTCTGTTATACCTAAATCCTGTCATCAGCATGTGATGAGATCCCAAACTTTAGTGTTTCCCTCAATCCCAAATTATGAAGTAAGAACATTGGTCCAGACATCAAATTTGTATATGAAAATCCAGCACCGCTTCTACCGTTTAGTAAAAAAGCAGCACCTTCTTCAACATCACCTATAATATGTTGGCAGTAAGCGGTGGCACCACCTTTACCCTTTAATAAATGCACGGTTCTACCTAAAACTACTCTGTCATGGTGAACAAGGAGCGGTGCCCTTGGTAAAAAGTGAAAAAGAGAGGTTCTCATGAAGCTACTCGAAAGAAGGATTCATGGCACCCTTATCCCTGATCAATAGGGTTAGTTGGGCTTGAGATCCTACCTTATAGGATCTCCTAGCCACCTCACCCATCATTTTTTCAACCATCTCTATCCATTCCAAGCCTATAAAAGCAGGTTCAATCTCTATGGTTGAGGAGAGAGTAATGTTATGATGTTGTTTTGATATTCTGGCCTAAGTCATTCAAGAGAGATTGAGGGAGCAATTTGGAGCTGTTGGGGACAAGAAGTTGGTTTTGTGAAAGAGCATATCAACACTAAGGCATAGGTTGTAAACTCTTTCTTCATTTTATTAATGTAAAGTTGGTTCCTTTCCCATATACTTGTTGTGTTATAATCTTGCATGTTATTTTCAGATTCCTTAGTCACTGAAATAGATCTATAGAGGATGTTCTGGTGTGAAATCATGAATCTGGGTGTCTATTCCGTGCGAATAATTTTTCCAAATCCATATTCCGTAAATTTTCGACCGAACTAATTTATTTTTTCAGCCAAAAACATAGAACTAACTTTTCGCCAAAAGTTACTTTTTACGGAAAGTGTTAACTTTAAAGTTAGAAAGAACTGTCTTTCTAACTTTGCAAGTTTAAAATTAATGGTTACCGTTAAAAGTAACTTTCAGCTGAAATATTTATTCGGCCGAAAACCTGTAAATTTTCAAAAATGGAATTCCATCCCATTTCTCACTCTTCTTCCAATTTCAGAGAGATCATATCATATCAAATACTAACAATTTCTCTTGACAAATAATACAATTAGTTGCATAATTCAATCTACTTTCTATAGATACGAATTTTGTTGAAATTGGTGTGATACACTAATTTTATTTATTATATTTCTTAGAATGTGTCTGGATTACTTCAAAATTTAATAGAATTCATTGAAATGAAAATTCAATAACTTCTTAAAGAAATGATGAATTTTTTTTTGAAAAATCATGATCCTCAACATTGATGTGTTGTCTTCAAAAGGGTACTTTTAGTTTTTTTGTTTTGAATTGTAAATTAGGGAAGATGTTGTGTCAACCTAAACATGTCAATTTTATGCTAGTTTTTTAGATTGGTCCACTTCCAAAAATTCTAATAATTAGTGCATGTAGCTGTTAGATACAAACTTATAGACATATACTAGTACAATCTGTCTAGATCATCATAACATATTTTGTTTTTAATGAACAGTAGTTGAATAATGAATTAACTTGTGTCTAAAAACATGACTATTTTTTTAGAATTTCATTAATTAATAACATACTGTCAAACACTTGCAAAAATGACATATCAAATGCCAGTAAAAAAATCTAAAAAATAACCGATAGAAATCTAACACAATTCTCTACAACTTTTGTTTTTACTTTAAAATGAAATTCTAAATACAAATCTAATTTTTCTTTGCCCGAAGTTGACAGAATTGCAAAAACAACACTCCTTTTCTCATTACCCCCCAAAAAATAGACACCTAGATTCATGATTTCACCCTCTAGTATCTTTGATCTCTCATGTGTTTGATGTGTTTATGAAGGTATTTTGTTGGAGACCTTTTTCACAAGAGAAGAACCACATAACTCCATAAAATATTGTATTTCAAGTGTTTATATCTTCTAGGGAAATTCTTCCAACCTTATCATGAACTATTTGTTCTGGATCTAAACCATCCAGGGCAGAAGAACTACTTCTATCCATATAAGGTGCAAAACTCCTAGCAATAGTCTACGAGGTGTAAGGTATTCAAGAACCTTCTCATGTTTTTGTAGTGATTTATTAATGTCTTCAAGATGATGCAAATAGTTCATACTTGTACTTTGAATAATCCCCACATTACCTCCATGCTTCACAACAAATTTATTTCATTGAGATAACACCTCATCTCATATGTATTTATTCCCCAAAGGTATGAATGGATGTGTATGGAAAGCATTATATTTAATCCATATATGCCTTGGACCATTTTCACATAACATAACAATATCAAATGCATCAATAGATCCATCACTAATACCAAAATTACTATTACTAATGTGAACAAGTCTTGCACACATTAGGGTCTCCATCTTCATTATGTATCTACCCACCCAATGCATGGATGGATAGGATTGTTTTCTTGCTGGTCCATGTGGGATGCAATCATGAACCTTCATTAGATTGATGTATTATTCACATAAATAAATATCATAATATCCTTGAAGCAAGATAATTTCCTGGCAATCATCCTGCAAGTCAATGTTTCCTTCAAACACTTGTAAATATGAACTTTCTTCATGTTCATCCTCCATGAGAAGTTCCTCCATCATAACCAATGCATTTCCTTCCATGAAAGATGAAAGGTGTGGTACATTCAACTTATTTTTAATTTGATACATCTTCAACTTTGACTCTTGAATATCCTTTTGTGTGATTTCCAACGAAACATATGTAGCCTTCAATTCACTACCAAGCCTCTCTACTTCATATTCCTCTCTTCTGAGTGCATGATAGTATATTTTGGTTACCTCAAGAAGATGAATCCTATATGAGAGAAATTTCATGTAACTTTCCTTCATCTTTCCCACTTTTTCTTTGAGAGTTTCAAAATATTCCAAGAAATATTTTACTTCCAAACCTTCTTTTGAAACTATCCAACAACATCTTGACACCAAATAATTGGCATCGACAAAAAGCTCCTTGGATTCTCTAATATTCCCTTCACCCTCCTTATGTGATCCCACCAAATGGTGTGGCTAACAAAGAGGATTTTCCACAAAATGGTCTTATTCCAAGGGTTTAAACCTTGGTATCTCTTCTTCATCCTTTCCATGAATATGACTTGGACACGCATTCTCTTCTTCTTGGAAGTATTGTGGAAGTCATAAATATGATCTATATGATTCATTCTTTGCTTATTCTCCCTCTTTTGTGAGATGGAATTCACAATATAGTTCAAGTGGTGACTGAAAAACTAGATCATGGGAAAACTCTAGCTACTACAAGATCATCATCTTTTTTCCCAAGGGAACTTGTAATTGTGAGAATTTCTTCAAGGCTTAGCTCTATGTCAACATTATAGAGAATTGATAATGCATCAATAGATTCTCTTTCATCAATTTATAGAGTGTTATTTGTCTCTTTGGATTTCTCTTCTACATCAATGGTGGTAGGATGAAGGGAATCATCACCCTAATCCTTTGTTGCACTACCCTCATTAGTAAGGATTTTGGGCATATCTTCTAATAACTGATTGGAATTTTTTTTTTCTCCTTCGAAACAATTGATACATATTTATCCTTGGTATCCTGAGGGTCAATATCTTTAGAGCTTATTGATTGCAATGAAGCAAGTTTTCACCCACTTCAACTTTATTTTATAAATTAGGATTTGATATAGGAACTGGTGGTTCATCCCATTGGTATTCATAGAAAATTTGTTCATATAAGTCGCGATGAAAACATCTATCTACATAAATAATTTCTTCTTTCTCATATGGATTGAAATATTCATCATTCATTGAAATGAGCCTCATAGCTGCACGTTTTTCTTTGTAAGAAGAGGTGACCTACAATATTATTCAATAGAGAGCCTACATTCCACAGGATGAGCCAAGGAAAGAGATTTGTTACAATTGTAATGGTTTAATCAAGTTAGATTGGTCATTAACCCCTTCTCACAATAAAATTTGAAATAAAATTTTGGGGCACAGAGTTTAAATTGATTAATTGATTAATGATTAGGTAAGGAGGTCCAGCCAAGGAAGGGAAGGGGTCATAAAATCTCAATTTCCTATGAAAAATGTTCTGGGACCTTTCATCTTTTGAATATCAGCAAGGATGAAGTCTACTCGAAGGATCCTGGGAACCCCAGTATATGCAAACTAAAACCTTTGTTATTTAATTCCCAAAGACCAATGGTGAGGGGATTTAACTCAAGTAACCATGAATATATATGATATGGTGTTATTTATTAGTAAAACTAAGTTTATTTAGGTTTGAAACCAAATTGGGAGGCTGAAAGGTTCACACCAAGAAAACTAGTCTTTTTGATTGCTTAAATGGGACAACTTCTTGGCTTCCCAAACACTTAGAGATAGTCACAAATTATTAATATCAGACATCAAAATTATTTAATATAATTATAATGAGATATCAGAATAAAAATGAGGAAACTTCATGGATATTTCACTGTCTAATGAAAAAATTGGAAAACTAGTAAAATTTGCATTAAAATCTAGGCAAGGTAATTTAAACTCATATGAAGCTTAATCAAACTGATTCAAATTGTCATAAAATTTATAGAGACAAATAATTACATCAAGTACAACTCAAGGATGCTGAAATTAACCTCACATAAATATTAGTGATAGAATACTTTAGCAAAGAACACATTACAAGGAGGATGGAGACCAAAATTCCTTATGAATTGTTAGGACAAACTCCCAAACTCTTCAATGAAGATGCTAAATATCTGGATCTGATAAGACAACCTGAAAACGTTTACCATCAATGGATGAAAGGAATCAATCCTTTCCTATGATTCGAAAAGAGGCAGGGGCACACCTCTCAGTTGTGTCTAAGGGCACATCTCCCTAAGAAAGCTAAAGCTCCAAATTCAAAAGACTAG
Source organism: Pseudotsuga menziesii (assembly GCA_001517045.1). Lineage (NCBI taxonomy): Eukaryota > Viridiplantae > Streptophyta > Pinopsida > Pinales > Pinaceae > Pseudotsuga > Pseudotsuga menziesii. The sequence goes on along the minus strand of LPNX010227588.1, from coordinate 338,705 downwards.
ATTGAAAAAATATGTGAGAGGTGTACCATTGCATGGTTTTATAGAAGAGGAAGATTCTTGAACAAGTATCCTTAGACAATGCACCCTCATGGTTTGGATAGGAAAGAGCTTGCTTTATTATTTTGCTTTGTCTCCAACTTTCCTTCTTTTCTTGCTATTACAGAGAGAAAATTCCTATGGCTTGAGGTAGAAAAAAATAGTCTGAATGACACCAGAAATCAATCCATTTCATATGAAATAGAGATAAACAATTCTAACACTAAGGGATACAGAAAATACCTTATTCCGGATGGTTGTAGTAGATCCCCGTTGATATTTTCAATCAAGCTTGTGCATACATTTCATTCTCAACACCAATGCAACAACCAAACATGATATATGTTAAGTGTTAGGCCTACTCTACCATATATAAATCCAACATATATAAGAAAATGCATCTACATCCATGGATAACAATATTCATAGTCACACACATGTATTGGATGAGAAATGGATATTTCTATTAATAATTAATAGAGATAATAGTGACAAACTCTGTCAGAATAGAGAAACTGAGTCCTCCACATGGGCCTCCACCACTTCAATCCTCCATATAAATGGAAAGATCACAAAATAAAAGAAAGCATGGGAAGAGCAACAATGTGTGCTCAAAAGGACAAAGGGATGCAGACTCAAGCATGTATAATATGGGGCAACAATCCACTATAGTTTTCTTTCCCTTAAGTGTTTTCCTCCTCCAATGTATCAAAGAGGATCAATATATATCCCTCCAATAGGCAATGAAGGGTCGAGTGAGAGCGTTTCCAGGAAAATAGAAGGCCAAGAGTCATGTTATTCGGGACTCATTAAGGAAAACTCTATTTTTGTGTTTTTATGCACATTTCTTGATGTACGTGGGTCACAGTGGAGCAAGCTACATGTACACGTTCTTATCAGACTAAAACCCACGTATGGAAATAAACATGTGTTTTTTATGGGAATATTGGGAACATCAAAGTATATTTCTAGCAAAGGGGGTACAAAAAGTATGCATAAAAACATGATCTACCAGGTGTGGTAAAATTAGCTATAACACTTGATTTGCTGATTTTGCCTTGCTTTCTTTCTGCTTTTCCTTATTTTCTAGATTACCCTGATTTTATTGTACTTTTACCTTACTTTATTTTTTAATTTTCTTTCCTTCCTTTCTGCCAAAAAGACAAAATTTCCTTGCTTTGTCTACTTGCTTGCTTTGCACTAAGTTTTCTTAGAAATTCCCTCTTTCAAGATTTTCTTCCTTTTTTCAACTTTCCAAAGTGATAGACTTTATCCCTTTGTCATAGTGTGCCATCATGGGAACATGATCAATTACAACTAATTATAAAATACAATAGTTAATTAATAATAAAATGGTCTATCGATAGGATAAATTATTCTCCAAGTATTAATTATTTCAACTAGGACAAACATTAATCACAATTTAATTAATAATTTAATCCTCAATCCATATGGGATTGATGGGTTATGACTTTGTCAAGGACCACTAGGGATGGAACATGGATATCTATGGTTATGTCAAAATGGGGACATGATAATATCCAATTTGAGCATTCATACATAGCTCTCGTCTAGTCTTCCTTATTTTATGAACATGATTAACAACCTTCTTTTGTCGGAGATCTTCTTCATGTTCTTCTAATGAACTAGATAATTCTTCTAATGCAATTTCATCCTTAACTAAATCCGTACAAGTTTTCAAGAAATTATTCAAATTTCCTACCTTTCCTATCAACTTCTATAAGATAGATCAGTCAAAGTGAGTCAACATATCATATACTAGTCCTTGTCAAATATTTTAAGAGAATTCTAAGTTGAATCTCCATTATCTCTCCCCTTAAACTCATTTCAGGACTCAAATAAGACCCCTTTCTTTTTCTGCACAACAAATGGTATCCATCGTTGTGCCTCTAGTTGGATCCTTGAATCTTGCAAATGACCCACTTAATGTTCTCTTATTGCATCTCCTCCTCTGGTCACAAAAACAATAGTCAATGTATTCTCCCTTGGTTCAATCGTAACCTTTTGAACATTCTGGTTTTCATTCTATAGATGATCTATATTTTGATTGGTCTTCTCCTACCATTTCGTAATGAGCTACAAAAATATTTAATGGTACGATATAACACTTTGCAATAGGAACATGTCAAATTCATATTCTGGAAATCTCTCACATAATGTCCTGGATGACTGCAATTGTATAAAATTAATTGACCTTTTCCTTGACCAATTCCTCCTCGTCCATGAACACATAATCCACCCCTACATAGATTGAATTGTTCATTCTATCTTTCAACTTGTATTTGTTTGTCACACTTCAGCAAGTAAGTATCGACTCTATGTTCCTGTAGAAGCTGATATGCTCGACAGTATTTTTCATTGTGTCCGACAGATCGACAAAATTTACAATAGAGACTTGTAAGGGAACTTACTATTTTCTGGAGATACAACAATTCTTTCGTTTGATGGGATCTATTTTGGAAAGCACACCATGACACACCTAATTAACTGAGTGGCTTCGATGCTCCAGCATCTAGATATTCATGAAAAGATGGACATTGATCCTTATGATGTCCTTCCTAATTACATCTTGTACACCTAATCTCTTCACGAACCTCCTTTTCTTTCTTTCTTTATGTCGTTCATTCTTTAGAATATTTAGTTGTGTATGTTATACTCATGTACATAAATAACGAAGAATAAAGGTAGATGATTGTAGTGAGAAATGAATATTTCTTGGATATGGTAAAGACTCTAAATATTATTAGTTATATAATCCTATGAACAAAAAGGTCATCATTGCAGAGATGTATTGTTCAAATAATAAGAGTCATGGGATCAAACCATAGATAAGGTTGTTGGAACTACAATACCTCAACCAGAATATGAACAAGTATAGGAGCAAATTGAATATAATGGACAACAAGATCTAGTAGCACAATCACTAGTAGCAAGTACTCCAACAAGGATACCTAGAAATTCAGTTTGAGGTAAAACATTAAGGTCAAAAGATATACACACTTCTATTCCTCAATCAGGTAATGAATCTAATCATAGTAATATAAAGACAAAAATTTTACAAGAAATCTATGATGGATTAGATGCAAATTCCAATTTCTCCTAGTATTTCTAGTCAACCTATGTTCTTTGAATATGTAGTACAAGAACAACATTAGGTAAAAGTGATGGATGAAGAGATAGATTCCATTGAAATAAATTATACACATGATCTTGTTGACTTTCCTAAAGATAAGAAACCGATTGGTGTGAAGTGGGTGTATAAGACATAAATCAATGAAAAAGATGAAATTGACAAGTATAAGGCATGGTTAGTAGCAAAATATTTTTTACAACAACCATAAATTTATTTCAGAGGGACTTTTGCACTTGTAGCTAGATTGGAAATGGTAAGAGAAATTTTATCTATTGCATCTTAAAACAAATGGAAAGTGTATCAGTTGGATTTCAAGTCAAAATTCTTGAATCATATTCTTGAAGAAGAAATTTACTTGTATCAACCACAAGGATATGAAATAAAAGAACATGAAAATAATTTTACAAGTGGAAGAAATCTTGATATGGGCTCAAGCAAGATCCAAGCGTTTGGTATAGTAGAATTGATTCTTGTCTCATTAACAATAGTTTTAGTAGAAGCAACAATGAACCAACAATTTACATTAAGGTAAATCAACATGAATAAATTTTGATAGTTTGTTTCTATGTTAATGATATGATTTTTATAGGTAACCTGTTAGTAGATGAATTTAAAGAAACTATGATGGAAGTTTTTGAGATGAAAAATCTAGGCTTGATGAAGATCTTGTTGAAATTACTCAAATAACTAAGAGGGGGGGTGAATCAGTTATTTCTAAAGCTAAAACCATTTTTCACTATTTAAACCATTATTACAGATTGAAGATTTAGTTATGATATTGAAGCAATTATAACAACTAAGATGATGATTATCAATCACACACACATGATAGAAACATGCAAATATTCACTTTATTTGAGCACCTACTCAAATGAGGCTGCAACCTCTGCTTTACATAGTACTTCTTGTGGAGAGCACCAACTCCCATATTTTTCTAGCATCGACTAGAATCATATTCTCCAGATACAACTGAGTGAAATCACTAACTTCCACTTGTACATGCTTCAACATGTACAGAGAAGACAACATGTTTTTCCTAGAACCACGCTTCCACCCTTGTTTCTCAGATTTAAATGTGTTCAATACAAATTGTAGAAAAAAAATATAACATTTCATACCATATATGTTATGATATTATTCTAGATTTATGCACCTTGGTTCCCCTCATTATCTGCATTCTGGATAATTAGAGTCCTCTGTCCTTCTACAATTCTCACTTTACCGATGATCCATGCATCAACTTCTCTGTCTGCATATATCACAATATTCTGTTCCTATCTCCCATCCTTTTTTAGAAGTCAATCTATAACTTCTGTACATGCTCGTATGCTTGATGGTTTATTTCCATAACTAATCAAACTGTTCGATGCCTTATGACATAAAAGAAGTCCAATCACTGGTTAACCATAAATTTCTGTAACGAATCTTCATCCTTTGGGTTCTTCTGCACTTGTCATTTTCTACAACAAATCAAGGTTTCCGCACTCCTGGTTCCGCAGTACAAGTTCCACCCCAATCATTCCAAACCATTGATCTTCTTCAGTCTCTTCGTGACTGTTGAGGTGCTGAGGAAATCAGATATCTGATATGTGATTTTTCTTGATATCATTTCATGATTTCTGCTGTCCATCTTCTGCACATCCTTTTATTCATAATCAATTTGCGTCGTCTATTTCTTCTACAATATTTCCCAACTATCGTCTTGAATCCTGTGCGGGATGAAGATCCTAGGTTTTCAATATTATGCTAAACAACTTCCAAAATTTTCACTTTCTGAATTCTTCATTTATCCTGCAGAACTCCTTCTGCACCGTTGATTTCTTGTGCACATTTTCTTGACCATTGATCTTATATTCTATGTGGATGCGGAACTCGGGTCTTCAATATTTGTTTGGATAGTTTGCATAATTTTCGATTTCTGAATTTCAGTTTCAAAACTCCTTCTGCACCATCGATTTCTTGTGCACACTTTCTCAACTGTCGATCTTAGATCTCATGCGGGATGCAGATTTTGATTCTTCAACATTTTGTTAAAAAACTTCTACAAAATTCGCTTTCCCTCCTTCTTCCTGTAGAGATCCTTCCACATTGTTTATTCCTTGTGCATGTTTTTCCGACCGTCGATCTTAGATTTGGTGTGGGATGTAGAACTCGGGTCTTCAATATTTGCTTGGACAATTTCCAGAATTTCCGCTTTCTGACTTCTGCTTGCAAAAATCCTTCCGCACCATCAGTTTCTTGTGCATGTTTACTCCTAACTGTCAGATGGTGTTCATCATATTACCTTTGAAACTTTGCATATTTTCTTTTGACCATTGATTTCTTTCCAGGAGTCATTCCTGTCCGTTAGATCTATTCATCATATCTTCTTTCAAACTTTGCGGATTTTCTCCCGACCGTTGATTTCTTTTGCGAATTAATTATTGTCTGTTGGATTTGCTCATCATATATTATTTCAAAATTTGCAGATTTTACCTGAGCATCAATTTTATTTTGCGGATTCATTCTTGACCGTAGGATCTCTGCGCAAGCCATGGATTCTTCGAAGTACTCTACTCATCTGGGTCATGCTTGGAACTATGTTCTGCCATCAGCCATGGATTCTTCTATGTCCTCTTTTCATCTGGATCATGCTTGGAACTATGTTTCCATCAATGAAAACCATATCACACTCTGATCTGTTTTCCAAATGACCACAACTCCTCCAACTCTCTCATCTTGACCGAAAAACCTCCAACAATCTCCCCGTTTGGCATTGATGGAAATATTCAACTTCTGGATGCATGTTGTACTAGTAATCATCAATATGTTTATCATCTGTAACAAACAAATTATCCCCCTTTGAAATCAATGTTAAGGAAGGATATATAGCATATCTCCCCCTATCAAAGTGAACAAATTATTTGGAATAGGATATAATACCTAGCTTTTGGCATAGGTACTCAAACCGTGTCTTTAGTAAGGGTTTAGTGCAGATAGCAATAGTCTGTTTTGAAGAAGGGATACAATTCAATTGAAATACTCTATTTGTAACCTTCTCCCATAAGAAGTGATACTTAATAGGTATGTGCTTGGTCTTGGAAAGAAGGATTGGATTTTTGGACATACTAATGGTACTGGTATTATCACAATGGAGAGGAATTGGGTCAACATATTTTACCTCTAGGTCTACTAGTGTCTGAATCATCCAGAGAATGTGTGTACAATAAGTGGTAGTAGCAATGTACTCATATTCTATAGTGGATAAGGATATTGATCCTTTCTTCTTTCTCTTCCATGCAACTAAAGAATCACCTAAGAAGAATGCACTTCCACTTGTGCTCTTCCTTTCATCCAAACAGTTTTCCCAATCAACATCTGAATATTTTGTTAACTGAAGATTTTGATTTCTAGGATACTAGAGACCGTAATTCATTGTGCCCTTCAAATATTTGAATATCCTCTTCACAGCCACCAAATGACTTTTCTTAGGAGCATACTGAAATATTCCTACCATTCCAACAACTTGCATGATATCAGGACGAGATGCTCTAATGTATAAGAGACTTCCTATCATTGACCAATATGTTCTCTGATCAACATCTGGTGAGGGATCATCCTTGCTAAGTTTACACCCAATAACCATAGGTGTACTGACAGGTGATGAGTCTTCCATTTTGAATTTCTTCAACATCTCCTTCAAATACTTCTCTTGGGAGAGAAATAAGCCTTAAAGACTATGGATAATGTGGAGACCAAGAAAGAATGATAGTTCTCCTATCATTGACATATCAAACTTAGATTGCATGGCATTAGAAAACCACTGTACAGAAGAATCATTAGTGCATGCAAATATAATGTCATCCACATACACCAAAACTACTAATAGATTATCACCTTCAGATTTGATATACAAGTTACTGTCAATAATACCTTTCTTGAAACCTTGGTCTTGTAGATATTTATCTAGTCTCTGATAACAAGATCTGGGTGCTTGTTTCAATCCATATAGAGCCTTCTTCAACTTGCAGACATTGTCAGGATTGTCTGTTAGTTGGAACCCTTCAGGTTGCTTTATATAGGCTTCTTCTTCCATATCTCCATTGAGAAAGGTTGACTTAACATCCATCTAATATACTTTGAATTTATTATGAGTGGCATAGGAAAGAAACATTCTAATGGATTCCAATTGCGCTACTGGTGCAAAAGTTTCATCAAAGTCTTGTCCCTTAACTTGGGCATACCCTTTGGACACTAATCGAGCTTTATTCCTCACAATTTGTCCTTGTTCATTCATATTTTTTTAAAACACCCACTTGGATCCTATTACATTTTTATCTATAGATCTAGGAGCCAAATCCCAAGTGTTATTTTTCTCAATTCGATCAAGCTCTTCAGTCATGTACTTAACCCTATATTCATCCTCACTAGCCTCATTGAAATTCTTAGGTTCTATCATAGATAGGAAAGAAATCTGAGATTGTTTTGAAGCTTTGATCAACTTTCTTCTTGTCTACACTCCTTTATTCTTGTCCCCAATTATCTGACTTTTAGGATGATTCTTATGAACTATTTTGGAAGGTGATTTTGTTTTTGTCCGAGTGTTTGAATGTTCATCATCTGACACTGAATCTTCTTGTTCTAATTCTTGGACCTATTATTCTTTAACTTCAATTGTATATTCTTTATTTGGTTCAACACTGCTTATTTGAATGTCTTTCACATAGATCCCTTCATCAATATTGATGTCAATACAATCAACCAATTTGTGCAGCCTCTTATTATAACAAGTATACACTTGACTGTTTGTAGCATATCCTAAGAGGATACCTTCATCAACCTTGTCATCATATTTCCCAAGATGTTCATCATTATTTTTGATATAACACTTACTTCAAAAGACTTTAAAGTGTTTGATAGAAGCAGGTCTTCCAAACCATAGTTCATAGGGAGTCTTATCATTGTTTAGCCTTAGGTGATATTTATTAAGAATATGAACATCTGTGTGAATGGCCTCTACCTAGTATGTCTGAGAAATATTCTTTTCATTCTTCATTGATCTTTCCATCTGTTATTACTTCATGCAGAGTAATTCAATATTGGGTCTATTTTGTAATCCTTCATATGATAGTTTGAAGCCTTGTGTCCAAAGTTATGACAAACATAACACTCTGGCTGAGTGTACAATAAATTAAAAGGATTGTTATTTCTATAATGAGTTGTTCTCTAAGTTTTATGCAGTTCTTGTTTGCTTGCTGACTGTCTTGTTCTATGTTCTATTCCTTGAATGTTCCTTGATTGCATGTTTCTAAAATTAAATGAATAGTTTGCATCTTGTGACCAAAATTTGAGCAACAATAACAGTAACCATATAAAAAAATTTGGTACCTTAATCTTGGAGGTCTTTCCTTTTGTTGAGTATGTTTCTGAACATTCATTGGTTGATAATTCTGATCTAAACTTTTGACTCTTGTACTCGCCTCATTTCCTTTTGTTTGCATAGTAGGTTTGCATTCTGACTACTTGATGCATGAACCTTCTTCATATCCAAGACTTGTTTTTACCCATGCAGACCTTCGCTTGCTGAGAATGTTGTTCAATTCCTCTGATGCGTTGATACTGGACTGATTCTGGTGTTACAGAGCTTGTAATTTCTTAAACTCTTTCCTAGCTTCAACTACTTCTTCTTCCAAGTCTTCACATCTCTTTTTCCCTTCGGTTAATTGTTGTCTGAGAAGCTCTTCTATCTTCTTTGTTTCTTCTAGTTCCAATTTTAACAAGGAAATGTATTCACTTGGTTTTTTTCCATTCTTTTAATAGTCCACCGGTAACTATTTTTGTTTTCTTTTCTTTAATTTGATCCTGTTAATTTCCTCCAGACAACTTATTAGCTCCCCTTCCATGTCCACCATGGATTCTTCCTCATTCTAGTCACTTTCTATACATTCATTTCCAATGTCATCTATGGAAATAAGCATAAAGTTGTTGACTTCATCTTCACTAGATGTATCACTGTCTGTTTCTTCTAAAGAGTCAACATCATTTACACATTGGCCTTTCTTTTTTTGTTTAGCCTCTTTATCGTATTGATTGAATGAATAACTTTCATCATCATCAGAGGTCTGCCTCTTGTGCTTGAGGGGACATTTGGAAGCAAAATGACCTATTTTACCACATTTAAAACATTTAAAGGGAATTTTCCTTTGTATTTACCCAAACCTTTATTTAGCCTCCTTACAAATGTTTCCTCAACTACATCCATTTCAGAATCAGTGTCCTTATATGCCTTAAAATAAGCTTCTCTAGTGGTGGATTTGTCTTTATCAATCCTTATTTCATATGATGTCAGAATTCCTAGGAGTTGGTCCATAGGAAGAGTTTTGAGATCACTCAATTCTTCTATTGCTAAGAATTTAGGATTGAATCTTTTAGGAAGAGATCTTAGAATTTTCTGAGCTAAGAAGGCTTCATCAAACTTTTCACCAAGACCCTTCATGGAATTTACAGTTTCTTCTATTATTAAGAAATACTTATTGACTGTCTCATCCTCATTCATCTTCAATTGTTCAAAATTTAGTCTATATGTCTGAAGCTTGGCATCCTTTACCTTTTCATTTATTTCATAACTATTTACAAGCTTATCCCACATTTCTTTTGTAGATTCAAGGTGAATTACTTTAACAAATTAGACCTCTACAAGACCACTAAAGATAGAGTTCATTTCCTTGGATTTAAAACTAAATTCCTTCTTGTCAGCTCTGGAGGCTAGCACAATTGGATTCACATATCCAGTATCTACTACATCCCACACATAATCTCCCAATGACATTATATAGGTTCTAATTCTAGCCTTCCAAAATGAAAAATTTGTTCCATCAAACAGAGGAACCCTTTTTGATGAAGTCCCTTCATAACTAGTCATGTTTAAGCTTTCAGATCTACCTTTAGACAAAATGAATCTGCTCTGATACCAATAGTTGAAAATACTCAAATAAATGGGGGGGGGGGGTGAATCCACTATTTCTAAATCTAAAACCATTTTTCACTATTTAAACCATTATTACAGATTACATATTTAGTTATGATATTGCAGCAAGTATAACAACTGAGATGATGATTATCAATCTCACACATATGATAGAAACAAACAAATATTCACTTTATTTGAGCACCTACTCAATGAGGCTGCAACCTCTATTTTACATAGTCCTTCTTTTGGAGAGCACCAACTCTCGTATGTTTGTATCATCAACTAGAATCATATTCTCTAGCTACAACTAAGTGAAAGAACCAACTTCCACTTGTATAGGCTTCAACATGTACATAGAAGATAACATGTTTTTCCTAGCACCACCCTTCCACCCTTATTTCTCATATATAAATGTGTTTAGTACAAATTGTAGAAAATAAGATATAACATTGTATACCAACTCTGTTCTGATCTTCTTCTATATTTATGCACCTTGGTTCCCCTCATTATCTCCATTCTGGATATTCAGAGTCCTCTATCATTCTATAATTCTCACTTTACTGACGATCCTTGCATCAAATTCTCTGTCTGTAGAGAGTGAAATATTCTCTTCCTATCTCCCATCCTTTTATAGAATTCAATATGTAACTTATTTACCTGCTCATGTTCTTGATGGTTTATTTCCATAACTGATCAATTTTTTTGATTCCTTATGACAAACAAGAAGTCCAATCACTGGTTAACCATGAATTTCTGTAACGAATCTTTGTCCTTTGGCTTCTTCCGCACTTGTTGTTTTCTGCAACAAATCAGGGTTTCTACACTCCTTGTTCCATAGTTTTGGTTCCGCAATATAGGTTCCACCCCGATTATTTTGCACCATTGGTATTCTCTAGGCTCTGCATGACCGTTGATCTGCTGAGGAAATCGTATATCAGATATGTGATTTTTCTTGATATCATTTCATGATTTCCGCTTTCTGTCTTCCACACATCCTTTTCTGCATAATCAATCCACATTGTAAATTTATTTTACAATATTTTTGACTATTGATCTTGAATCCGGTGTAGAATGCGGATCCCGGGTTTTCAATATTTTGTAAAATTACTTCCAAGATTTCCGCTTTTTGACTTCTTCCTTCCTCCTGCAAAACTTCTTCTGCGTTTTTTATTTCTTGTGCATTTTTTCCCGACCATTGATGTTAGATCCAGTGCGGGATGTGAAACTTAGGTCTTCAATATTTGTTTGGAAAAATTCCAGACTTTTCGCTTTCTGAATTCCTCTTGCAAAAATACTTTAGTGCTATCGATTTCTTCTACATGCTTTCCCGACCGTCGATCTGAGATTTGGTGCAAGATGCAGATCCTGGGTCTTCAACATTTTTATAAACAAATTCTACAAATTTCGCTTTCCAGCTTCCAACTTCCTCCTGCAGAACTCCTTCCGTGTCATTGATTTCTTGTGCATGTTTTCCTGACCATCAATCTTAGATCCGATGCGGGATGCGGAACTCGGGTCTTCAATATTTGTTTGGACAGTTTCCAAACTTTCCCCTTTCTAACTTCCGCTTGCAAAAAACCTTTCGTGTTATCAATTTATTGTGCAGGCTTACTCCTGAACATCATTTTTTGTTCATCAGATTACCTTTGAAACATTGCAGATGTGACTGTCAATTTCTTGTGTGGATTCATTCCTATTTGTTGGATCTTTTCATCAGATCTTCTTTTTCAAAAATCATGGATTTTCTCTCGACCATTGATTTATTTTGCAGATTCATTCCTATCCTTTGGATCTAATCATCAGATATTCTTTCAAACTTTGTGTATTTTCTCCCGACCATTGATTTTCTTTTGCGGATTCATTCCTAACCATTGGATCTCTACACAAGCCATGGATTCTTCAATTCCTCTATTCCTATGGATCATGCTTTGAACTATGTTGTTCCATCAGCCATGGATTCTTCTGAGTCCACTATTCATCTGGATCATGCTTGGAACTATGTTGCCATCAATGACAACCATATCACACTCTGATCTGTTTTCATGACCGCAAATCCTGAAACAGTCTCCTCCTGACCACAAAAACTCAAACAGATCTTTCTAGACATAGAAGAAGAACAATCAGAAAATGGAATATTTATTTCTCAAATAGAATATGCTAATTATGTGCTGATGGAGTTTAAAATGGTTAATTGTAAATGAACAACTACACTAGTAGCAATACGTACAAAGTTGGGAAAATAAGATAAAGGTTCCAACATAGATCCTACACTATATAAGAGACTCATATGAAGTCTCATGTATCTCATAGCAAGGAGACCAAATATTATGTATGTAGTCAGTTTGGTTTCTAGGTTGATGGAGTCTCCCAAAGACTCACATTAGCAAGTTCAAAAAAGGATCTTACAAAATGTTGTAGGAAATTCAAGCCATAGAAGTTTATACACAAGCACTAAGTATATTGATATTCTGATAGGATATTCAAACAATGATTTTGCAAGAAGTTTGAATGACATGAAGAGCACTTTAGGTCATGTTTTTCATAATGGTTCAAGGGTGATTTCACGGGAATCCAAAAAGCATCCACCTATGGAGGTTTTATGTCCAATCTAATCCTGCCATATGTATGCATCCAAATTGCTCCAAAGGATAACAATTTTATCCTATTGTATTATAAACATGTTACATATATATTTACATGTTGGACATGCATAATAATCTCTATAATTGACATTGTTTCTATGTTTTAATTTCATTCTTTTCACTGTTTTTTGCATAATTTGTGAATAATCTCGAATTGTGAGGATTCTGTTAGCTCCTAGATATTGATGTGAATCATATTTTTACATGGTATTAGATCTATTTGGATCTTCATATCAAATCCATAGCGTTTGAGTTTCTATCTAGGGTATTTTCCAGAAAAAATTGAGTGTTTGCATTGCAAGTACATCCAATGCGCAAGCATGAATGGAGCAGACTCATGTATTTCTTACCCCATTCAGATATTTCAAATGGAAGGCCAAAATGGTGACCCATATGAGGTCAAAATTCCTCTATAGAGTCACCATGGGAACTGAGACCGAGCCCAATGCTATTGTAGAAAAATTGAAGTACTTCAATAGACTAGATGAAGCATTCAGGATGCTTTGTCTCAAGATTTTGAGGGATATTCTCTTCCATGTAGACAATATTACTAAACCCAATGAATTTTGGCTCTATCTCAAGCCACTATCTGGGAATCCTGATGAGATGAGAGGTCACCAACTGAAAAATGAGTTGATCTCATTGAGCCCAACTCACTTTGAGACGATCCACGACTTATTCACAAAATTCAAATCCTTGGTGCTTCAGCTAAAACAATGTGGCATTGAGAAGAAAGAGGAGCAACTGATATTCTCCATTATTTTGAATATAGGGCTTGAGTATTCAATGTTTGTATCCACATTCCACTCAAGAAAGCTCAGAGCTCAACATTGGCGAATGCCCTGAGTAGTAGACGTCATTGAGTCACTGAATCAAGAACAATAAAAGTTGGTGCAAATGGGTACCATCAAATCCACCAAGGATAAATACCATGTTGCAGGAGTTTCAAATCAATCCAAAGGCAATAATAAATCCAAATATTCGAAGTAGCAAGAGAAGAAGTAGGAGAAGCCCAAATATTCATATGGGGTTTCGAATCCTAGCAAGGACAGAGAGCCGAAGAGGCAAGAGAAGGCAAAGTGCACTTATTGTCATAAATTTTGGAATCAAGAGAGTGCATGCATGAATAAAACCATTGACATGATGGAGCAACTCCTTGAGAATAATAACATCCCACTGCTAGAAGGCGCAAGGAAGAAAGAGGGAGGTTCAAGCTCAGAGAACAAGGAAAGATGCCATGCTTTGGTTGTTGGATATTCAAGCTATTATTCCTTCATCATAGATTTAGGTTTCACAAGGCACATGCCTCCCATGAATGATTCATTCAGGTCCCTACATCCTTACAATGTTCCATCCATCCTTATGGTTGATTATTCAGAAATCCAAGCCAAAGGAATAGGAGGGATTGATAATGAAGATAGGTTTTTCAAAAATGTGTTGTTTGTGCCCGATCTTGAAGAAAACCTACTCTATGTGTATAAAATAACACACATACATACATACAAGAGAGTAAAATTTACTTAAAATGATGTGAATATCTTAGAAATCTCTACAGGCCAAGTTGTTGCAGTGGGTTTTGCTGACCATGATTCAAGAATGTACAATTTCTCTCACTTCCTTCCTTACTCCCAAGGGAATGTGCTCCTGTCACATGCTAATGAGACAAGAAAGTTGTGTAATGAGATATATGGAAATATAAACTATAGGTACCTCCAATAAATAAGCAAGGAAATCATGGTTGAAGGGCTTCCTTGCATCAATTTTTCCAACGACACTTGCAAAGGGTGCATAGTGGTGAAACATGCTGAGTGCAAATATGAGAAAGGAAAGGAAAGGAGGGCTATCCAAGTGAATTACTTGATCCATGCAGATCTAATAGGGCCTCTTCCCATACCCTCATATGGGAATTGAAGGTATGTGTTTAATTTCATAGATGATTTCTCAAGGTACTGTTGTGTGTATTTTCTCAAGCTAAAATATGAAGTTTTTGAGACTTTCAAAGTGTACAAATATTTAGTTGAGAATGAATGTGGGAAAAAGATAAAGGTTCTTAGGAATGAAAATGGTAAGGATATTTCAACAAGATTTAAAAAAAAAATTGTGAACAATGTGGCATCCAAATGCAACATTCCATTCCCTACACACCACAACAAAATGGTGTTGCAAAGTGCAGGAACATAACTCTCAAGGAGATGGCTACATGCATGATGGAGGAAGAGGATTTGAATCCTAAGATATGGGATAAATATATAAACTGTGTTGCATATGTTTATAATAGATCTCCACACAAATAATTGGAAAGAAAAAATCCATTTGAGGCTTGGTTTGGTCACAAGCCCAATGTTTCTCATTTCAGGGTTTTTGGCTCAAAGGCTTGGGCTAGAATTACTCCTGAGAAGATAAAGGCCTTGCAAACTCAAATAAAGGATTCCATTATGGTTGGATATTATAAATATTCAAAGGGATACAATATATTTTATCCCTCATATCAGAAAACATCCATTGAAAGGAGTGTACATTTCGAAGAAAATCCCATGCAGGAGATCAAACTAGCTCAAGGGGATTTCTCACATCCTCCACTCCATGATGATGTAAGTGATGATTATTCCTATGATTTTTACGATTTTGATATTAATGATGATGAATATGACATGAATTAATAACATGAATCACCCATTCGGCCAAAGTGGGATGAGAAAACCATACTAGAAGCTGGTGATTGCTGGAGATCCACTAGACTCTAGGAATACTAGATCTCAATTTCACAATGCCTTCTCTACTTGTGAATTGAATATTTCAGAGATATTATTTATTATGGTTGGATATGGTCCTTAGACATACCAGGAATCATTTCTTGACCCAATATGGAAAACAACCATGCAATAAGAGTTCAAGTCTTTGCAAGACAATGAGACTTGGGAATTGGTTCCCTTGCCCTCTAAGAGGAAACTAGTGCAATGTAAGTGGATTTACAGGAAAAAGTGGTTTTTGATGGTTATAATATAAATTAAAAGGACATGCTTATTTCCAAATGCGTCTCTCATTCCCAATGAGTGGACTATATAGAGACATTTGCACCAGTTGCAAAGATGGACTCTATCAGGCTAGTTTTAGCCATTGTTGCATCTAAGCAATGGGAGGTTCACCATATGGATGTGAAGAGTGATTTTATTCATGATGACATTCATGAGCATATTTATATTCATAATCTTGAAGGTTTCATTCATGATCCTTCACTTGTTTCCAAGTTAAAAAATTCTCTTTATGGACTCAAGCAAGCCCTTAGGGCTTGGTATGCCAAGATGGACAATTTTTTGCTATTGCTTGGTTTTTAAAGATGTAAATCTCATAGTAATGTATATTTGCAGAATAATGGTGATTTATTTCATGTCATAGTGTTGTATGTTGATGATATTTTGATAACTGGTAGTTGCATTGCTGATATAGGATCACTTAAGTCTTCACTGCACAGTGAATTCTCCATAGTTGACCTTGGATTCTTTAAACAATTTCTTGGCTTAGATATTGAGAAATATGATGTAGGGATCAAGGTAAGAAAACCAAAGTATGTTCTAGGCATATTATTAAATTTCAAAATGGATGAATGTAAGTCATACAAGTGTCCATTACTTTCAGTAGAAAACTAGGTGAATTTGGTTCATCTCCATTGGTGGACAGTCTGTTGTATAGGAAACTAGTTGGGAGCTTGTTGTATCTTACACACTCTCGGCCTGATTTGGATTATGTTGTAGTTGTTGTTGCAATATATATGTAGGATCCTCATATTATCCATTGGAAGGTTGCGAAAAATGATCTTGCATTATGTGCAAGGAACCAAACACTTCGTGGTACACTATGCTGTTGGTTCTCCACTAGAACTAGTTGGATTTACTAATTCTCATTGGGATGGAGATTCCATTGACAGGGATTCCACTTTAGGTTATGTCTTCATTCTGGAACATGGTCCCATATGTTGGTCAAGTAATAAACAACACACTATATCCCTTTCATTAGTTGAGGACAAGTATAGAGGAGGAGTGAACACAGTTACACAAATGTGTGTGGTTGCAACGTATTCTTAGAAAACTTGGTTTTGGATTTGATTCACACACTATCATTTGGTGTGACAACCAAAGTGCAATCAATATTTCCACTGATATAGTACATATATAGAGGACCAAGAACATTGAGATACACATGCACTACATATGTATCATGGTGCATGAGTAGGTGATAATCTTGCAGTATTGCCCATATGCAGAGCAAACTGTTGACATCTTCACCAAGAGCTTCACATACAAGAAATTCACCTATCTGAGATAATTTATTGGAATGGATGACACATGGTGATGACTGATATTCACTTTCATATTTCACTCCATATCTGTTTGAGAGGAGAGGTTTTGTTCCCATGAGGTTTTCCTCCTTACCTTGGTTATATGGACAAATAAATTTTGTAAGAGCTGTCTTGAGCCTTAGCTTCCAAGGCCTCAATAATGTGATGTAATTACAATAAGTCAGGATTAAGGGGAGGTTTTAGAGAATTATACCACTTTAGTACCATATTCATATACCTAGGACACATTTTCATTAGTTCCATGCTTATGTTATATGGTCCAAAACTAGGTTGTACAGGACAATATTGGTTCATTTGGTGTTTTGGACTCATAAATGCACCCAAGTGCCCACATTTGACCATTCTAGAGAAAAATGCAAACTCATTAATGGATACTTAGTACTTAGTGCGTTCCCCTTCCCTTAAAACAAGGAAACTGGTAGACTAGAGGCAGGGTTTTGGGAATAGTTCTTAAGTAAGACAGTTTTGATGATCCGGTCCACATGAAAGCTGTAAATTGAAATTCATCCAAGTAGCCCAGTAAAAAGACAACAACTTTTAGTAAACTAGGTCTCTTATTCAATTCAGTTATCGAGAATGTGTGTATATTTTCTTTCTCAGGTCATTTATAAGTTTTCTCGAATGACATTTTCCAACTATAGAGAGAAAGAGGGGCATAAAATTAACCATATTATTTGGGATTTTCCCCTTACCAGTGCATTCATGATTGCATAGATCTACTATGGGCAGAGGAAATGGAAAGATCCACCATTAAATTTGTGGATACACGTGGAAAATTTGGTTAGCAAGTCGTTTTCTTCAGTGATCCACAATATTGTAATTACTGGCAGTCTATTCGTTAGATTGAATGAGTTATTGAATTCAACTAAAGACAGAACTGGCTGTTAGCCATCTGTTTGTTCCCATTCTCATTTTTCCGCACGGTTCATTCCCATGGTGACAACAAGAGTTAGTTTGGGATTTTTGGTTTCGAGTCGCCTTTCCACTCGAGAGAAATATTAAATGAAATATTCTCAAATCTTTGGCTCACATGAGAATTCAAGGGCCAATACAAGGAGAATGTTGGGTTTGGAAACAGTACTTGGCCATCCAGATTCTTCTCACTAATCTCCCTTATTGTTTCAGTGTGCAGGTGTAAGTAATGGGGAAGGACGTAAGCGAGAAGAGATAGGGCCTCAAAGATCTCCCTGATATTTTCCATTATACTCTCCATCTGGAAACTCAATCTCAAATATCGATCTCTTGCAACAAATTTTAGGTAAAGGCATCCAACCAGCCAATATACTTTGAAGTATAATCAGATGAATTTGATGGAGCCATAGTTGGTCCTCTCAAGTCCATACAAACCTTAATCGCTGAAATTCTTGATTTGATTTGATATTGTTTTTGCAAGTTTTAACATGAAAAGTCGAAAGATACAATGCACATGAAACTAGGGTTTCAAAATGTATTTTTTTAAGTTTTATTTTATTTCATTTTTAATTTATTCGGTTTTGTAAATTTTTGCAGGTTTCAACCCTTACAGGTCGAAAGATAGACTGAAAGAATAGGTGAAAGATAGGATGAAAGAATAAGCTGAAGGATGGATTATTCGATTTGCTATTCTGATTTTTTATTATATCTGTTACTTTATTATATATATATATATATATTAAAATTTATAGGTTTTGTTAATGTTGATTCAATATATCTATATAAGTTCATTATATAGATATATATTTATATTAAAAAATTATTATCTATATATATTAATGTTTGATTTTTAATATTTTAATTTTAAAATGTTTTAATGTTTATAGGTCTTGTAAATTTAATAATATATCTATGTATGTATACTATGTATATATTATTGGGTGTTATTAAAACTAGAAAACCAATATTAAAGAATGAATTAAAAACAAAGAAACAATATACATTTTTTAAATTTTTAGTTACAATTTCTTTTTATATTCTTTTTAAATTTTGCTTTAAATTTTGTTTTAGGGTATTCCTAGATATAAACTAAGTCTTTAAATTCCTAAAAAAATTAAAAAGAAATAGTAATTTAAGAATATTAGAAATAAATTTAAAAAAAAAATAAAGACATTAAAGAAAATTAAAGCATCCTACATGCTAATTTTAAATTGGAAATAAAACTAACCTACCTACTTTACTTTAATTCAAAATTAAAGATTATTTACATAAAATGAAATTTCCATTGTAACCATCTATCTAACAAGAGTAAAAAAAGATTAAGATTTAATTCTGAAAAACTAAAACTAGAATATGTGGTAATATGAAGAATTAAATGTTGAAATGAAAATTAATAAAATAAAAGTGAAAGAAAAACCAATCTAAACTAGTACTTACTTGATAACATTGTTCGATGTAGCATTTGTTTGTAGGATATTCTTCATGATTCTGATCACCTGAGATCCCTTCTTCATCCTTCTCGATTTTGTTCTCAAATAATTGCTCCTCAAATGATGTGCATAATTCTTCAATTGTCGATTCTTCTTTTACTTCAGGAGGAGTAGTAAATCTTTTAGCTACTATTAAGATCTCCTCTTCTTGAGAAGAGGATATCCCTGCTTCCGCTAAGATCTAGGTGAGTTTCTCTAGGCTTATTCTTATCCTAAAATTATTTTACTAAAATCAAATCAAGTACTAGAAAAAAAATTAGTACATGACAAGCAAAAAAACAGTACAAAACGAGTTAGCACAAAACGAGTTAGCACAAAACGAGTGCAAAAACAGAAATAAAAAGGTGCAAAAAATTCTATACAAAACAAAGAATGAATAGATATAAAGTTAGAAACAAGTTAGTATGAAATAAAGGCACCCAAAAATGAAAGCAATCAAAAATGAAAAGGAAAAATTTGCGTAAAAACAAACTCACATTTGTAGAAAATGAAAGAACACTCTTGTAGAAAAAGAAAATACTTTGCAGAAAAATAAACACACTTGCGAAAAAAAAGGAACAACAAGGCTTTGGGGCACCCCACTTAAGGGGATACATGCAGGTTCTTACCTCTCGTCTTACCGTTCTGCCCTTCCCCTTGTGTAATGTAAAAGTAATCTATCTATCTATCTAAACTCTGATCCCTTTTAGCACCTCCCCGGAAACGATGCCAAAATGTTGGTGCAAATATTAAACAAATTGTAACATATATCCAATGATTTAATTGTCAACCTGGAGAGAGTGCAAACTTGTGAGGTACATATAAAATATATGCAGGGGCACAGTATTACTAACCTATTCTACAACTGAAATTGAATCTTAAGTTATGAAAATAGGAAATTGTATGAAAGTAAATCTAATTGTAGAAAACAGGAAATTGCATAAAATAAACTGATTGAAAATAATCAACATTAACTTGTGAGCTCACATAAAGTCAACACAATTAATTCATAAATGAGACATCAAAATATGAAGAGATCAAAATATCTATTCTAAAATATGAAATCTATTACAATAGGATCAAATCCATGACTATCTCAAAAGATCTAACTATTCTCTACTTCTAAACCACTAGAGAGGCCTCTAACAAAATGAGGAGAGAGCCCTCCTATTTATACAATAATTCAAGATAACTAATCATAATTACAGATCCACTATTCTCTCGACTTATCCCTCAAAATCCTCAACAAATCTACTTTTCTCTCAACTTATCCCTTCAAATCCTCCAACAAATATTGGATGAGATATTCTCTCTATAATTTCTTGATCTTCTCCTTGAAATTATCCCACATCTTGAGCATGAAATTCGAATTTGAGGCTAGGTGGTCACTTTTGAGCTTGTTAAAGTCTTCAATTACACCTGTAAGCATCACCAAACTCATCAAACTTTAAAGTATAATGAAAATATGTTATTTTTCTCAATAATTAACCACAAATTCACTCAAAATACTCGAAAATAAATGATTTGGAAAATGGTAATATAAACCCATATTTATTATGAAAGTGGTGAATATTAATGGTTTTATGGAAAGATAAAATAGAAATAAGGTAACAAATGGTATATAAAAGATGAATAAAATGTGGTGTTTTTGCGGCTCAACAACAATGGAGAAACATAGTGATTAATTTTTTTTCAAACTAACGAGATGATGTTGATGCCCTCCTTACCCTTCTATGCAAGCTTATGCAATGGCTACCTAGGTTTACATTTATGTAAATAATTTTTTAGGTTTAATTCAATTCAGTTAAATTTGGTCAATTGGAAATTTTCAAAGATCTTTAACGGACATTTTCAATGGATGCAACTTAAACTAATTCTTTTGGAAATTGAACTTTCTAAGATGGCGTGTTACCAGGAAATGTGATTCGATCTACATTTGCAAGATTCACTGAATAAAAAAAAGGTAAATTACTCAAAGGTTGCAAACCATGATCTTCTTTTGAAAAATGTGCTCCCACATTCAATTAATATGTATGTTCTTTAGGAATATCTTGGATTTAAATTGATGATTTTGGCTATCTGGATAGGGTGTTGGGTTCCCTAATTGTGACCCAATCTATGGGTAAAATGAAATCCAATTACTAGAAAGTTGGGATATGTTTTTGAAACATGCACAACTATATTGTAATATATAATGCCCGAGCTTAAAAAACATGTACGTTTGGTCCATCCAATGGACCAACAACGAAGTCAATAGTTGACTTTACTGTTGGTCCATTGGATGAACCGAACGTACATGTTTGTTAAAGATGGCCTATAATATATGGTTGTAAATTGATTGTAAATTGTGGAGAAATTTTATGGGATATTCCAATGATTGTAAATTGCATATGGGATATTTCAGCTTCTATATTCAAGATTGCACGAATAATTATTTTGCATAACTTTAGTTTCATCACAATCTATAAATTGTATATAAGTGATGTATTGAATTTTTGTATGTTTTATATTATTGTTTTACAAATATTCATAATAAGTTTCATTTGGATCTATATCTATCTGTTGGATGAATTTTACTAGTTTTAGAGATATATAGATGTTTTTTTTCACACCATACCGAATTCTAATTTGAATTTAAACTTGGTAACTATGTTTTTAGGCATGGAATTATGATCTCCATATCATCAGTTATTGGTTGTGATAAGTATAAGAAACCATCCATCTATCCATTCGACACCATCTATCTTTCTTTTCATGCGATGCAATATATATATCCCTACATTATGGGTTATCATTTTATTTGATAAATAGGAGGGAGATATTTAAAATTTGAATTGAGCAATCTTGTCTGTTCATGTTGATATTTTTCAATGTATTGAAAGAATTTTATTAAATGGTTTTTTAAAGTGTAGGTATTGCAATTGGATGCAAGTATATATATGGAAAAGGTTCCAAGTTATTTTTATGTTTCTAGGTGCTCTTTATGTTGTAGGTTTCCTAGAGTGACGCCTTCATTTTGTGCAAGAGCATGTCAATGGCTCAGTGACAATTGGTTTCTTATGTAAACATGGATACATCATTTCTTAGAAGATCTAAGAAAGAGTCACTTGTAAGAGTGATTTGGATGAAGTTTTTAAATCATGGCTTGAGATATTTTATGGGACAGGTTATTTCCCATTACATAAAAGGTTGATTTTCATATTGGATATCAAAATCGGCAAGTAAATGTCTCTGAATTCATTCTTAGGTTGTTTATGACATCTTTCAAAACCTAAATCAAAAGCCTCTTCATCTCAAGATGTTTTTGTTTTTGGATTTTGTCTATGACACACATGATTAATAGTGGGGAGAATTAGGAGGCTTCGGATCATCTTAGCTAAGGATAGTTTGAGAGTATACTTGAGTTTATTTACTAGCATAGATCCATCTAAAACCCAGATCTATCAAAAAATAAAAGGGATCCAATTTATTGAGGTGTTTTTTTTCTTAAACTTTCTACATCTCAATAAAAAACTTACACCTCAAAAAAGTTAATCCCTCCCTATTTTATTGAGGATTAATCTATACTAATTGTAATTTTTTTTTATGAACCTACATACTTTTTTATTATTTATGTAGATATACATTTTGGTTGTTTTATCAATATATGGTAATAAAATTAATCACTATCATTCCAAAAATTAATTTATATTAGATTCACAATTAATTAGTTGTAAAATTTTATTTGTATTATATTAGGTTGATGTAAATATTGGAATATTTAATTTAATTTAAATGTTTTTTATTTTTATTATTTTTGTTTGCTAGAATATTTGTGACCTGCGGTAGTGACCTTTTTTCTAAGAAAACATGACGAAAGATCATCTAAGATGGAAATATCACCAAGGGATCACACTCGACATGGGCTACAACAACCCTCAACTAGTTGGGTTTTGGGTGTCTCCTCCAAACTAGCTCAAAAATGAATTTTTGTTTAAATGCAATTTATATTTTTATTAAAAATTAAAATTAGAATACTATTTTAAATAAAATAAGAGTAATCCAAAGTCTAGACTATTTGCCCCCAAAATCCAACGTTTTTTCTGGCCAACATCTACCAGAAATTGTCGAAATGGTTGTTTTCGGTGGTTGGAATTGCATAACTGGGGCACCCTAAGGGTAATTGAAGGCCCTGAATCCATTTATACAATAAAAATTGCAATTTCACACATGAAAAAATTATTTTCAACAACAATTCTTATTTCTGAATTCTGTCCAAACTCACTAGAAAAGGTGCAAATTGTCTAGAGTTTAGACAACTCCAATAAATCATGTTAATATAATTGTCTATTTTATTTTATAAGTTTTTCTAGAATTCTATTTTATTTCAAAAATAAATAAATAAATTTAGTGAGATGGACTTATCCTGGAGCATTTTTTATTAAATGTATGTAAGTTCCATGTCCATGTAGAAAGAAAAAATAGCATCATGCAATACCATCATTAATCCAATTAATATCATATGGTGGGTAGTGAAGGTTAGAACATGTGGAAAGGATGGGAACAAAGGGGTAGGCATTGTTATTTTTTATTTTTAAATATTTTATGTAAAAGAAAAGGATCACTCAAATAATAACAAGCACAACATAAACGAAAACAAAAAGATTTATCCTGGCAAACCCTCGTGGGGAAGAAAACCCAAAAAAATTTCCTTGATAGAGACTTCAACCAAGTACAATGTAAGACCCAAGAAATAACACTACTAGCTTCCTTCAACTCAGATGGGTTATTTCTCCTCTCTCTAGTGAACTTATTTGAGTGTACAACTTGTCCAAATGAGGGATGCACCTCTCCTATTTATACTAATAAGTTGAGAGTCCTAATAACTGAACATGGATGACTTCACCTTGCTTCCAGGGATGAATTTCCTTGGAATGATTAAAAAAAAAATTTAATAATACTTTTGTAGGTACTACTGACCCGAATTGCATTGGAGGTTTTACCTTAATAATTTACATGCCCAAATACATCAATGACGTCCCTATAATTTGAGGAACAACATCTCCAGAAGGGGTAAATAATAATAATAATACAAAATAGAATATATTCCACAATTACATTTCTTTAACAGTCCCTCTTAACAAGGAAGGTATTCTATGACACAACAATGCATCTGTACAACTAACTTGTAATTCTATATGTCATAGGAAGTTTTCACAATTACAACAACATCATCATCATCCATGGAACATCATCATCACGAAGCATTGCATCTCGTTGCATCATCACGATCATCACATCTCCTCACATCATCACAAGCCTCACATATTGAGCATCACATATCAAACATCACATATTGTCACATTACCATGATCATTACATCTTGCCACATCACTGTGAGCATCACATCACATAACATCATCTAAGGTATACTCATCCTGAGCATCGCCTACAATGATACACATACAAACACAACAAAACATCACATCACCCACATCATGAAGAATGTTGGAATCTCATTGTTCGCAAATGAATGCAAGACCACAATGTATGCAAATGAATTCCATACCAAAACATCCACAAATGAATGCAGGACCACAACACATGCAAATGAATGCCAGACCACAATGTCTACAAATGAATGCAGAACAAAACATACAGAAATGAATGTAGGACCACAACAATATATATAGGCACTCGAATCTTCACTGCCATCACATTATTAATAACAATCTCATCATCACTCCCTCTTTCCATGGAGGACATTTCAGACTACACCAATATTGTCTATAAAATATTCAAACTTCACATGAGCCAGAGGCTTACTTAAAACATCTGCAAATTTTTGCTCTATAGGAACATAGTGGAGAATTATGGTTCCTCTCTATGTGCTTTGAATTATCATAGAACACCAAGTTATCTGCAAACTTGATGCAACTCTGGTTGTCACAATATATATCAATTGCATCCAACTCGGTATCAAAAAATCCTGTCCATAACTTATGAAGCCATACTGCTTCACTACAGGATGAACATGCTGCAATGTATTCATCTTATTCTATACTAAGAACATCAATGGTATGCTTTATACTAAGGCATGATATCACACATGATCCCAAACTGAAACAACATCCTGAAGTGCTCTCTCTATATTCAACACTTTCTTCCCAATATGAATTAGTGTAGCCACATAATCTAAACTCACGATCACTTGCATATGTGAGGCTACAATCCAATGTATCCTTTAGGTACCTCATCACATGTTTTGTTGCAAGTAGGTGAATATTTATGGGTTCCACCATATACTAACTCAAGGTGTTTACAACAAAACATATATTTGGTCTTGTATTTGTCAAACACATTAGTGAGATGATAATATGTAGTATATAGTGTGATATCTACTCTTTCTGAAGAGTTGTCATTCAGGAGCTTTAGGTTTGTCACCATTGGGGTGGTCATTGACTTACAATCATGGGGGATTCACCTTGTTGAGCAATATCTTTTCACGTTCATTCATAAAGGGGGGTTTTTAATTGTGAAAAATAAGGTCAATATATTGTAGGTATTGGGGGACGAGGAATAGAGTATGGGGGTTTATGGGTATTGGCAGGTATAAAAAGGGATTTCTAGTAAAAATAAGGAATATATTGTAAAAATAAAGGTTTTATAATTGGAAACATGTATTGGGAGGGGGGCTCAACAAAAGGAATTTTGTAAGTAATTATCAAAATCTAGTGAAATTAGGGGTACTATTTAATATCCCATGAATGAAGGAGTTATGACATGGTTTCACTAAGTGACGACCCCATGCTTATAATCGAACATCTCAAATCTCTTTAGGATCTCAATTGCATATTTTCCTTGGTTTAGGAAAATCTCATATGGGAACTGCCATACTTTGATACCTAGGAAGTAATGCATCATGGCAAGTCTTTCATTTCAAATTCTACTATGAGATTCTTTTTACATCCACTTATGAGCTTCTCCTTTCCTCTAAAAAATAGATCATATACATACAATACTATATCATGAACCCATCATTTTCAACCTTATAGTAAAGGTTTGAATCTTATTTACTTTGGGTAAATCGCAAGCTCATCAAGAAGCCATCAATTCTTTCATACTATGATCTGGGTTCCTTCTTTATTCTGTATAATTATTTCTTTAGTCGGCACACATGTGTTTTCTTTTCATGTGTCTCAAAACATGTAGGTTATTCAATATACACTTCCTCTTATATGATACCATTTATAAAGGTTGTATTTACATCCATTTGATGTAACTTCCATTTCATCTTGGAAGCCAAAGCAATAATAGTTTTGATTGAGGTATATCTAGCTATTGGTGAAAAAGTCTCTTCATATTTAATCCCTTCCTTCTAAGAGAATCCTCGTGTGAAAAATATTACTTTGAAAATTTTAATACTACCATCGACTGAATGCTTTGTCTTTAAAATCCATTTTCAAGAGACCACTAATTTATCCTTCGACCTTTGTCCTACTTCCCAAACATCATTCTTTAATATATCTTGATATTCTTCTATCATTGCATACACCCATTCCTTCTTCTTTGAGGCTTCTTAAAAACATGTAGGTTCTTCATCATCAAGGGTTTTGCATTAATGATATGTAGTTGGAGTGGATTATGTGTCTATTGCTTCCTTCTAGTGCACCATATATTTCTTCTTCTTGAATCATATCACTATCCCAAGCTACTCTTCTCCTTGTTGAGATCATCTCATGAGGTGTCTCTATAGGTTCTTGAGATTATGCCATGTCATGATATTTTGGTATAGATTCTTCTTCATCATCTCTACTTGGTGTATTACTGGCTTCTATGAGTTTGGGAGCTTCTTTCTCTTCTTCATAAAATTGTTCCGCATAGGTCTTTCTAGATTTGTTGAAAGCTACATCTTCATCAAATGTGACATCTCCATTGACCTCAATTTAATGAAAACCTAGAATACAGATTTTTCATTCTTTTGACTAATCACTATATGTGAAACATATTCATTTCTTTCCTGAACATTCTAACTTTAATGTCACATCCCCACCCCTCACCCCGACGATGGAGAGGGCGCGACAAACACACTACTGCTTTCAAACAAGAAATCTAGCCCAATGAAACATGAACATAAAAACGAATGCATAAGACATGTAATCACATAAACATATACATTATAAGTATAAATACATAGCGAAAGAAAAACTCATTCATTTAACACATTCAAGCATTCATCATGTTTAGATTAATACGTTAAATATAAATTTAGGGATTAAGCACAATAATACTTATCTTGAAAGAAGTTGGCCCGCAACTAGCTACGTCACTGCAACATTCCACCCAACCATAGGATAGTGTGCTCATCAATCTCTCAACATCACTACCACCCATGATATGGGAATTATTGTACAATGATCTAGGGAACAACACTAGGCTCTCACACAGCCCAAATCATACATCCATAGTCAAGCCAACACAAAGTTTGGTTTCATAGACTGTTAGGAAACAATCCAATAACGTGGGGGTTCCTTAGGCTTACTCAGCCCAACCATTACAAGAATGGACACAACAACAAGATAAACATACAGAATCATCCAAGCCAAAACAAGATTTGAGTTTATTAGGCTACAAGGAGCTGGAAATGCTGTCTGCTAAGCTAGTGAGCTCAACCACAAAGCTATGGACACCTGCACTAGATCTAGCTTGGCTTCGAGGACATCTACCCACTCAACACAAGGAAGCATCCCATTCTCTTCTACAAAGTCCCTCAATATATGTCTTCCCTTCCAGTTCTATTCAGGGTGTTTAAAGAAGAAATCTAGCCCCATAGATTTGATGTGAGGTTCCTTCTCACACTAGGTTTATCAAGCTAGTCAGACCTTATTTCCACTCATAAACTAGTTCAGATCAAAACAACAGAGGCATGCACAACAATTACAAAGCTCTGGAGCTGCAGGAAAACATAATGGGATTCAAAATCAGAAGTGTCAACTGAGGAATGACAACCCTGTGTCCAAAATAGATTTCACCAATCGAGCAATAGCTTCACGTGGGTGAACACGGTTCAACAACCACTTAGGAATCATGGTTCTTCTCTTCCACTATGCAACCACAACAACGAAATTCCCCACCGTGGAATTGTGGGAAAACCACACAAAAATGCCCAACTAATATCCCATCGCATGAATGTTCACGGAACCACTTCCCATCCATGGAAAAAACACAGGAACTACCAAAAACATGAATGGGGAGTGCACAACAACTCCAAGGATGTAAGGGAGAGAAAAACATGGATTCTTGAAAGCATCACACACATAGTAACAAAAACGTGAGGGAAGGAGAGCTCTGTGAGCTTCCCCCTGCATGAGGAGAATTCAGCTGTGTGAGGGAGGAATCAGCTGCGTGAGGGAGGAATCAGCTGCGTGAGGGAGGAATCAACTGTGTGAGGGAGGAATTTGTTGCCTCCTTCCATGTGAATGAGAATAATTCCTAGGATCTCCCCAAAAAACACGTGAGGGAGACCCACATGAATAAGGGATGGGTGAGGAATCCCCAACATGGGATCTTACTTTCCTAAGAAGAAAAGGAAACGTTTTTTCCCAAAAATGGGTGGTCTTCCCCATCCCAAGGAATTACTTTAACTCAGCCACCTCTAGCTGACTGGGAAGAAAATACAAAAATGTTAGTTGACAGCTTGATGGTTTTTCCCCTATTGGGCCAATGATTTGATTATTCCCCCCTCCATATTTCTTGTGAAATCATGGCCCCATCTCTTTAATGTTGTGGTGCATAGCTAGTTGTGGTATTTTTATTAATTTGCATTTTACATGATGTATCAAACATATATTGTTCCTGGCTAGCACATAAATCATCGATATCGATTTGAGTTTCCAGAACATAAAATACTAAATCCATGGTGGTTCCTTTTCCTTGAGCTCCACACCACGATTCATTACCGCTATTTACATCATATGAAATTCAATACCATAGGGTAAAAAATGGGGTGTTAAATTCTCCTCCCCTTTTAATAGTATTGTCCTCAGTTCTTTACAAAATTTGAACCAAAAATGGATGTGCCAATCGCATGGCATCCTCCAGCTCCCATGTAGCCTCTTCAGGACCATAGTTATTCCTCTACACCCTTATCTTTCCAATGGAACGATATGGAAATTTTCCAAGTCCTTGCTTGCATGCATTAGCACACACCACATGATCTTTTTCTGGTCTTAGAGAAGCCTTCTCCTCAGCTTGGAACATTTCCAGTGTCTTTGGAAACATGCAATTTACCTATTGTCAAGCCCTAAGTAATGATTCAATTCCCATGTCAGTATTCACAAGATTTTACAAAATCGTAGATGAATCACATGCACATGTATATTGATATAAAATCAACAAAATTTGCCAAGTGAACCAACTACTCATCTGCATAAGTATCTTCTTTTGGTTCCACAGGTGTTCGACTGGGCTTTATACAACCATGGCACTCACAACCCTGCTGAACACCACACCTAGGTGTGCATTAAAGGGTAGCCAAATTATTTAAGCCTCAAATAACCTAAAAATACCTCTTGACCGAGGTCTGGAAGCTCCATTCTTGAGCCCAATACCTCTTTGGGTGCTTCAATGGCAGTTATGTTCAAGAGCCTGCACCTCCTCTAGGTTCTTACCAAGCTCAGGTGCATCCTTTCCAAACACCAGAATAGATTAATTCACATGTCAGATTCATTCCTATAGGATGAAATCTATAATTTAAGATTTTCAAAATCATGGAGGCATCATATGCTCATGTATATTTACAGAAAATCAACAACAACAAAAGTTTGATAAGTAAACCAATACTTATCTATATAGCATCTCTCAACTGAGATTCAATCATCCCTGCTTCAGAGCCCAACACCTCCTTGGGTGCTCAATGTCAGCTCTAGTTTACGGGCCTAGTCAAGTCTTCTGGTGTTCACTAATGCTCAGGTGATTCCTTTCCAGGAACCATAACATATTGATTCACATGTCAGATTCATTTCTGCAGGATTTACTTCTTAACAAGATTTTCAAAATCTTAGCTGAATCATTATGCACATGTGTAATTACAGAAAAGTCAACCAGGATTTGCCAAGTAATCCAATACTTAATTGTATAGCATCTCTCAACCAAGATTGAATTAGCCCCTCTTTAGAGCCTAACACCCATCCGAATGCTCAATAACAGCTCTAGCTTAAGGGCCCAACACCTCCTCCAAGTGCTTACTAATGCTCAAGCACTTCTTTTCCAGACATCATAATACATAGGGGTTATCTCTTCATGGAGTCCCACTCTACTGATAGTCCCCTTACGGCATGAATTTGTGTGGAAATAACTCTAACTGGATGTCTTACACCCTAGGCATCCCTAGTGGTGCATACCGATGCCTAGATGGAAGGGGGGAGAAGCTATGTACCCAAGTACATCCTTCCAGAGGAGCCATGTACTCCTTGTACATGTTTTCATTTTCTCACCTGCATTACATATAGACATGTAGTTTACATCAAAATCCATTATAAAATTTCAATCATAGGTTTCCAAACCTATTCCAAAAACATCCCTTCGAGAAGCTATGTACACCCCATACATCCCTCCGAGGAGCCATGTACATCCAATACATATTTTCATCTTCTCACCTATGTTACATACAAGCATGCAGTTTATATGAGATGTCATTATAAAAATAATTGCAATTATAGGTTTTCAAACCTATTCCAAACACATTCCTCCAAGAATCTATGTACACCTTGTACATCCTTTTGAGAAGCCATGTACACCCATTACATCCTTCTAGAGGAGCCATGTACACCCAATACATCCTTCCAAGGAGCTTTGTATCCCATACACACCCCTTCGAGAAGCTATGTACTCCAAGGGAGTACTTTCACCATCTCACCTGCGTTACATACAAGTATGTAGCTTACATGAAATGTAATCATGAAATTTAATCATATATTTTAAAGTCCATTTCATGCATACATGGTTTCCCAAATATCAAATGATCAATAGCATTGATAGTCAAATAAAAATTTGAGTTCACAATTCTGCTTCCTGCAGAAATAATATTTTTGCATCCATGAGGCCATCCTCATATTGTTTGGCTTTTGCAAGTGGGAGCACTCATCCCCTACTTACACATGCTTCCCAAAACCTGGGCATCCACGTACAACATGTCATCCTGACACAATTTTGAATCAGCTAAACAATCACAGTTAGCAATAGGAAACCTCAGACATCAAGCGATGAAAGACAAGCATATCCATGGTTAGAATTATTCAAGACTATCATAAAAGATCACAGTCTCCCATAATTAATAGAAAAACTTGCAATATGAAGTTTCAAAACTTGCTTTCAGTCATGAGACCCTTCTCATGACAAATGACAGCTTCCTGCCCTTGGTTTCATTGGGCACAACCGTACTTCTATGCTCAGGTCATTCTACCTAAGTTTTCAAGAAGTTCTCATATGTATCATTAGATGAAATCTGAACTAAAAATGGGCCTCCTAACAAAAAAATAAAATAATAGTTAAAATTATAAAATAATATTTATTAATTTTGGAGGAAGAAAAGAAAAAGAACTACTTTTTTGTTCGTATTTTCGACATATCTCCCTGTGTTTTTACTCAAATTTCGATCGAGAGAGCTCCCTAGATGCAAAATTAAATTCTGCATTGAATGAGTACCCAATTGGCATACTTTTGATGGACCCCGCTACCCCAAAAACAAGAAATATATGGAAAAAATGTGCTAATGATGTCATCATCACATTTTTCAGGTATTTCTTGTTTTTGGGGTAGCAAGGTCCATCAAAAGTATGCTGAGTGGGTACTCATTGGATGCAGAATTTAATTTCTCCTCTAGGGATCTCTTTAGATCGAAATTTGAGTAACAACATAGTGAGATATGTCGAAAATACGAACAAAAAAAGTAGTTTTTTTTATGATACCTATCCCCAAATCTATATTAAAAAATTGTTTAAGACCTACATGATATTTCAAATTTAAATCAATTTCATTGGCTAACACATGATGACATGGAATTTGAATTATGGTTAAAAGGCCCATTTTGAGTTGAAATTTCCCCATATACACAAGGGCCATTCCCTCATGGAACTATAAGTTCACATGGAGGCTTCCTCAGCCTATACATAGAATCCACTTTACCTGGGGAATATCCTTCAATGAACTTCCTGCAATTTCCTGCAAGTCCCACAAAAGATCTTACATTTGTTAACTTTCTTGGAGTAGGCCAAATCATTATGGCCTTAATCTTTTCAGGGTCTACAGATATTCCTCTATCTGAGATAATGTGACCCAAATGATGAATTCTATATTTATAGAAGCCACATTTTCTCAATCCTACATACAACTTATGCTTCCTGAGCAATTTCAAAGTCAGCCTCAAATGTTCCACATGTTCTTCCTCATTATTAGAATAAATAAGAATGCCATCAAGGAAAACAAGACCAAACCTGTCCTGATACTTATTGAAAACATTATTCATGAGGCACATGAATGTAGATGGTACATTTGTGAAACCAAATGATACCATTACAACACCATAATATCCATACCTTGCTCGAAAGGTTGTCTTATGAATATTTCCATCCTTTACTCTTACTTGATGGTCACCAGACCCCAAGTCAAGCTTGAAAAAATACCTTTGATCCCCTCACTTGATTAAAGAGGTCATCGATCCAAGGAAAATGATACTTGTTCTTCCTAGTCACCTTGTTCAATTTCCTAAACCAATACACAACCGGGGTGTATCATATTTTTCTTTCTCAACCAAACTGGTGCTCCCCACTGGGACACACTTGGCCTAGCATACTTCTTTTCCCACAACTCTTGCAGCTACATATTCAGCTCTAGCATTTCTGGTGTACTCACCCTGTAGGGTGTCTTGGAAACTAGTGCTTTACCTGGCACATGGTCAAAGGTAAAATTAATGTCCCTCTTTGGAGGAAGACCTGGAACTTTATCAGAAAAACATCACTGAATTTCTGCAACACATGACATCCCTCCAACCTAGGAGAATCATTCTCTGGTACCTCCAAAACATGAGTTGCATACACTCTCCAACATTTCCCACAGAACTTCTTCAACTATATTGCTAAATACTTCCTTCCAGAGATTACTTTTTGGAAATTCTTTCACAACCCTTAGGTTTCTTTCTTCATGTAAGCACTGAAAAGTCTTGTTGTAACAATCAATATTTTCTCTAGGGGCTTCTGAGAAATCCTTTCTAATGATTATATCATAGGATCCAAGTGGTAGAACATTCAGATATACCCAAGTGACTAACCCATCCATGACCAATGGACATTGCTTGCCACCTCACTGACTTTCCTTTGGGTTCTAGTGGCTAGTTGAACTAACCATGACCTTCTATGCTTTGAATTATTCAAAGTGCACATCTCATAATTCCAGGGGTGATATATTGGGTTAATAAAAATAGAACAATCTACCAAGCAATCTACTGCACAAAGTTAATGAATGATCGCTGCTTGCTGACACATAGTTTCAACTTCACAACAGTGAACATAATCCCCTGGCAATGGCCCAATTCTATATTTTCTCAAGAATCCATCTTATTCTTCACAACCTTCATGGATAGACCATCCAAATGTGCTTCAATATCATATTCATATGGCATCCCTTCATTCATAACAAAATGATGTTCTGCTTTCATAATTTCTTCTTCCAGGGTGACTTCCTCTTCATCAAAATACAACCTTGATTCTGCTCTATAGAAATGTCCTTGTACATTTATTTTTCTTCCTTTATATTCTTATTGTATTCAACTGACTTATCTTAGGGGGACGACGGGGGTCAAGGGGATTTCCCCCTTGTGGCTTCCCTGCACCACTGCAGGGCGGGTTGAGGGAAGATTCCTTGTTTTCTTATTCTGAATCAATGGATTTCATGCAATCTAATGCACAAATCCATTGTCATTCTTCATTTTTATAGCCCCTGCCGATCCCATTGAAAACCTACTGAATTTCCCTATTTTGACACATTTTTCAGTCTCCTCCGATTAGATTTCCTTCCGACGTGTTGATGAAATTTCCCAATTTTGCCTGATACGCATTGACAAACTTCACCTTTTTCATCTGATCAGAAAAATTTTCAAAATTTTCTCCAACGTGTCGGTGAACTTTCGACTTTTCCTTTGATTGAATGAATCTACTACACATCAGAAAAATTCTAGAGTTTCCATCAATTGCATTGGAAATGTTTTTATCTTCCATCTGCCGCAACGCATCGAAAAGGTTTCTGACTTTTCGCCACTGCTTGTTGGCTCCAACTTCATCTTTCATTCACTTTGCGTCGACTTGATCTTCATATTTCCTCTGCCACATGTCATCTCGATATTCATCTTTCCTCCGCTGCTTGCGGTTGAAACTTCCAAATTTTTTCGATGTGCATCGATGAAACCTAGCTGACGCATCGACAAAATTCCTCGATTTCTTCCAATTTTCCATACTTCGAAAAAAAATTGAAAATCATTTTTCTTCTTCTGCTAGTCGGCAAAACATTCCACTTCATCCGACTACCTCAAAAATCTTTGTATGCATTCCCTATTGGATCCCTCTTACCAATGCAATCGCTGAATCAACTCACCTTCAGCCAACCTAGCTGATGCTTCATCTCTTCTTCAGTGTTCGCAGCCGACATTGTCGCAGTTGCTTTTGTCATCTCAATCGACAAAGGAGAATATTCTCCAACACTTAGAAAAATTCATAATTTTTCTGCTATTATCTCCTTCTTCTTGAACTCAGAGGTTGGTTCTTCATGGCCCATTGAGGCCCAAAGCTGCAACCTTGAGCTCTGATACCACATTGTCACATCCCCACCCCTCATCCCAATGATGGAGAGGATGTGACCAACACACTACTTCTTTCAAACGAGAAATCTATCCCCATGAAACATGAACATAAAAACGAATGCATAAGACATGTAATCACATAAAGAGATACATTGTAATTATAAATACATAGCGGAAGAAAAACTCATTCATTCAACACATTCAAGCATTCATCATGTTCACATTGAATTCCTTAAATATAAATGCAGGGATTAAGCACAATAATACTTATCTCGAAAGAAGTTGTCCCTCAACTAGCTATGTCGTTGCAATGCTCCACCAATCCATAAGCCAATCTATTCATCAATTTCTCAGCATCAATGCCACCCCTAAGCTAGGCATGATTCTATAAAGATCTAGGGAACAACACCAGGCTCTCACATAGCCCAAATCATACATCCATAGTCAAGCCAACACATGATTGGGTTTCACAGAATGTTAGGAAACAAGCCAATAACGTGGGGGTTCCTTGGGCTTAATTATCCCAACCATTACAAGTATTCCCACAACAACAAAACACACATCGAGACTCAGCCAAGCCAAAACTACATTTGGGTTTATCAACCTACAAGGAGCTGGAAAGGTTGTTTGCTAAGCTAGGGAGCTCAACTATCGAGCTATGGACACCTGCACTAGATCTAGTCTGGCTTCGAGAAAATCTACCCGCCCAACACAAGGAAGCATCCCCTTCTCTTCTGCATAGTCCCTCAGGATATTTCTTCCCTTCTAGTGCTATTTAGGGTGTGCAAAGAAGAAATTTAGCCCCCTAGATATGTCTGCGAGGTTCCTTCTCACACTAGATTTATCAAGCTAGTCAGACCCTATTTCCACTCCCAAACCAGTTCAAACCGAAACAACAGAGGCATACAAAAAAATTACAAATCTTTGGGGCTGCACGAAAATATAATGGGATCCAAAATCAGAAGTGTCAACGGAGGAAAGACAACCTTGTGTCCAAAATCGATTTCACCAATCAATCAATAGCTTCACATGGGTGAACACGACTGAACAACCACTCAGAAATCTTGTTTTTTGTCTTCCATTCCCTGTGCAACCACAACAATGAAATTCCCCACCATGGAATTCTGGGAAAACCACACAAAAAATCCCACCTGATATCCCATCGCATGAATGTTCACCAAACCACTTCCCAGCCATGGGAAAAACATAGGAACTACCAAAAACATGAATGGGAAGTGCACAATAGTTCCAAGGATTCAAGGGAGAGAAAAATGTGGATGCCTAAAGGCATCACACACACACACAACAACTAAAACATGAAGGAAGGAGAGATCTACTATCTCCCCCCTGCGCGAGGAGAAATTGGCTACGTGAGGGAAGAATCAGTTGCCTCCTTCCATGTGAATGAGATTAATGCCCAGGAGCACCCCCCCCCCACCCCCCAAATGCGTGAGAGAGACCCACGTGAATGAGGGATGGCTATGGAATCCCCAGCATGGGATCTTACTGTCCTAAGAAGACAAGGAAATGTTTTTCCCAGAAATGGGTGGTCTTCCCCATCCCAAGGCATTAATTTAACTCAACCACCTCTAGATGACTGGGAAGAAAATACAAAAATCGTAGTTGACAGCTTGATGGGTTTTCCCCTTGACATTTGGATTTCCCCTATTTACCCAAGGGTTTAATTATTCCACCCTCCCTATTCCTTTTGAAATCATTCCCCCATCTCTTTAACGTTGTGGCACATAGCTAGTTGTGGTATTTTTATTAATTTGCATTTTACATGATGTCTCAAGCATATATTGTGCCTGGATAGCACATAAACTGTTGGCATTAATTTTTTTTGCTGAAACATAAAATACTAAATCCATGGTGGGGCCTTTTCCTTGAGCTCCACACCATGATTCATTAACGCTATTTACATCATATGCAATTCAATACCACGGGGTCAAAATTGAGGTGTTACATTTAATATTTTCTCTTTGGGAACATGTAGGTAAAGAACCAAATATCTTTAGGTGGTTGACTTCAGGATTATCACCAGTAAACATCTCTTCTAGAGCTTTGTTTCTGAGTGCACTCTGGGATATTTGTTCTGAACACATACTACAATATTTACTCCTTCAACCCATAAATGCATGGGTAGATCTTCATCATGGATCATGGATTTGACTTCTTTCATGATATATCTATTCTTCCTTTCAACTAATCCATTTTATTGAGTATTATAGGGTGTACTAAGCTCCCTCTTAATCCCAACTTCCTTGCAGAAGTCCTTGAATTCTTTTGAAGTAAATTATCCTCCGTTACCTGATATCAATATCTTGATATTCATTTTAGAGAGATTCTCCACAAGATATTTTAATTCTTTGGATTTTTCAAATACTTCATCTTCCCTTTTCAAGAAATAGATCCAAGTCTTACGTGAGTAGTCATCAATAAAATCAATATAATAGACATACCCACTTAAGGAAGTAGTTGACATTAGCCTGCACACATCTGAGTGTACAATCTCTAAGATCCATTTTGATTTATTATTACTTCTTAGAAATGGATTCTTTATATTCTTACCTTAAGTGTGCATCCTTTGTATACCCCTACATGATTGATATGGATTTCGGGTAGACCTATTACTACCTTGCTCACAATTGGTAATGTTTTGTAGTTTATATTAGCAAGTATTCTATGCCATAATTCTCATGGACTAATGGTACTAGCTATGAAAGATGAATGTATATGACCTTTTAGTTTGTAGAGTCATCCTTCTTCAACATTTGTTACAATTGCATCATCTATAGTTCTTACTTTTGGACACCTAAGAGCTTCATGTTATGCCCAAATCCTGTCACCAACATGTGATGAGATCCTTAGCCCCTATGTTTTCCCTTAATCCCAAAACTTGGAGTGGAATCTTTCCGTGGATATCAATTATACTTGAAAAATCCTAGCACCGCACTTTCCCTTTGGCTGATAAGCAACACCGTATTCAACACCGCTTGTGTCCTGTTATAGAGAAGCGGTGCCACCACAGAAGTGATTTGTATTTGAAGTGGTTCTCACCTAAACCTCTTTGTCATAAGGGAACAAAAGCGGTACCCTTGGTAAAATGGAAAAAAGAGAAGTTTCTCAAGGCTTCTAGAATTTGAGCCTCACGTCCTCCCTTATCCCTATCAATATGGGTTAATTGGAGTCAAGACCTGTCTTGGTAGGATATTAGAGCCATCTCACCCACAATTCTCTCAACTATCCCTATCCATTAAGCCCTATAAATACAAGCTTATATCCATAGTTGAAAGAGAGAACTGAATGTCATTGTTATGTTGTTGAATTGACTTCCTAGTCCAATCCATTGGAGAGCACAAGAGAGCAAGTTGGAGCTTTTGGGGATGAGGTGTTTGTCTTGTGGAGGAGTTTGTCAACACTAAGGAAATGGTTGTAAGCTTCTTCATTCTTTTCTTAATGCAAAGCTGATTTCTGGCCCACATATTTATTGTTTTGATTTCACATGTATATGCTACTGGATTCCTTAGTCACTAGTATGGATGTGTAGATGATTTTCTGGTAGCTTTGATGTTCTTGTTTGTTTGACATGTTTGTAGGTACACAGGTTTGTGATCAAAGAAGTATTCCAGGTGTTTACAACATTCATGGAAGGTTTTCATCCTTTTTCGTTCACTCATTTGTTCTGGATCTAAACCATTCAGACCAAAGGAACAACTTTTGTCCGCAGAAGGTGCAATATTCCTGATTACAAATCTAGCGACTCCGCTGGGGAACACAGCAAATTTCAGTTGATCTGATCTTCCTCAGTCCTTGAACACTTATCTGAATCTAGATGGCTCCAGTTTCTAACTCTCTTCAGTCAGATCTTCCATCTGACTTAGTGAATTTTGGTTTGAAACTTTCAGATCTGTTCAGGTCTGAACTATTTTGACCTTATATGCTATTTTTTACTATAAATTCATCAATCTTTACCTTGATTTGATCAATTTTTAACTTGAATTCCCATTCTCCTGTTGTTTTGGATTTATTCAGGGAGCCACACATGTGCTGTTGGCAACAAGTGGTGCCACCGCCTGAGCTTTGTTAGCCATACGCGGTGCCACTGCCTG
The DNA here is from genome assembly GCA_001517045.1 of Pseudotsuga menziesii. NCBI lineage: Eukaryota > Viridiplantae > Streptophyta > Pinopsida > Pinales > Pinaceae > Pseudotsuga > Pseudotsuga menziesii. The sequence goes on along the minus strand of LPNX010227588.1, from coordinate 299,245 downwards.
AACCTCATTAGCTAGAAGTAGTGCTCATCCAGAATCGCTCTGTCCAAGACCCCTCCAGCGTAGTTCCAGGTAGGCCTTGTTCCAAAACTTGTTTTTTGTCATTTTTTGCAAAAAGTGGAGTTTTCCTGCTTTCAGTCCTGCACTGTCAGGCTTGTGTGTTTGGATCTGAATGCTCATGGTTGAAAATTTTGTGGTAAAATTGGTTTGATTGAAATAATTCAAAAGCTATATTAGGCTTGTTGATTGTTCGTTTTCTTTCATGTTTGTTGGTTGTGATTTTGAAAGTTATTTTTGAAAGCTTAGGTTTTAGTTAGATCTCTTTTCGCTTCTTTTATAAATACTGAAAGAAAAACCACTTGCTTGTCATCTTAATTTCATTTTTTTCCATAGAGAACTTCTTTTTGCTTTTAAAAAGAATTTTTTTTTATTGAGATTAGGTCATTATTATAACTGATTATAGGGCACTAGATCTCTGATTAGCCTCACAAGCTTTCAGGTTCTCTTTGTTATTTTGTATCTCTTGCATTAGTACTATCTTATCAAAAGAAACAATAATGTAGTTTTAAGTTAGATCTATCTATGTTTAAAAGAAAAATCGAAAAAATAGAGTGCATATGCATGTAGAGTGCTTGTTGTTTTTCTTTTAGGAAAATAGATTCTTACCCCATTGATTGCTTTCAAAAAGAAAAATGTGTTTGGTATGTGTTTCTTGTCTTTCGATTTGATTTGTTCAAAGTACCTGTTTGGGAAATTTTGGTTTTCAAAACGAAAATAAAATACTCTCTTTCCCTCCCGTAAGTAGGCATACCTTGAACGGTAAAGTGAAATATTTGCATCTACATATCTGCATGGTTTTAATTTTTTTGTCAAAATTCCATGCATTCACCTAACCATCCACTTTAAAATTAACGGTATTTATAGGATTAAAATTTACATAGCAATTTGAGTGATAGGCTAGAGACGTGTTCGAGGGTCGTTAAGCGTAGGAGCTGTCGTTACTCATCATTACTACATCCCAGGACTCGTGCGGTTCTTCCACATACCGTCGATATATCGAACAGCCTTCACGTCCCCTCGAGGTATATAGAAAGGCACTTCACGTACTAGATTGCATATAGGAAGGCCCCTTGTGAACGGTTGTGCATTAGACAACACTACTACTGATTTGAGCTCCGATGTACCTTACGTATATCGGGATACCCCACTAGGATACCTTATCTATTTGAGAAAATCCCTTTGGCCATCTTGCTTGGAGCCATACATCGAAAACAACATTCGGGGAGATTACTATGCATGTACCCTTGAGGTATATTGCGAGTGGCACCTTCTTGGAAATCTTGGTGAGAGACTGGACTATCTGAACTCGTCCTGTCATTTAAGTTTGCTTATTTGGCCTATAGCTTGAGCAGGGAAATTTTTGGTGTGTTTTTTAGTTTTGAGACCCTAGGTTAGATAGAAACTGTACAAACTGGCTGAATTAAGATAGTCTAGAAGAGTACGGGGCTTTCCACTTGATTTTATTCCTGTTTCAGGAGAAGATCCTATGGAATCTATCGACCAAGGAGCTACTACCAACTCCCAAGTTGGAAAAAATGTGGTTGCAGAAAGTGGAGATCCATATCCTTCTCATAGACCTCCCTTCATATAACAACCTTCTAGGGGAAATATTTCTTTCTATTCTCCCATGGAAGGTCATGTTGATGATACTACTTGTCTAGATTATGGTCCCAATACTCCGTTTTGGGATACCTCTATGGGACAGACCATTGCTTCATTTGGCACCCATCCAACCTCTTTTGAAGATATTTCACCAAATGAAGAAGCAGGTAGACAATACCAGGAAGCTATTCTCCATGAAAGAGAACTAAACAAGAAAATAGATAGCATATTGGGTACACCACCACCTCGTTCAACAGTTTTTCCTTGTAATTCGGACCCTTGGCCTGTGGGATATTTCTCACTTGCTAATTCTATGAAACCCATTGAACCTATTCTGGATCATAATGTGACTCCACATAATCCAAGTCAAACTACCAACCCCACCACCTCCCATATTATGTTTGTTCCAAATCCTCCCGGGTCTTCTGCACCTGGTGAACAACATTCAATTTCTATGTCATCAATACCTTCTAGTGCTGGGGGAAACCCCTGGCATAGCCTATGTTACCTGTCACTAGAATTGTAGCTAGTCATGGACAAACCTCTAGTATAGAGCAATCTATAGTTTATGTCCCTCCTACCCACACAAATGTGGTTAATCCCCCATCAAGTTCTGGTCAGCCCTTGGGGCACAACCTGTAACCAATCAAACCTCTTGGGGGTATGGTTACACAACAAAGCAATTACTTGTAGGAAATATTAATTACCAACCTAACCCTATAGGAATGCCTTATGTTGGAATTCCATATCCTGGTAATACTTTCATGCCATGTGGGAAACCTAACTGGTCCTACATGCAAGCTATGCAGGGGATATCTATACATACTACGAGGGGTGACAGAGGACCACCTTATGGAGGTCCTCCCCCTAGAGGGACTAATGGTCCTGGAGGGCCTGATGGATTTCCTCCTTATGGTCTTGGTGGTCCTAGGGGGGCTGGTGGCTTCCCTCCTAATGGTCCCGGAGGGTCTAGTGGACCTCCTCCCAGTGGTCTTGGAGGCTCTGGAAGTTTAACTCCTAGGGGTCCTAGAGGGTCAGGTGGTCCCAAAGGCCCTTGTGGTCCTCCTCTTGGAGGCTCTGGAGGTCCTAACGGTCCCAATGCCAGAAATCAACCCCCTACAGGTTGATCTTCCGATGGTTCTTCATCACAACAACCTGTCTATCAGTCTACTGATGGTCCTACTCGTACTTATATGCCATATCAATACTACCGGTATGTGCAACCTAATCGCCAGTTACCTTTCCTAGCAACTTTGGACTTGCCTGATTTGTCAAAGTTGATTAATGATCCCATTCGACAGAACCCCTCGTGGCCTCCCATTCCAGTAAAGTTACCATCAGACATTCCAAAGTTCGATGGGAAGCAGGGAGATGATCCAAAAAACCATGTCATGCCATTCCATTTGTGGTGTTCTTCAAACTCCCTTATAAATGATTTAGTTTATTTAATACTCTTCTAACAAACTTTGACTGGTATCACCGGTAAATGGTACATTGAACTTCTACAACATTCGTTTGTGGATTTTGCCTCTTTGGCAACTGTCTTTCTTACACACTTTCAACTTCCTATTCCTTATGAAATGGGTATAGATCTCTTAAATTCTTTGTGGCAGAACACCTCCACCCACATATCCGATCATATCCATGAGTGGAGAAGGCGTAGAAGAATTATTAAGGCTCCTATCCTGAATCAACTGTTAGCTGATTAGTTTACTAAATATTTGTTGCCTCTAATTGCTCGAGATGTGGATAAGGGTGGTATCATTACCAAAGAGAAAGCCATTAGTCGAGCCCAATATCTGGACTTGGTTTATTCCCAGTTCGAAATGTTGTATGACTTGATACCTCATGCTCCTCACCCAAGCACCGATCCTGCTAAGCCACCAGCAGAAACCCCTGTTGATGGGATTGTTGGTTCAATGCAGTCCCCGTCAATAGCAAAACCTGCTAAGAAACCCCAAAATTCCACCCCTACTCCTTCAACTCCCAAGGTTTCTACTGAGGTAAATTCCATTCAGAGTACTCAAACCCCTCACAACAATAAAAATAAAGGTAAAGAAGAAAACAAAAAACTTGGAAACTAGCAGGAGAATCCAAAACAAACTATCAGTGAGAACGATAAAGGGAAAAGAAAAGAGAAATATCCATGTCTGCTATGTGGAGGTGACCACTTCATGAAGGAGTGTCCTTGTCGTGAAGAAATCACTCAATTTCTAAAAACTAATCCCGCACCCGTAGTTCTCATGGATCCTTTTCCCTCTCAACAACAGTTGACAGACCACATGTCTCATCAAGGAAATTCTAGTTCTTCAGAGGAAATTTGCATGATGTCCTTGGACACTATTAGTTTTCAAACTCGAAGTCAGAGTTATGAAAAACCCATAGATAAGAAAGAATACAATTCTTCTTTAGGAAAAGCTCCCTCTACTGATTCTCCCGAGTCCTTGTCTATTGTTCCCCTAACCATCGAGAAACCTAATATCGACATGGTTTGCATCCACCCAAGAGTACTCTTAGGAAGGCTGTTTTTAATCCCAATGCCTGAGCTACCCAATTTTATAATGTCATTGAAGATCTTGCTCAAGCACCATGTGCAATGTCTACCTTGGAAGTACTCCAAATTTGTCCTACACAGCGCAAAAACTTGTTAACTGCGTTAGGAGCTTTAGACCCTGACAACACTAATTTGATTCATTTCAATGTCGAAAAATATAAGTCTAGACTACCTCACAAACTTGCTTTCCAAATCATAACGAAATTAGTTGGAAAGAAAGTCTTTAGAACTGTCTTAGATGAAGGAGCTTCAACTTTGGTTTTGTCCTTGTCTTGTTGGAAAGCTATTGGCTCTCCCAAGCTTGTAACATCACATACGACTCTGAAAGCCTTTGATGGAAGAGGTTTCCAGCCTGATGGTCTCATACCGGCCCTTGCAGTCGAGCTTGGGGGAAAAACTGTTTCTATTCAAGTGGAAGTAGTAGATGCTCCGTTAGACTACAACCTCCTTTTAGGAAGAAATTGGTTTTACGCTATAACTAATGTCGCTTCGATGGTATTTTTAATTGTTCTATTTCTGCATCTAGGGAGGATTGTCACCATTGACCAGCTCGATTTATTTATGCTGAATGTTACTACCTCTAAGGCTAATAACATCCCTATGTTAGGCCAGTTCCCTCCTCCTTACTAGTTGATTGGGGTAGGCATGCTGAAGGATTCGTCCCTTATGGGTATTTTTCCGTCAACTCCTCCTAACACAGACACAATGATAGTAAATATGATTTCGTCATTTGATTATGATCCAAAGGGAAATTTTTTTGTTGATTCCACCTCATTGAGTCTGTATGAAGAAATGCACAACATATCCAAACCCTTTTTGATGACCACACTAATGAGCTTCATCTGGTGGCTTTGGACCCTTACCACCTGCCCTATTGGTTAGAACCCTTTCTTCCTATTCTGGATTATCTCTCCTAGAATTTTCCTTTTGATGAGTCCATTATGGAGATCATGAGTACGAATGAGCCTATATGGGAGGATCATCATCATAGATCCTCATTCCTCCCCAACACCAGTTCGGTAGACCACGATTTTGCATCCCATTTCACTACTGATATTGTCAAACACCTCAAACTCCTATACTGTTGCAAAGCATGGATTCTAAAGGAAACCTATGCAACATTACTCAAACAAATCCAATTGACATATCAGCCAATCCTGGCACAGTTGAGAATGTTCATGTTGGGCAGAACTACTCAGCAGAATAATCTGAAGCATATCAAGTACTTTTCAAAGAATTCCTTGATGTTTTTTCCTGGTCTTACAAAGAAATTTCGGGGATAGACCCATCCATTCTGGTTCATGAAATAAAAACCTATCCCACTGCAAAACCTGTCAAGAAAAAACTGAGACAAGTCCATCCACGGAAAGTTGCAGCTATCAAAACTGAAATAGAAAAACTTGTAAAAGCAAGGTTTATTTATCCCGTACCCTTGACAGAATGGGTATTGAATGTCATCCCTATCAATAAAAATAAGGGCACCATTAGAGTCTACATTGATTTCATATATTTGAACAAAGCTTGTCCCAAAGACAACTTTCCCACTCTGCATATCGACCAGATTATCAACAACTGTGACGAAAGTGTCATCTTTTCATTTATGGATGGATTTTCAGGTTATAATCAAATTGATATTTTACCCACTGATAAGCACAAGACAACATTCATTTGCACTTGGGGAACCTTCACATATAGGAAGTTACCATTCGGACTGAAAAAACGCTGGAGATACTTTCCAGCGTGCTATGTCCTATGTGTTTCACAATATAAAACATATTGTAGAACCGTACCTTAACGAGCTCCTAGATCATTCATAGCGATGGGAGGAAAACCCTATTAATCTTAGAGACATTTTCCTGAGATGGAGTCATTATAACATACATCTCAATCCTCATAAATGAGTTTTTTGCATTGAGATGAGATGCCTATTAGATTTTATGGTTTCTAAAGATGGCATTTGGATAGATCCATTGAAAATTTCCTCTATTTTAGTTCTACCAGCCCCAACCAACCTTCTAGAACTCCAAATTTTGCAAGGGAAGGCAAACTTCCTCCGCTATTTCATGTGCAATTTTACAAAGAAAACACACGGTTATATGCGTCTCCTTATTAAGGACACTCTGTTCTTTTGGGATGACCAAGCCCAATAAGCCTTTGATAATCTCAAACATGCTCTAACTCATTTACCCATGATACACCCCCCATATTATTCAAAGGATTTTCTCTTATACATTGCTGCCTCCACTACTACCATCGCTATGGTTTTGGTGCAGGAGAATGCCGATGGTCAGGATTACGTGATCTACTATAATAGTAAGAATCTCATGGATTCTGAAACTCGATACTCATGCGTGGAGAAATTAGCTCAAGTATTTAAAGGAATGGGAAGATAGGTATGGTTGAGGAACCTATGGGTGAGGTGAAGATTAGATCCTGAAAGGGAGGATCTTGAGCTCCAGTTGGTCCTAAACCATAGGGATGAGGCTCCACGGAGGTCAGCTTCAAGAAGCCTCTCGAAGCTTCTCTTTTTTTCCTTCAAAACTTGAGCACCGCTCTTCCAATGAAGAAAAAAGGCGGTGATAAGGGGGACACTTCTTCTTGTAGTAGGGATAGAAGCGGTGGCACCACTCTTTGCTCATGTATCAAGAGTGGTGGTAGCTCTTTGCTTCTAGGGAAACACTTTTTGTCAATGGGGAAAGAGCGTTAACAGTTCAAAAGAGGGAAAATTGCAAGGGGTTAATTTATTCCTTCCTTTCTCTAGGGAAAACTTTGATGGATTGGAGCAGACAATGGGATACCTATCTCATAACATGAGGGTGATGAGATTTTGGTATAACAGAGATGCCCGCTAGAGTATAATGGCTAGAGGTAAATGATAGGAAATATACTTTGAAAGAACAAGGTATAGTGTCGAGGCAAAGGTCCAAAGGTTGGAACTTCTCAAACATCACCAAATTTCTGCCGCATATTTTGATACATGTCCCAAATGACTCATAACACGGCTGCCAACCAATATAACACAGATCCATGTTAGATACAAAAAAGTCTTGGCTACTAAAATACAACGTAGATCTATGCGAAGAAGACTCAAATTTGAACACAGCTACCAGACATACAATGTAGATCTATGTCAAATAGATGCAAATCCGAGCATAGCCACGACCATACAAATGTGGATCCATGCTAGGACTCATACAATATGCTCCATCGTAACCTGAGGAGAAAGATATGAATGTTTTTAACAAATACCCAGGGTCTTCGTCTTGTCTTCCACAAAACATGATTCTAACCATGTGATTACAATGATTTGAAGTCAAACATGGTAGAAAGCACTTGATTGCCGGTCAATGATGTGAACCATTAACAAGTGCGAGGGAGATTACCATTAATGTCAATGATTCCCAAGGTACTCTAGTACAATCTACTAAGTGTGAATATATGTTTTGATGTCGAACACTTAGTCGAATCTCTTGATCAAAGGTCAATGATGTGAACCTATGTCAAGAGTGAGAGAATATGTCATTAAGGCATACAGATCTCAAGGTACTAAATTTTCTTTTAAGGCTAATTCCTAGATGATGAGCTGATGTCGATAGGAATAGTCTCATAGAAGGAGGGCCATGATGAATCCCACATCGACATCATGAAACTCAAAGCACAATTCTGGAATTTTAAGTACGATGTAACCATAGGACTGACTCAAAATTAACTGACTCGAAAAAGTTATTTTGATTGCAGGTGTAAACTCTCAAAATAGTTTCCCTTTTTAACATAAGGCGGCATGAACGAAGACTTGGCAGCATTGAGTTGACAAGGTAGAACACAATGCGACAATGGACAATGCAATCTTTGAGAGACTCAAAGGAGTGGCATGACTCATGAAAGCGGATCGACTCAAAAACAAGCTGAATACCCAATTGACTGAATGAAATGCAGACAAGTGTCATGTTCAAAGGTGACTAACAACTACCATTTGATTTGCAAAATGTTTTCCCTTTCCCTTAATTTCTCCATCATGATTGATGAGTGCCTCTTTTCGTTTTTACGAGTTCAAAGAGGGTAACAAACACTCATTTTAGCTTGTCCTTCAGACAAGTCCAAACTCATATGTTTTACGAACCTGAGAAAGGAGGGGTTCATTCCGAAAAAAGGTCTTTCAATGTTTAATTTAATGAGTCCAATGAAAGAAAACTCAGTGTAGTTCATGTTTAGAGAGTCCGAACAAACTAAAGAAAACTCCAAAGGGTCATTTTTCATATGATTTAGTCCCTAAGGCCCGAAATAGTATAAAATAATACTTTAGAGAACTCTTCTAGTCATGATTAGCTGGAGTGTTCCTTTTTCGTAAATAGTCCATCCGAACTAAAAAAGAGATAACCTATCGTCAGAGAGATGACTCTTCAGATACTTTTACGAGTATGAAGAAGACAAGTACTCAACTATCTTTTCACATTTTAAGACTCCAAAAATATCTTAAAGAGGACTCTATTAACCTTTTTCATGTTTGAATCCAGAGAACAAAAAAGTGATAAACTAAGCTCAAACCACTTTTCATGTTTTAACCAGAGTGCAAAAAATGAAAAGCAAGCTGAACACCATCTTACTGTTTTTAATGAGCTTGAAGATCAATTGAAAAAATGATCAAATATTAGTTTCATTTTTACGCAAGATTGAAACCAATGGGTAAACTATGCTTGAAAAAATCCCATTAACATGATATACAGAGGTTGGAAGATTTCCCCTAGCATGATTGCTAGCAAAGCTTACCCCTAGCATGGTTTCTAAGGGCTCGACATGCCCCACAAGCTTCATTTTTCTTGATGATTCTTCTTCCATACCCAACCTAAAAAACCTAGTTACTAATGTGAAAATGTTCACCAAGGGGGTAGGAAGAACAAGAATTGGGCAGGTGAAAAGAAGGTTCAAGTTCTAACACTAAAGGGAAGACTCGACTCAAGGGAAGGAAATCTGTTTCATTTTTACACAAGCTTGAAATAGAAGGTAACTATGATTGGAGCATGGTCTCATTTTTATGCAAGCTTGAAACCAAAAGTTAAACTATGCTTAAGGAAACCTACTTCATTTTTTAACGATCTTGAAATAGAAAATGAACTATGCTCAGGAATGGTTTCATTTTTATGCAAGCTTGAAACCAAAAGGTAAACTATGCTTGAGGAGATCCATTTCATTTTTTAACGAGCTTGACATAGAATGGGAACTTTTATCATAAGCATCTGTTTCATTTTTTAACAAGCTTGACACAGAGAAGGAACTATGCTCACCAACATGTTTTATTTTTTAACGAGCTTGACACAGAAAAAGAACTATGTTCACCAACCTGTTTAATTTTTTCACGAGCTTGACATAGAATAAGAATCTATGCTCGTAGGAATTTGTTTCGTTTTTTAACGAGCTTGACACTGAATGTGATCCGGATTTATGTGTGAACGAAATGAAAGAACATATATAGAATCATAATAACAGACATTTTGCAAAGATAACAAAGATACAGTAAACACATATTCTATTAAATGGAAGAAATAGAACAGACTGTAATACAATTGTTGGAATGGTGGTAGCTATCTCTGAGAAGAGATGTGGCCTCTACGCTCATTCGTGCCAAGCTCCATACAAAATGAGGCCAAAGGGGCCTATTTATAATAATGATGATATGAGAACCCCAAAATTCCCAAAACATAACCCTATAAGATGAACCGTCATAAAGTTTGCAGCCCCAAGTTGGTAAGTTGAACAGTCAACTTCCCGGGGTCATAACTTTTGCATACGATATCCGATTTGGGCGTTCGATAGCTCGTTGAAAAGGTCTATCTAATATTTACAAATTTTGGTCCACCAAACGCATACCAATGGCAACTATTTGGCCCCAAATATCCAATAAACGTCGTTTAAGGCCTCAAAATGGCCCTGGAAGTTTAGGACTCGAAAAACTGTAGAAAAATAACTAGGAACTGCCACAATGGACAATTGTTTTGAGCCAATGGAATAGGTGGGTGGCCACCGATCTCCATCCGGATCAATAATCCCTCCTTAGGAAGCAATGGTCTCCATTGCGTTGAATCCCGTATCATATCTTGATCTGTGTGTTGAGTTGATCTCTTGGTGCGACATTTGTTGAAGTGAAGAGGCTGCTTTTCTTTGGCATCCCGAGAGGGCTATAATTGTTGTCTAGATGATTTGTTTCTGGATGAGCACCTTGAATTCATGGCCTTGCATCGTAGAGGTACTCGGATAGATGAGGAAACAATGGCTCTATTTTCTTCTTGTGTCTAATGAGCAGAGACACCCTGTGCAGAGAGTGTGGAGGTCTTTGTGATCTTATCTTCTCCTTCAGATGCAATTGTGAAGAGGAATAATTTTATGGTGTGGAGCTTATCTTCCTACCCTATGTGACTGTAGCAGGTGCAACTGTCTCTAGGATCCGGTAGAGTTGTCCTCCCAAAGTGACAATGACATTGTGAGGCCGTGACTCATATACAACATGACGCTTCCACATATATGGTTGTCCTAAAAGAACATCACATACTTCAAGTGGGGCCACATCACACAGTACCTCGTATTTGAAAGGCTTGATTCCATATGGTAGGAGGCATTGTTGAGTAATGTGGATACCTCATCCTTGGCTTAGCCAACTGATACTGTAAGGTTGCGGGTGTGGTGTTGTAGAAAGCTCCAATCTCTTGACGACTTCTGCTAAGATCAAGTTCTTTTGGTTGTTGTTGTCAATAACAAAATGTAGAGGCATTCCCTTCACCCACATATGGGAGTGGAATAGGCACTCCTCTGCCTCTGAATATTCAGGATCCTCTAGTTGAATCTCTGCGGTAGCAACAGTGGCAGTGGGGTCTGCATCAATGATTTGCTTCCCATTGTCTGCGGCTGTGGCATTGGGTTTAGAATCAGAATCAGGATCTGATTCTGAAGATTTGATCTCGGCCACTAATGACTACTTTGAGCGACATTCATCAATGTTGTGCCAAGGGATTTTATGAAATTCGCACCACTTACCAGTGTCCTTCTTTGTCTTTTGATCTCCCTTATTTGTGTGTGGCGGGGACTGGTTGTCATTTTATTTTTCTATGTTCGGTGGGCCAGGGTTTCCCTTTCCTTGGTTCTGTGGTGGATTCACAGGTCCAGAGTCTCGCTTGTTCTTTTGTTGAAATTTCTCCTCGATTTTGACAGCATACCGATAGGTGGATCCAAGTGAAGAGACGTCAAGGACTTCCATCTTAGTTCGGATGTACCAATGTAGACCACTGCGATATTTCAGGATTAGGTGCCACTCGGAGTCTTTCATACTCATCCTTGTCCGCAGGGTATGAAATTTGTTGTTGTACTCTGACACCGTCTGGTCCCTTTCTTAACGAAGAATGGTCCATTTTTTGTATTGGTCATCATAGTTTCCCACAGGGTAATACTGTTCCTTAACGACATCTATGAAAGAGGCCCAAGTTGGATTTGTTTCAAACATTCCAAAATCGTCTAATGATTTTTGCTCACAATAAGTACCCCACCAATTTTGGACATGGGGGACTGCCTTAAGGAGCACAAAGGTGATCTTTTCTCTATCGGAAAAATTGTGGACAGAGAAATACCTTCTAGAACATTCAACCAATTATCTAGGGCATTTGCATCAATATTTCCTTCAAATAAAGGAATATCAAAGTTAACTTGTACCTTGAAGGGATTTGCATCCCCAAACTGGCTGCTTGTTGAATATGCACTTGCCATTTCCGACATTCACCGAAGGATCTGGGTGAAACTATCCATCATCTCGTTCCTCTGTCGGTCGAGGGCTTCCTCGAGCAGCGACTTGATAGGATCTCATGCTCCATCATCTCTCTTTTCTTCTGCCATGGGAGGTTGTTTGGGATGATGAGAATGATCAAGTGAAACTAGTTTGAGACCAAACTCTCTGTACTCGGACCTCATCGGGGACATGCGCCGAGAAAAAATCAAAGAGCAGATTGCTCTGATACCACTGATCCGGATTTATGCATGAACGAAATGAAAGAACATATACAGAATCATAATAACAGACATTTTTCAAAGATAACAAATATACAGTAAACAGATATTCTATTAAATGGCGAAAATAGAACAGACTATAATACAATTGCTGGAATGGTGGTAGCTATCTCCGAGAAGAGATGTGGACGCTACGCTCATTTGTACCAAGCTCCATACAAAATGAGGCCAAAGGGGCCTATTTATAATAATAATGAGATGAGAACCCCAAAATTCCCAAAACGTAACCCTAGAAGATGAACCGTCATAAAGTTTGCGGCCCCAAGGTGGTAAGTTGAATAGTCAACTTCCCAGGGTCATAACTTTTGCATATGATCTCCGATTTGGGCATTCGATAGCTAGTTGAAAAGTTCTATCTAATATTTACAACTTTTGGTCAAACAAATGCATGGCAATGGCAACCATTTGGCCCTGAATCTCCAAAAAACATCGTTTAAGGCCTCAAAACAGCCCTGGAAGTTTAGGACTCAAAAAACTACAAAACAATAACTAGGAAACTGCCACAATGGAAAATTGTTTTGAGCTAGTGGAATATGTGGGTGGCCACTGATCTCCATATGGATCAGAATGGGAACTATTCTCACCAACCTATTTCATTTTTTAACAAGCTTGACATAGGATAAGAACTATCCTCGCCAACCTATTTCATTTTTTGACGAGCTTGAAACAAAATAATAACTATGCTCGCAAACCTTCTCTTACCCAACATGATATCCAAAGGTTGGTAAGTTTCCCCCATTTCATAAAAGCTAGTGGCTTAGCTCCATTATGATGTCCATAGACTAGATCCATGCCCCCCATTTTACCTATGATGGGGAGAATCTAACTAGAAGAAGGGGAAGGAATCATAAGAACATGAGGCACATTAATGGCAGTTTAATTACTAGGAAGCATGTGATGGTTAGGTGTAACAAAAGAAAGCTAATCAATGGTCACAATCTTCCCATCATGGGAAAAATGCATAACTCTAAATAGTGCGGAAACTACAGCCTTCATGGTGTAAACATGATCACGTCCAAGGAGCAGATTGAAATCTAAAGGACCTTGGAGCACCATAACATCAATACAGAGAGTTTCCCTCCTAATGTAATAGGAAAATAAGGAAGGGTCCCTAAAGGTGCAGTAGGTATTCAATTAAAATCCAGTATCTGATCAGTGGCTAGCACAAGCTGAGGAGAGCCTAAAGCTTCTCAAGCAGTTGAGGATAGAATACTAATAGAAGCCCCTTCATCAACAATAGTGCGAAGTATCCACCTTGTAGTAATATTCACAACTATCTGGAAATGAACATTCGAATGAAGACAAGAATATGTTAGGTTAATCCATTCAAAGGAAATAACATCACTACTTGGAGAGGGTTCTGTCAAAACAAACAAAATTTCCTCTTGTCAAGAACAATCAGAATGAAGCATGAAAAATTCAGCAGGTTTCGGTTCATTCTCTACTGTAAGAGAAGAAAAAGATGAATATTTTGTCAAAGTGACTGCTTCAGTCTTAACACTCTTAGATGAAAGAGTGGGATAGCGTGGTGATGACATCGAATCAACCACTTTAACTTCACTATTCAAAGGAAGGATGAGATCAATCACGGATGAATCCAGATTAACCACTTGGAATTCACTCTTAGAAGGAAGAGTGGGATTGACCTTGGATGAAAACGAATCAACCACTTTAACTTCACCATTCAAAGGAAGAGTGGGATCAACTATGGATGAAATCGAATGGACCACTTCAACTTCAATCTTCAAAGGAAGAGTGGGATCAACCGAGGTTAGAACTGGATCGACCACTTTATCAACCAATGGGATGTCGAGTGACAACTTATGATAACCTGTTGGAAGCCGTTGACGAGATACAGTAATATATTCCAACAAATTAGAATCTTCATCCATGTGAGGAAAAAGGTAATTAAAGTGCATGTCCTTGCAAATCCAGCAAGTATTTTTGATTTACCCTTCCGACTCTTAACCACAGAGTCACTAGTTGAGAGGGGATCATTAGTATGATGACCAGAGGATGATGACATCAGTTGCTGAGAAACCTTAGACCACTCTTCTAAAACTAGGGCCAGAACATGATAATATTTTATAAGGTGATCACACTTGGAAATCCTACAAGGGAATTTGGGCTTAGGCGATCATGGGGTGTGCAGATCAACACTCTCCGCACCGGGAGGAGTGATTGGTTGAGACTTGGTTTTTTGTTTGTTTTTCTTCTTCTTAATCTTCCTTTTCTTCTTCTTCTTAATCTTCCTCTTCTTCTTCTTCTTATCTACTTGACTACTAGTACTACAACTTTCAATAGGCGAAGAGGGAGAAATAGGAGAAGACACATCTGGTGAAGAAGGAGAGGGATCAACATGAGGTTGATTCTCATGCGATGAAGGATTAGGATCAGAAGAAACTGGTGTACATGGGATAACTGGACTAGAGAATAACCAAATAGGTAATCCAATAGTCAATCCAGGAAGGCTTAAGGTATCCATGAGAGGAGGACCAACATCCCCATATGGAGGGAACACAAAAGACATGCTTGGTAAAGGAGTCTCTTGGTTGGTAGTCCTAGAAGGTGAAGACATAACTATGTAACTAGAATATTTCTCTCTTCTAAAAAATTCTAAATATATAGACACCAAGCGCTAATCAAACTAAAGAAGCAAGAAAAATATGTGAGAGGAGTGGATTAAAGGTTTGGAACCTCATAGGACAGGCCAAAAGGATAACTCAGATGGTTTGAGGATTCCTAAAATGGTTTCCTGATATATGCAAGGTACATGGGAGCTCAAATTAGTAATAGTGTTGTCTAATGCACAACCATTCACAAGGGGCCTTCCGATATACAATCAAGTACATGAAGTACCTTTCGATATACCTAAAGGGTACATGAAAGGCTGTTCGATATACCAACAGTACGTGGAAGAACCGCATGAGTCCTGGGTTGTAGTGCAGATAAATTAACGACAGCTGCTATGTTTTACGACGCATGAACATGTCACTAACCTATCACACAAATTGCTAAAAATTTTAAACCTAAGCTATTGCTTAATTCATCTTTAATGGTTAGGTGAATGCATGAGGTGAGGACATAAAAAGTAAAACCAAGCAGTATGATTGTGCAAAATTTTCACTTTCACTTTAAAGGTATTCCCTACTTATGGAAGGGAGAGAGAGGTTCGATTCATTTGAAACATAGAATAAATCCCATACAAAAATGAAAGCCACTTGCTTATATGGTCCTTTCCTAAATGAAACAAACAAAACATTTTTTTTTGAAATGAAAAATAAGTGAGATCTCTAATGAAAAGCAAGAAAATATAATTACAACTTTTTGTTGGATACATTTACCACCATACACACTCTTTTTGGTCAATTTGGCCTAGTTAGAACACTATCCTAAGTATTATTGACTTAATTGACACTAGTGGAGCATTAAATGACATCAGTTAGATCACACCCATGCCTACCTTCAGTCAAGGAGGCTAACTTAGCCTTCTCCTACATTTGGGGAGGCTAACTGGAGCACTCCGGGGGTGATATGAGTTTCTTTAATGCACTTTATTGCTAACTGATGGTTACAATAAGTTAAACAGAGTATTGAAGGTGCCTCCCTTCATTAAATTGATTATTTAATGATTATTTAATGAATTGGAGTCAACAGGGGCTCCTCCAACCACTTCTTATGTTCAGTTGCACTTCAGTTAACCTCATCGGGGTTCATTGGAGTCATTGATGTGCTACCACTTGTTGGTTGGTTTTCTGTGACATGTTTATGACCTAATTTCAGTTAGAATCAGTCATTTATTGCACTCTAACATCAGTTAGAGCTCAGTTGAGTCAATTAGGATTTTGATCAGTGGTTAACTGGAGTGTTGACTATGGCTTACATTCAGTTAAGCTAGACTCATTCATTCAATTCGAATGACCTCCTTGGGAATTCAAATTAATTTTTCATTCATGCTTGTAGCATGATCATTGTATTGTATTAATCATTCTTTGTGTGAATATACAGTGCGGCTACTCATTTTGTAGCCTTTTTTCACCATTTTCATGACTTATTGTTATTAATATTTGATGAGACTTGTGTTCAGTCCCTAGATCACTGTGAAATATTTAATATGGTATTATAGCTCATAGTAGGATGAAGCTCAGATCTCTCAAAAAAAAGGTTTTTGACAGATCCTGCATGAAAATTGAGCAATAGCTCAAAAATCCAGCACTGCACCAGAAGCCAAGGCTTACCATTTAAAACCCAAAGTAAAGAACTTGTTGATCAAGCTTGCTTGATTGAATATGATGGGTGTGATGAAATCCTAAAATGTGCAGGTTGTTTGACCTTACATTGCCCTTTTTGTTGTGATTTTCATGTTTTCTACGGGTGAAGCATTCGCTTCAACATATCCAGATGGCCTTCTCAGTAGATATTTTGACTCCATTCAATTTCCACTCATGGAAAGGAGATATGGAGATTTAGCTGTACTCCAGAGGACTCTATAGAGTCACCATGGACACTGAAGAAGATCCTGGTTGTACAATAGACAAATCAAGATTCTTGAACAAGAAGGATGAAGCATTCGGCTTCCTGTGCCTCTCAATTTCCCGAGATCTTCTTTTCCATCTTTTGGGATTGAAGAATACAAAATAAATTTGGTAAAAATTGGAAGCCCTGTATAGAAAGCAGGATGATTTGAGAGTTTACTAGCTCGAAAATGAATTGACGTCTCTCCAGCCCTCCAATTTCGAGACCTTGAATGACTTTTTCAGAAAGTTCAAGCACATTGTCTTACTGTTGAAGCAATGCAAAGTGGAGAATGAGGATGACCAGCTCATCCTCACCATACTCTCCAAACTTGGAGTTGATTAATTAGTTTTTGTCTCTACATTCTATGCGGGGAATCTCACAAGCCCTGGATGGAAGATGCCTACACTCAATGCCTTCATTGAGTCCCTAACAAGTGAACATGATAAGCTTGTCCAGATGGGGATCATCAGATCCTCCCATGATCAAGCCCTCCATGTCTCAGGGCCCAAATATCTGAATGGTAAAGAAAAGTAGTAGAATAACCCAAAAACTAAATTCCAAGCTCCTAAGCCTAAAGTTGAAAACTAGCAGCATGATGAGTCTTCCAACTCAAGGAAGAACAAAGGAAAAGTGAATCATGTGAAGGAAAAAGTCAAGTTTTCATACTGCAGGAAGGGATTCCACCCTAAACATGCCTGCATGAAGAAGAATCTTGATGAAGCTACCTCTCTCCTTGAGATAAATCACATCAATCTTCTGGAAATATTTCAGAGGAGAGATCAGCAAGATCGAGAACCACAACATGAAAAAGGTCATGCCCTCATGGAAAGCACTTCGAAGTCCAAAGTACTCTTGATTGATTCTGGAGCTTCAAACCACATGATGGCTGAAAGAGATTCTTTTTCATCGTTGGAGACTGGAAAATCCATTCCCATCCACATGGGAGATGACTCCACCATCATTTCAGAAGGACAAGGTACGGTTGATCTTGAGAATGGCTATTTTTCAAATGTTTTGTATGTACCGTCTCTGGCATCAAATATCCCTAGTTTCTATCAGATGAAACATACAGGAGTGCCTAAGAGAGTATCTTTCAGCCCAAATGATGTTGAGATAACAGAACTTGCATCCAGGAAACTCATTGCTAAAGGTCTTGCAAACCATCATGCCAGAGCCTATGAGTTCTCCCACTTTGTGGCGGATGCAAAGCCCACCGCTCTGCTAACTCATGGAAATGAAGTTAGTAGGCTTTGGCATTAAAGGTTTGGCCATCTCAATTTCAAATATTTTCATCAATTACATAAAAAATCCATGGTTGAAGACCTTTTGGTCATCAAGGCAACCACCATAAATTGCAAGGGCTATGTGATTAGAAAACACCCTGAGCACAAGTTTAATCGGGGGAAGGAAAATCGAGCTACATGCATATTGGGGTTGATACATTATGATATCAGTGGTCCAATGCCTATCACATCCATGAATGGATCAAGGTATATTATTACTTTTATTGATGATTTATCAAGGTACACATGAGTCTTCTATCTCAAAAAGAAGTCTAAAGTACATGAAAAATGTTCTGAATTGAAGGCCTTGATCGAGAATGCCTCTAGGATTAAGATAAAGATATTGAGATATGATAATGGTGGGGAGTATGTCAGTAATGATTTTCTACACATATGCTCCCAAAATGGTATTCAGGTCCAACGTTCAATTCCCTACACTCCCTAGCAGAACGGAGTAGCAAAAAGGAAGAATCGGTCTCTCAAGGAGATGGCCACCTATATGTTGGAATCAAAGAAGTTGGATGCAAATTTATGTGCTGAAGCCATGAATGATGTAGAATAACTTCAGAATAGGGTTCCACACTCATCCTGGAAAGAGAAAACCGATTTGAAGGCATACTTCGGACACAAGCCGGATGTGTCGAACCTGCGGGTGTTTGGGTCCACTGCATGGGCCTGGATTCCACTTGATGAAAGAAGGTATTTGCAACCAAAAAGAATAGAATGTATATTTATTGAGTATCCTGATGAATAAAAAGGTTTCAAGATATTGGATATCAAAACAAAATAGATCATCATCGAGAGAAGTTTCAAGTTCGATGAGCCTCTTCAGGAGGTGGAACTAGTGAAGGAGAAAACTGCTGAATTTCCTTCCTATTCTACTGAATATTTGGATGATGGAATTGGGGGTGATGAACCTGATTTGGATCCTTTGATTTATGATATCAATGTGCAGAAAACATCAGATTCTGAATCAGAACCTGAAGTACAAAATCATCTTCCCACATGGGCCCGACAGACACTCTCCACCGCAGGAGATAACATTGGAAATTCGGATGATCCAAGGAGAACACGGTTTGATTTCCAAAGAGAAGGTATTGTGCTCTCTTGTCATGATAATTTTCTATCCAAAAATTGTTATTTGATGATTAGTGCAGACCCAAAATCCTACTACCATGCTTGGAAGGATCCGAGATGGCAAGTTGCCATGGATGAAGAGATGAATTCTCTTCAGAAAAACACTACTTGGGAGGTAGTTTCTCTTCCTACAGGAAGGAAATTGGTTCAATGCAAGTGGGTGTTTTGGAATAAGGTTTCTTCTGATGGAAGAAATTGAAAATATAAGGCAAGGCTGGTGGAGAAATGTTTCTCTCAGGTCCAAGGTGTGGACTACCATGAGACCTTTGGACCGGTTGCAAAAATGGACTCCATTAGCCTAGTTTTGGCAATTTCAGCATCCAAGCATTGGGAAGTGCATCATATGGATGTTAAGTCAGCATTTCTACATGGAGATATTCATGAGGAGGTATACATGAAGCAGCCTAAGGTCTACATCACTGATCCATCTTTGGTTTGCAAACTAAAGAAGTCACTATACGGGTTAAAACAGGCCCCAAGAGACTGGTATTCCAAGATGGATGCCTTCCTTCTCTCACAAAACTTCCAAACATGTAGATCAGATACAAATGTGTATTTACAGTAGTCTGATGGTAATTTGATTATTATTTTTTTATACATTGATGACTTACTGATCACAGGTAGCACAGTTGCTTCCATTTCAGCCATCAAAACTGCTCTCCACAATGCCTTTGAAATGAGTGATTTGGGGCTTGAAATTGAGCAAAATTATGATGGGATAATGGTCACTCAGTACAAATACATATCAGACCTATTATTCAAGTTTAACATGGATGAATGTAGGCCTACACCATTCCCTTTCCTTTCAGGGATCAACCTTGAAGAAGGAAAAAGCACTATCTATCGACAGCTGATTGGTAGCTTGTTGTACTTGACACATTCTCGGCTTGATATTTGTTATGCTGTGAATGCTGTATCATGATACATGAAATAGATTCATGATATTCATTGGAAGGCATCCAAGAGGATCCTCCAGTATATTCAGGGAACTAGGACCTACAGCATTCACTATGCTACAGACTCCGAGCTAGCGCTGGTTGGATACACAGATTCCAATTGGGTGGGTGATTCTATTGATCAGAAGTCTACTTATGGATATGTATTCATGTTTGGTGGTAGCCCCATTTTATGGTCTAGCAAAAATCAGGCTTCCATAGCACTATCTTCAGCAGAGGCTGAGTATCGAGGAGCGGTGAATGTTTTCATCCAAGCAGTTTGGTTGCAAGGCATTCTTTCAGAGTTTGATCTTTGTAGTACTTTGTCCACTATCCTCTTTTGTGACAATCAAAGTGCTATTAAGATTTCCATAGATCCAGTTACTAGGTAGAGGACCAAGCATGTAGAGATCCACATGCACTATATTAGGGAGCTAGTGCATGAGAGGACCATCACTTTGCAATACTGCCCAACTGATGAGCAGATTGCAGACATCTTCACCAAGAGATTTTCAGAAAAGAATTTCACTTACATTCTTTTACTATTGGGGGTGGGGTGAGTTCATTAGGGTGATTCAGACTACTTTTAGTGTTCAGCTTGAGGGGGGGGTTTTCCCACTAGGTTTTTCCTCACTTGGTTTGTTTTTGAGCATTGTTTCAGTTTCAGTAATGTACAGGGTGACCTATGGCCTTAGTTGCCGGGGCCCTAGCATTTTTATGCATTTTATGTTTTCTACTCCTCCTGAGTATAGCTTAAGGGGGGGTGTTGGAGACATTTACCACCATACATACTCTTTTTAGTCAATTTGGCCTACTTAAACGACTATACTAAGTATTATTGACTTAATTGACATTAGTGGAGCATTAAATGACATCAACTAGATCACACCCATGTCTACCTTCAGTCAAGGAGGATAAATTAGCCTTCTCCTACATTCAGGGAGGCTAATTGGAGCACTACGGGGGTGATCTGAGTGTCATTAATGCACTTTATTGCTAATTGATGGTTACAATTAGTTAAACAGAGGAATGAAGGCGCCTCCCTTCATTAAATTGATTATTTAAATATTATCTAATGAACTGGAGTCAACATGGGCGCCTCCAATGTAATACCCCAGGTTTTGACCCCATTTGCACTAAAAGATACATGATGTATATTTTGTAATTGATCGTGGTGTGGAGCTAAAGGAAAAAGCCCCACCATTAGTTTGGTTGTGTATGCTTCGGCAATAGGGATCGTTGTCGATGGTATATCGTGCTATCCGACACATTATAGTTTTGGGCATGATGTAAGTATGCACATTAATTAAAACAAACCCACATCCAGCTACGACGGTGCAACGTTAAATGAAAAGGGAATGATTCCTAAGGTTAAGGGGGGGTTGTCTAACCTATGGGGGGCCATTGGGAGTTTTCCATGTGATGACCACCCATTTAAATTTTTGCTATCTGGGAGCAGTTATTGCTGAGTAGTGGTGGGTGTGGCAGTTCTGGTTTTTCATCCCACAGAGAATCATTTTGTTCACCCTCCTCATGCACCACTTGGGGTATTTCCCCATCATTTTGTTCATCATCACGCACCGATCAGAAATCGACATGGTTTTCCTCACGCAGGGGTTGGGGGACTGTGATCTCACGCAGCGAGCTGGAAGAGTGGGCAGAGAGGCACGATTTTGCTATGTATATGCTTTCCCTTGTCAATGTTGGGAGTCCGTCTCCTTATCCATCTGCAGACTAGGTAGGGTTCCCATTGTATCATTATGGGATTGGGTTGTTGATCTTTCCCTGGTTTTGGGTCCTGCGTGTGCCAATAGATTGCAGGGTTGATGCTGATTTTTTTTGGCCATGGTAGGGCCAAGAACAACTCTGAAGCGTCTTGTTTGACTTGAGATGTGGTCACCTTTTCATTTGGGTTGTCACACTATTGTCTTTATCTTCTTCACAGAGCTGTGAACTGCTTGTTTTACTTCGGGTATGTAGTGGTTGGTATTTGGACTGTTTAGAGTAGGATTAGAGGCTAGGTATGCTTGAGAAACCTCATGTTTGGGAGCCATTCAAACAGAATTAGACTGCTGTCTTTCTTCTCCACAACCCTTGAAGAGTATTGGAAAGGGGATTCAGGGCCTGAGGGACTGTGAAGCAGAGAAAGGAATGATTATTGGTGTTGGGTGTGTGGATGTCTTAGAAGTCAGGCTAGCTCTGGTGTAGGCATCCTTAGCTCTCCATTGAGACCACCAGTGTAGCATTTAGCCTTTCCTAGCTCCTTGATGGCCTGATAAACCCAAATGTGTTGACCTGGATTTTTTGCGTAACCTCGGCTATGTGTAAGCCTACTTTGACCCTTATTCCTTGGGGAATCATGCCTAGCTCAGGGGTGGCAGTGTTGCTGAGAGATTGATGAGCACACTGGCCTATGGTTGGGTGGAACGGTGCAACGGCGTAGCTGGTTGCGAATGGGTTCTGTATAAGATAAGTGTTCTTGTCCTTTTTGTGTCTACATTTACATTTACTGTCTAATGTCTAATGAATCATGAGGAACATCTTGATGCTGGAATGTATATGTTTTCTTCCTCTGTATGTTGAGTAACTATGCATCTGTGTATGTCTTATGCATCATAGCATATTTTATGTTTTAAACATTTTATTTCAGCTTTATATGCATGTTCTTGCTCATGGGGCTAGTTGCCCAGAGATTTTTTAATGATTTGGTAGCGTCCTCTTCACTGGTCGGAGGGTCGCGGATGTTACAGTGTGGTATCAGAGCTCTGGTTGCAGCATGGGCCTAAATGGGCCGCAAAGATGCAGTGACGGAGCCATCATTGCAGCATTGGACCTCAGAAGGCCATGAAGAACTAGTTAGCAGAGGCAGGTTTCCCTCTACCTAGAAGAAAATGAATGATAGCAAAAACGTCAAAGAAAATTTTTCTAAGTCTTAGGCCATCGACTCATTAGGGGACTAAGTGAGAAGATCCTCTGATACAGTGGAATGTATAGGCCGAAGATCACCTGACGGCGAAAGAAAATTGTGAAATTCCTCTAAGGGTTCGTCGGCCATCGGTGAAACTTAGAGGATGTGAGCGCCGAAACATCGGCGGAAGAGACAAGATGGTAATAGGTTGAACTGTTGACAGTGACGACAGAGAGAAAATTTTGAAATTTTTTTCCAAGTCATGAAATCAGCGACGATCGGCGATGATTAGTTGATTGAATCGCCGATGCTTAGATTATGAGGTTTTCGATGGCGCTGGTGGAAGGAAGGCAATGAAAGCACCAAAATGTCAGTAAGAATTAGTGGAAAGGAGAGATGATGAAGCAACAGAGAGGAAACTTCCATCAGAAGTCATCAACGGAAGACCGTCGAAATGACGAAAAAATGTAGTTGTTGGAGCCACCAATATTGTGGAAAACCTTAGCTATTGGATTCTTGTCGTTGCAAATGACTATGGAACTAACCGTCCGATGAGCAAGTAGTTAGTTTCTACGACCACCGATGCCATGGTAGGTAACGTTTCAATTGCGGACACATTGGAGGAAATCAGTTGTTGAGGTCGCCGATATTGCACTGTGGAAGTGGGTTTCCTCTTCGATGTTGTAGCGGTTAACATCCCCGATCACTGACACATATTAGTTTTCACATAACCGATAAATGGTCCAGAAGCTTAGATGACTAAGGACCTGATACAATGAAAAATTATATCCAATAGGGTCACCGATGAACATTGGAGAAATGTAGTCGTCTGGGTCACCGAAGTGTCGGAAGACTAGTTAACTAAGGATCCGAAATGTCAAAAAATTTAGTTGGAAAGGGGTCTGATTGGAAAAAGGGAAAAAATTGGGTTTTTCTAGTAGAATTTTCATGGGATTTTTCAGCTAGCATTTTTGTGAATTTTTCATGGGATTTTTCAGCAGTTTCAGGAGTGAAAAGGGGGAAAAATCTAGGTGGCTACAGTTAGCATTTCAGACCAAAATACAGTGGTGTGTTTTTCCATCATTCTAGAAGTGGTGTGGTTTTCACACCCGAGGTCAGCATGAAGCATGTGGATAGGCATTGGAAATATTATCCAGCAAGGAACAAGGGAGAGTCACCAGAATTTGAATGCGGAACAACACAGTACTAGTGATTGCTTGAAAAAGAAATGTGCTGCTGTTAATATGGACAAATATGGAAATTGCATGCCTCGAGGTAGCAAGACCATGAAGTAAAACTAGCTGTGATGTGGAAAAGGAGTTCAATGCAAAGATGAGGGACTTGAAAAGGGAAATTTCCTTAAACCCTATCTTGCTAATTATAATTACATTTTATAAGTTTTGTACATAAAGTGTATGAGGAAATGCCCTACATGCATAGGATATTACATGTTGGTGAGAGTAGTGAGAATTATACATTTATAATGAACCACTAATGATGATTATTGCATTGATGTTGGCATTAGTGGAAAAACCAATGACAACATGGACATGGCTGAATATGTTGCACTTGCTAATGAATGTGACCAGAAACCCTATGGAGAAAGGGATAAGGAAACAAGTCCAGAATCAAAAGTGGTGAGCAAATTCTGCAATCTCCTACAAGAGGCCAACCAAACTGGTAATGTCAAGGGTGTAAGTAGGACCCATGAAAGTAAGGGTTATTTATGACAATTGTGTGGAGTAGTAAAAACAAGAGATCTCATACCATGTGGTTATCTAAAATTTATACTATGTAGAAATGTATCATGCCTGTATATGTTGTTATGAGCTTAGTAGCCCAAAGAAAGTGAGTATTGATGGTCTTACTTACTGTAGGAAATCCTATATGAAGTAGTCATGGTTAGGCCATGCATGGCATATTTGAATGCCTAGTATTCCTGAATCAATGCAAGGTAGCATTGAGTGGATATACATTAAAATATTTTTTAAATCTTGTAGTTATACATTGAATGGATGCATATGAAAGGTATGAGTAAATGTTGTAGATATGCATACATAAGTATGGGTGCAAATGTTATGATGCAATGCATGAATGCATAGAGATAGTGCATGTGTTATTATGAATAACTAATGTCTGAAATGATGAATTGATGACAATTCTAGATCCACTTCAAGATATTTTATGAATGCAGGATAGTAAGTGCATGAAGAGAGTAGTCAGAATCGATTGGCTGTCGGAAATGCTCTATGGAAGGGCAAGGTGGTAGAAGGATACGCTTGTGAAGTAAGGAGTATCTAAACAATTCATTTAAATTGCTTAAATGATGTGACTGTACCCTGTAATTTAAAGTATGATAATGATTGCGTGAATTAAATGAGTTTTGGTAATATTGATGTGATTAATAGATGAAAGTATTTGAATTTTATAAATTCTGCAAATGCTTCAGTGATTGTGGCAGCAATGAAAATGTTATATGCATCAAGACTTACCAAGTGTTTGGCTGATTGAAGTTCAAGTTTCAAGTAGATTGTTTGGGGCATGGAAATGAGGGTAAGACCATGACAAAGACCGGAATCTACCATGTGAAAGAGCCAAACCTCATGAGAAGAGTCTCATGGCTACGAAAATAGTTTGTATGCATAATGAGTTGTCAAATTTGAATTTGTGAATTTTGGATTTGAGAAATTGCTGACAACTACTAATCACTACTGGCTTGCATCGAATTATGTTAGGAGGATGCATTGTAAGTGGGTTTTCATGTTATTCTAGTAAGCATAAAATTATAATATGAATAGTAGTGCTGATTACAAGAGACCCACAAATGAGGATCACCTCATTGCCAAGTGAATCAATTTTTGTAGTAGACAGAGTTACAAATTCCTATTGAATTGAATTAATAATATCATCGTTTGGTTATGGAACAATCAAAATTTGATTGTATTATTAGATAATGATTGACTGTTTGGCTACTTGATGAATGTGCCAGGTGTACACATTGCAGGAAGATCATGTGTGATGGTCTGCAGGAACCAAACTTCATGGGCAGGTTTCCCTTATCTTCGAAATGGGTTTCGGGTGAAACTCCATTGGACATTTTGGAAATGTCTCATCTGCACTACATGTTTGGTAAGAAACATGAGTGAGATGGTATAGATTATGTCGATAAGACGTGTGGATATGAAATGAAAAGAGGAGTTGGGATGGCGAATCGAGGGATTGTCAACATAGAGAAGGGAGCCTCCATTCCTCCTTAATGAAGGAATACTTCCTCGTCGAATGGATAAGTGTTATGTGACCCTAGCTAAGAATATGCATGTCAGATTGTTAAATTCAATATGCATAGCATGTTTTGATTTTATTTCCATTATGACCGATTGCTTGAGTATGAATAGGGCCTACATGGCACCCACTGGAAAAGGGTGCACAATTTCTCGATGTCAGATCATGAAAGGGTTTTCAATATTGATTACACCCTAGGGAGTGGACGCACTCCTGGTGTCTCAAAACTTGATAGTGAATTATGTGAAGTATGATTATAGTTTTAGAGAAATAATACTGATGGGTTTTCTTATATTGCTTGTGTTGTCAGGATAAACAGATACAGTCTGGTGTTGCACACTAAATGGACAATGGCTTGGGCTCATCCTACCTTCTACTGAAAGTGCACAGAGAAGGAGATGTTCCTAAGGGACTGAAGAGTAGATAAGGGAGTGGTTTCTTGTGTGGTATGGCGTAGTGGAATTAGAGCTCACTGCTGGAAATGAAACATGGAAATGGTAATGGTAAAGTTCCAAGCCCAGTCGGTGTGAAGGCGTATTGGCTGGACGGTCTAATAAACCCAACTGTAGGTTGGCTTGACTGTGTAATTATTTGATGTTGTGAAAATTGTGGAAACATTACAGTATGGTAGGTGGCTTGTTTGTGTAGCCTGATAAACCCAATAATGTATTGGCTACAGCCTGACAAACCCAATTGCATATTGGCTTGGCTGGACAGTCTGATAAACCCAACTATAAGTTGGCTTGACTGTGCTTGATATGTAAAAAAGGATGATGTGGAGCATCCTACATGCTGACCTAACATCCAAGTCCATAGGCAATCCCAAGGCTTGAAAAGCAAGGTAGGAACCTATGGACCAGAGAGGAAATACAGAATACAGATAAGTATTGGATTATTTTGCAATTTATTGCTTATGAATATACATGTGTATATGATTTAGTTATGATGTTTTAATCTCTTGTTTAAGAGATAAAAACCAATGAGAATAAACTAAGCATGTGAATCCATTCAATGTTTGAATATAGGTATCGCTAGGAGCGAGGACTATGAGAGCATCCTAGGGGTGCATGTGGACATGTGACTATCTTGAAGACCTCAGAATGAGCAGTAATAAAAAAGGTTCAAGTGAGACTATGAAGGTCCTAGCAGCCAAGACAAACCATGTGGGGAGGCTCCATGGTTGAGAGGCCTGAAATAGACCAGAGACACTACGTGTCATGACCAAGAGGGATTGATCCAACATTCACAGTGAAGTGAAATAAGTTGAGAGCATAAAAACCATAGTGGTGGTGTGCGTTCCAGGATGAAAAAAACAAAGAGGGGAAAAAATCTTGATTCTCTCTCTTTCCTTTCTAATTATATATACTTATGCATTGTGAAAACAAAATATTGTTGAATGCATGTATGACTGAAAATAGAATGTGTGTATTTTCTTAAAGTAAATTGTGAATGCTGGAATAGTTAATTCCCTGCCCAAGAATGGACATGAATGAGGTCATGTGCCTGCTGGGAAGGCATGAAAAATATAAAATTCTCCTTGATGAGGCTTGGACTATCATGCCAATTGGGCAATTAATTGACTGATTTTAATGCCTATATTATGCTTGGTCTAATAGAATTTCAATGATGCATTTCAAAGGTGAGGAAAGTGAAATCCAGTCGTGCACATTGATCATGGTAGTAGACCAGAAGCTGTTGGATTTGGCTGGAAGTATTCTTCAAACAATTGCCAAGACCTAAGAGAATCTTGGAGAGATGCTCAAGATACAGAAACGACAGAATGAGATGAACCACCAGATTTTGCAAGACTCTATTGGTTTGCAAAAGGAGGTGAAAATCCTTCTGGGAGGAATCCGTAAAGGCAAAGAAAGTGGATCAATGATGCGACATTCATCCAAGTGATCCGTGAAGAAACGTTCTAGGCATGAAGACTCAAGGGAAATTGAGTAGGTAAATATGAAGTAGCCAGTGAAATGTTGGAAATGCGGAGGACATCATTACCACTGAGACTGCCCAACGAGGGGACATAAAGAGGGCAGCAGCCACAAAGTTCCTAGACTTGGGGATGAGCTAAAAGCTGAGAACGAGTGGGAGAAGCTCGTGGAAGCTAAGGGGCTTGGTCCGGAAAGTTCAAAGTAAATAATTGAACATGGGATAGATCTGCAAAAAAATTTAAATTTTGGATGTGCAAATGTTATATGCATTCCTATGTATTGGAACACCGAGGACAGTGTTATTCCAAGGGGGAGGGGATTGTTATACCCCATTTTTGACCCCATTTGCATTAAAAGATACATGATGTATATTTTGTAATTAATCATGGTGTGGAGCTAAAGGCAAAAAACCCACCATTGGTTTGGTTGTGTATGTTTCAGAAATAGGGATCGTTGTCGATGGTATATCATGCTATCCGACACATTATAGTTTTGGGAATCATGTAAATATGCACATTAATTAAAATAAACCCACAACCGACTACGATGGTGCAACATTAAATGAAAAGGGAATGATTCCTAAGGTTAAGGGGGGGTTTTCTAACCCATGGTGGTCCATTGGGAGTTTGCCATGTGACGACCACCCATTTAAATTTCTACTATCTGGGAGCAGTTATTCACGGGGACTTCACTTAGTGAACCTCTCACATAGCACGTGCGATCGTAGGATATTAAAGAATACCCTTAATTTCGAGAGGTATTGACCCAAACTCTTTTTTGTGAAACCCCCTCCCAATACTTAAAACCTCCTCCCCACCCATTTTTATACCTCAATCCTTATAAACCACCCTACCCAGCCCCATATTAAACCCCTCATCCCCCCAATGCCTGCAATATATTGGTTCGATTTTTGATAATTTTAAAACCCACAATATGAACTAACGTGATAGGATATTGGTCAACAAGTGAAGCCCCCATGCAGTTATTGCTGAGTAGTGGTGGGTGTGGCAGGGCTGTCAGTCCTTTCCCACATGCCCACTCCACCAGGGGACTCTTCCTCTTCACATCATGTGGGGCAGAAGAAAACACTCACTCCACTCTCCCACAATCCCACTTCTTTGGTGGTTTTGGTATTTCTCACTCTCACGCAGGGAGGTTCTGGTTTTTCCTTCCACAGAGAATCATTTTGTTCACCCTCCTCATGTACCACTTGGGGGATTTCCCCATCATTTTGTTCATCCTCGCGCATCGATTGGAAATCGACATGGTTTTCCTCACACAGGGGTTGGGGGACTATGATCTCACATGGCGAGTTGGAAGAGTGGCCTAAGAGGCACAATTCTGCTGTGTATATGCTTTTCCTTGTCAATGTTGGGAGTCCATATCCTTCCCCATCTGCGGACTGTGTAAGGTTCCCGTTGTTTCATTATGGGATTGGGTTGTTTATCTTTCCTTGGTTTTGGTTGTTGCGTGTGCCAATATATTGCGGGGTTGCTGCTGAGTTCTTTTGGCCACGCTAGGGCCAAGAAAAACTCTAAAGCGTCTTGTTTGACTTGAGCTGTGTTCACCTTTTCATTTGGGTTGTCACCTTGTTGTCTTTATCTTCTTCACAGAGCTCTGAACTGCTTGTTTTACCGTGGGTATGCAGTGGTTGGTCTTCAGATTGTTTAGAGTAGGATTAGAGGCTAGGTATGCTTGAGAAACTTGGTGTTTTGAGCCATTCAGATAGAATTAGATTGCTGGCTTTCTTCTCCACAACCCTTGAAGAGTATTGGAAAGGGAAGTCAAGGCCTGAGGGATTGTGAAGTAGAGAAAGGACTGATTCCTGGTTTTGGGTGTGTGGATGTCTTAGAAGTTAGGATAGCTCTGGTGTAGGCATCCTTTACTCTCCATTGAGACCACCAGCTTAGCATTTAGCCTTTCCTAGCTCCTTGATGACCTGATAAACCCAACTATGTTGACTTGGCTATTTTGTGTAACCTTGGCTATGTGTAAGCCTTCTTTGGCCCTTATTCCTTGGGGAATCATGCCCAGCTCAGGGGTGGTAGTGTTGCTGAGAGATTTATGATCACGCTAGCATATGGTTGGGTGGAATGTTGCAATGACATAGTTGGTTGTGGATGAGTTCTGTATAAGATAAGTGTTGTTGTTATTTTTGCTTCTACATTTACATTTACTATCTAATGTCTAATGAATCATGAGGAACATGTTGATACTGGAATGTATATGTTTTCTTCTACTGTATGTTGAGTAACTATGCATCCATGTATGTCTTATGCATCATAGCATATTTTATGTTTTAAAATTTTTATTTCAGCTTTATATGCATGTTCTTGCTCATGGGGATGTTCCCTGGATCTTTTTTGATGGTTTGGTAGCATCCTCTTCGCCAGTCGGAGGGTCAGGGACGTTATAGTGTGGTATCAGAGCTCTAGTTATAGCATGGGCTTGAATGGGCCACAAAGATGCAGTGACAGAGCCATCATTGTATCATTGGACCTCAGAAGGCCATGAAGAACTAGTTAGCAGAGGCAGGTTGTCCTCTACCTAGAAGAAAATGAATGATAGAAAAAACTTCAAAGAATTTTTTTTTAAGTATTAGGGTGTCAGCTCATTGGAGGACTAAGTGAGAAGATCCTCCAATACAGTGGAACGTATAGGCTGAAGATCACCTCACGGCAGATGAAAATTGCAAAATTCATCCAAGTGTTCGTTGACCGTCGGCGAAAATTAGAGAATGTGAGGGTCAAAATGTCGGCAAAAGAGACAAGATGATAATAGGTTGAACCACCGACATCGATGGTGGAGAGAAAATTTTGAAATGTTTTTCCAAGTCGTGAAATCATCGGTGATCGACGATGATTAGTTGATTGAATCGCTGATGCTTAGATGATGAGGTTTTCGATGGCGCCAACAGAAGGAAGGGGATGAAAGTGCTAAAACGTTGGCAATAATTAGTGGAAATGAGAGATAACGAAGCGGTGGAGAGGAAAAATCCATTGGAAGTCATCAGTGAAAGACCACCAAAACAGTGGAAAACTGTAGTTGTTGGAGCCATCGATACTGCAGAAAACCTTAGCTATTTGATTGCCGCTGTTGCAGATGACTATGGAACTAACCGTCCGATGAATTGAGTATTTAGATGCTACGGTCACCGATGCCGTGGTAGGTAACGTTCTGATCATGGACACATCGAAGGAAATTAGTTGTTGAGGTCACTGATACTGCGCTGTGGAAGTGGGTTTCCTTGTCGATGCTGTAGCAGTTAACATCCTAGATCACTAACACATATTAGTTTTGGCATCACCGATAAATGATCTGGTAGATTAGACGACTAAGGACCTAATACAGTGGAAACTGATAGCCGATAGGGTCACCAATGAACACCGTAGAAATGTAGTCATTTGGGTCGTCGAAGTGTCGGAAGATTAGTCCACTAAGGATCCGAAACGTCGAAAAATTGAGTTGGAAAGGGGTTCGATTGGAAAAAGGGAAAAAATTGGGTTTTTCCAGTGGAATTTTCATGGGGTTTTTTAGCTAACGTTTCATTGAATTTTTCAGCAGTTTCAGGACTGAAAAGGGGGAAAAATCTAGGTGGTTGAAGTTAGCATTTCAGACCAAAATACAGTGGTGTCTTTTTTCATCATTCTAGAAGTGGTGTGGTTTTCACACCCGAGGTCAGAATGAAGCATGTGGATAGGCAATGGAAAGCTTATCCAGCAGGGAATAAGGGAGAGTCACCAGAATTTGAAGGTGGAACAACAAAGTACTAGTGATTGCTTGAAAACAAAATGTGCTGCTGTCAATATGGACAAATCCAGAAATTGCATGCCTAGAGGTAGCAAGACCATGAAGTCAAACGAGCTGTTGTGTGCAAGAGGAGTTCCATGAAAAGATGAGGGACTTGAAAAGAGAAATTTCCTTAAACCCTATCTTGCTAATTATAATTACATTTTATAAGTTCTGTACATAAAGTGTATGAGGAAATGCCCTGCATGCATAGGATATTACATGTTAGTGAGAGTAGTGAGAATTATACATTTATAATGAACCACTAATGATGATTATTGCATTGATGTTGACATTAGTGGAAAAAAAATTGACAACATGGACATGGATGAATATGTTGCGGGTGCTGATGAATGTGACCAGCAACCCTATGGAGAAAGGGATAAGGCAACAAGTCCAGAATCAAAAGTGGTGAGCAAAGTCTGCAATCTCCTACAAGAGGCCAACCAAACTGGTAATGTCAAGGGTGTAAGTAGGACCCATGAAGGTAAGGGTTTAATTATGAAAATTGCATGGAGTGGTAAAAGTAAGAGATCTCATACCATGTGGTTATCTAAAATTTATACTACAGAAATGTATCATGCCTGTTTATGTTGTTATGAGCTTAGTAGCCCAAAGAAAGTGAGTACTGATGGTCTTGATTATGGTAGGACATCCTATATGAAGTAGTCATGGTTAGGCCATGCATGGTATATTTGAATGCGTAGTATTCCTGAATCAATGCAAGGTAGCATTGAGTGGATATACATTAAAATATGTTAAAAATCTTGTAGTTATGCATTGAATGGATGCATATGAAAGGTATGAGTAAATTTTGTACATATGAAAGGTATGAGTAAATTTTATACATATGGGTGCAAATGTTGTGATGCAATGCATCAATGCATAGAGATCGTGCATGTGTTGTTATTGTTAGAATTTCATCATTAAGCTAGCATTACATTAGGATATTTAACTGAGAGAATAACTAGCACAACAATCAAACACAAGAGACAATGAACACAGTGTTTATCCTCGAGGAAACCATAAATTGTGAAAACCCCACAAATTCCTCAGGGATAGAATCATCACCAAAAGTAGAACCCAAAACAATCAGTGATCTCCTGACAACAATAACCTTCTTTCTATCTAGCCCCAGTGTCTTCTCCTTCCTCAACTATGTGCTACACTTGAGTGTGTATGATTTGTATGATAAATAGAGAGTCCAGATCTCTATTTATACTAATCCCCACATGACTAAAACCCTACTAGGGCCTACCTCACTAGGAGAGTCTAATAACACTAGTTCCCTAGAACTGTGGGGACTTTAACCCTTAGACAATAGGAGGGTTACCCACAATGACTTGACATGACTTGTTTACATTATAGACTTTACTGTTAGGAACATTAGGGCATGAAATAACTCAAGTACATCCTAGAATAAATATCGGGTTACAATATATAAGAAATACAAGTGAAATACATTCCAAAGTTACAGATGCATCAACAATCCCTCTTAACTAGGAAGGTATTCTTTTGACACAATTTTTAGCGCAATCCTTCTTCTCTATATCTTTTGGATCATCATCGAGTCCTCATCATCTTCAAGTCTTCTTCATCATCTTCATATTCAAGTCATCTTGATATTCAAGTGATCAGATCTGGATGATCACTCGATCTGGATGATCACTAGACATCATCACTGGATCTGGATCATCACTCGATTTGGATCATCACTGCTAGATCATCATCACTAAATCTGAATCATCATAATTGGATCTGGATCATCACTGGGCCATCATCATGGGTGCTATCTCTTGATTCTTCTCGTCATAGGAACCTATACAGAGCCAGTTCTTTTTCATACCAGATGTATCATCATAGAGCTAGTCCTTTTTCATACTAGATGAGGCATCACAGAGCATGTCCTTTTTCATACCAGATGAGGCATCACAAAGCTGGTCCCTTTTCATATCAGATGTGGCAACTACTCAGAGCTAGTCCTTTCTCATACTATATGAGTCTTCACAAAGATGGTCCTTTTTCATACCAGATGTGGCAGCTACTCAGAGCTAGTCCTTTTTCATACTGGATGAGTCTTCACAGAGCTGGTCCTTTTTCATACTAGATGAGGCAACACAGAGCTGGTCCTTTTTCATACCATATGAGGCATCACAGAGATGGTCCTTTTTCATACTAGATGAGGCATCATAGAGCTGGTCCTTTTTCATACCAAATGTGGCAGCTACTCAGAGCTAGTCCTTTTTCATACTAGATGAGTCTTCACACAACTGGTCCTTTTTCATACCAGATATGGAAGCTACTTAGAGCTAGTCCTTTTTCATACTATATGTGTCTTCACAGAGCCAACCCTTTTTCATGTTGGATGTGGGACCTACATAGAGCTAGTCCTTTTTCATACTAGATGTGTCTTCATAGAGACATCCCTTTTTCATGCTGGATGTGAGATCATCACATACACCTGACAATGGAAGAAAGCAATCCTCTCACCATGCCACATCTCTTACATCTGACCATGGAAGGAACCAATCCTCTCACCATGTTGGAAGGGCACATCACTTATATCTGATCATGGAAGGAACCAATCCTCTCACCATGTTAGAATGGTTCAGCATGGACACATCACTTCCTCTTGGGAGGAATCTCGATCTAGAGAACACCAAGCTTCTTCTTGAAGTACTCAAACTTCACCCTAGCCAATGCCTTAGTCAACACATCAGATATATGTTCGCCATCGAAACATACTGGAGTTTCACTGCTCCTCTCTGCACCATATCCCTGATATAGTGATACTTGATCTTGATATGCTTCGACTTGTCATGGAATACTAGATTCTATGACAACTTTACACAACTCTGGTTTTCACAGTATATACAAGTAGCATCTAACTAGAGATCAAATAAATCAGACAGTAGCTTCCTCAACCATACTACCTCACAACTAGTTGAACAGTCTGCAACATACTCTGCTTTAGCTATATTCAATGCCACACAAGATTGCTTCCTACTAAACCATGATATCACTCCTGATCCCATACTGAAGCAGCACCCTAAAGTGCTCTTCCTATCAATGGCACTTCCTTCCCAATCTGAATCAACATAACCCTCCAGATTAATCCTTTAATCATTCTTATCCTTGAGCCCATAATCAACCGTACCTTTCAGGTACCTTAGAATATTCTTTGCAACAGTCAAGTGAACATGTCTTGGATTTGTCAAGTATTGGTTCAAGGTGTTCACATCAAAGAAAATATTTGGTCTCATGTTCGTCAGGTACATCAAGGACCCAATCATATGATGATACATCGTGGCATCAACTGTCTCTGATGAAGCATCACTCAATAGCTTCAGGTTTGATGCCATAGGTGTGGTTAATTCCTTACAGTCCATCATCCCAAATATCTTCAGGATCTCTACTACATACTTCCCTTTTCCAAGGAAGATTCCATCTGTAGTCTGCCACACCTCCATATCTAGAAAATAATGCATCATACCCAAGTCCTTCATTTTGAACTCGGCAGCAAGATTTCTCTTCGTATCAGTAATCAACCCATCCATACTTGTCCCAAACAAATCATCTACATATAGTAGAAGCATCACTGGGTTGCCATCTTCAACCTTGTAGTAAAGGTTGGAATTTGATTTACTCTTGGCAAAGACAAAACTGGATAGAAAGCTGTCAATTATGCCGTACCATGTCCTGGGTTCCTGTTTCAAACTGTACAGGGCTTTCTTCAATTTACACACATGGGACTCCCTATCATGAGTCTCAAAACCGAGTGGCTACTCCACATACACTTCCTCTTCTACTACACCATTCAAGAAAGAAGTCTTGACATCCATTTGGTGTATCTTTCATTCCATCACTGTAGCCAGAGCAAGTACCGATCCGATGGAAGTGTATCTGGATATAGGTGCAAAGGTTTCTTCACAGTCTATTCCTTCTTTTTGTGAGAAACCATGAGTAACAAATCTTGCTTTATATTTCTCTATGCTACTGTCTGCAGCATGCTTGATCTTGTAGATCCATTTGGAATTTACAACTGACTTCCCTTCTGGTCTTTGGAAAACATCCCAAACATCATTCTTCATGATTTATTGATACTCTTTGATCATCGCATCCTTCCATTCTTTTCGTTCTGTCGCTTCTTCATATTTGAAAGGTTCTTTATCAATAAAATCATATAGTAAAGCTACATAACTGGAACAGGATCTGGTCCTCTTTCTTTCTATGAGATTCTCTTCTGGAACCCCATATCTTTCTGCACCTTGGATAATCTCTGGTACCCAAGTAGGTTTCCTCTTGTGAGGATTCTTCTGCTGTGGTGAATCTACTGGTCTTTGTGGTTCTTCAAACTCTCGATCTTCTTCTTGAGTTTCCTTGTTCATGATTGTATCATGAATTCTGGGAGCTTCTGCTTCTTCAGGTTCTTTAGTAGGTTTCTTTCTAGATTCGATGTAGGCTGAATCTTCGTCAAATGTTACATCCATGCTAATGTCAATATTTTTTAACCCTGGGAAGTATATTCTGTAATCCTTCAATCTTTTAGAGTATCCCACAAATATACCCTTCTTTCCTGAAGGATCTAATTTTTTTCTTTTCTCTTTTGGAATGTGTATGTACAAAAGACACCTGAATATTCTGAGATGGCTGACTTCTGGTTTCTTACTAGAGAAGACTTCTTCAGGAGCCTTGTTCTTGAGTACTTTGTGTGGAGTATGGTTCTCTACATACACTATTGTTTTGGCTGCTTCTGCCCAAAGATGCATAGGAATATCTTGATCATGAAGCATAGCTCTTGCAGCTTCCATGATGGTTCTATTCTTCCTTTTTGCAATTCCGTTCTGTTGTGTATTATAAGGGGTGGACAACTCCCTCTTAATCTATGAGTCTTTACATAGTTCTTTGAACTCATTTGAAGTGAATTCTCTACCATTGTTTGATTGAAAAGTCTTGATCTTCTTTTCAGTGTGGTTCTCGATCAAGGCTTTGAATTCCTTGAACTTTCTGAACACTTCATCTTTATTCTTCATGAAGTAAATCCATGTCTTCCTAGAAAAGTCATCAATAAAAGATACATAGTACACATACCCACTTAGTGAGCTTGATGACATTGGTCCACATACATCAGAGTGGATGATTTCCAAGATTCTTTTTGATTTGCTTTCGCTACTTGGAAATGTCTTCTTTGTGTTCTTTCCTTTTGCACATCCTTTGCAGACCCCTTTATGTTTTGCTTGTATTTTTGTAAGACCTTCAACAACTTTGCTTGCAAGTGGTAGTGCTCTGTAATGCACATGTGCAAGCCTTCTATGCCAAAGTTCATTTGGTTCTATTGTGTCATGAACCAAAGCTTGATCTGGTTGGCCCTTCAACTTGTATAGACCTCCTTCTTGTTTTCCAATCACTATTGCATTGTCAAAAGTCTTTTCCTTTGGCCACATAAGAACTTGGCCATATACAAAAGAAACCCTCATTCCTTTTGCATCCAATGCATATATGGAGAGGAGGTTATTCTTTAGTCCTGGAACAAATAATACATTCTTCATCTTTAAAGACTTTCCAGAATCTAGTTTATAGGAGGATTCACCACTACCTTTTATTGGATTGGTAGTCATCCCCAAGTTTCACCTTATGAGGTGACTCATGTTCAGATAGCTTCACAAATGATTCTTTGAATCTCGTCATGTGCTTGGAAGCACCACTGTCTATGAGCCAATCATTGCTTCCATGTGAAACACTTCCTGTGAGAGCGGAGATCAGTACATATTCTTCCTCACTTGAAGAATCATCACTTTCTTGTCTGATTCTCTTTGTATAAGGTTCATCATCCTTTGCAGCATAAGCATGGTGTCTTCTCTTGTTTCCCTTCTTCTTTAGGTTTCTTCTATTAGGGAAGAATTTGGATATGTGGCCTTTCTCATCACATGTGTAACATCTAATAGTATTTAGATCTTTTCTAGAGTGTGAGATCTTACCTTTGGAGTGATGATGGCTCCTTCTGGTTTTCTTGGAGTGAAATATGAGAGCCTGATCTTCACTTCCCATATTCTCTTCTTGAGCTACTATGTGAGCTTCTTCTTGAGAGAATTCTTCCCATAGTCTGCTGAACTTGACTAACTTCTTTCTGGCACAGATCCCTTAAATGAAAGAGTCCCATGATCTAGGGAGACCATTCAAGGTGGTCATCACAATCTCTACATTTTCCACTTCTTCATCTACTACTTCCATCTACTTATTGATTTGAGAAACCCTTGTACAGTAAGACTAAATAGTCTCAGCATTCTGGATCTTCACATTCTTTAATTGGTTTCTCATATTCATCTTCCTGTTTATGTTCTTCCCTTCAAACAATTTTGTTAGGGCATCAAACATAGCTTTAGGTGTCTTAAGGGAGGACACTTATGGTATGAGGTGATCCTTGATACAATCAACAATGATTTTCTTTTCCATAACCAACTTCTTCTTATGCAAGGCCTTAACCTCATCTCCCTCTGGAACTGGAACCTCCTCATTGATATAGGAGTCCAACTCATTTTCTTATAAGACCAGGGAGATTCTATACTTTTAGGCTCGGAATTTATCATCTCCCTCAAGATTTTCATCAAGCTTGGTATGATGAGACATCTTAAACTGAGAACCTCAAATGGAAATACAAAAGAT
The DNA here is from genome assembly GCA_001517045.1 of Pseudotsuga menziesii. Lineage (NCBI taxonomy): Eukaryota > Viridiplantae > Streptophyta > Pinopsida > Pinales > Pinaceae > Pseudotsuga > Pseudotsuga menziesii. The sequence continues at coordinate 260,537 of LPNX010227588.1, read as the reverse complement.
TTAGATCTTACTAGGTCAAGATGTCGGATCTAGATTTGGAGCTGAAATCCTACAGAGCTGGTTTAGCAGCAAATTAGGAATTTTCTTTTCTAGAGTTCTGTCCAACCAAATGCTTTGAATTTGATCTCTAACTTTAATTTTTGGGAGGAGATCAATCCAGGCCCGGGCTCACTGAAAAATTTCTCTTCTGTGAAAATCCCTAATTTTTGGTAGTAGTGTCGGGTACAAAACTAAAAAACCTCAGAATTTGATTCTGCTTCGATAGAAAGATGTGAACTAAGGAGGAGAGTTATTCCACCTTAATTTTGCTGAAAATATGTGGAGGAAGCTCCACAAACTAGGAATTCCTAGTTCCCATAGTTGCACAGTGTATTTTTCTCAGGTTAGCTCTGATACCATGTTAGAATTTCATCATTAAGCTAGCATTATATTAGGATCTTTAATTAAGAGAATAACAGGCACAACAATCAAACACAAGAGACAATGTACACAATTTTTATCCTTGGGGAAACCATAAATGGTGAAAACCCCTCAACTTCCTCAGAGATAGAATCAACACCAAAAGTAGAACCCAAAACAGTAAGTGATCTCCCGACAACAGTAACCTTCTTTCTATCTATCCCCAATGTCTTCTCCTTCCTCAACTATGCGCTACACTTGAGTGTTTATGAGTTGCATCATAAATAGAGAGTCTAGCTCTCTATTTATACTAATCCTGACATGACTAAAACCCTACTAGGGCCAACCTCACTAGGAGAGTCTAATAACCCTAGTGCCCCGGAATTGCAGTGACTTTAACCCTTAGACAATAGGAGGGTTACCCACAATGACTTGACATGACTTGTTTACATTATAGACTTTCCCAATAGGAACATCGGGGCATGACATAACTTGAGTACATCCTGGAATAAACATCAGGTTACAATATATAAGAAATACAAGTGAAATACATTCCCAAGTTATATATACATCAACAATTATGAATAACTAATGGCTGAAATGATGAATTGATGACAATTCTAGAACCATTTCAAGAGCTGTTATGAATGCAGGATAGTAAGTGTATGAAGAGGGTAGTCAAGATCGATTGGATGTCGGAAATTCTCTATGGAAGGGAAAGGTGGTACAAGGATACGCTTGTGAAGTAAGGAGTATCTAAACAATTCATTTAAATTGCATAAATGATGTGACTGTAGCCTGTAATTTAAAGTATGATAATGATTGCATGAAGTAAATGAGTTTTGGTAATATTGATGTGATTAATAGTTGAAATTATTTGAATTTTATAAATTCTACAAATGCTTTAGTGATTGTGGCAGCAATGAAAAGGTTATATGTATCAAGACTTACCAAGTGTTTGGCTGATTGAAGTTCAGGTTTTAGGTAGATTGTTTGGGGCATGGCAATGAGGGTAAGACCATGACAAAGACCAGAATATACCATGTGAAAGAGCCAAACTTCATGAGAAGAGTCTCATGTCTGCGAAAATATTTTGTATGTAGAATGAGTTGTCAAATTTGAATTTGTGAATTTTCGATTTGATAAATTGCTGACAACTACTAATCAATATTGACTTGCATAGAATTGTGTCAGGAGGACGCATTGTAAGTGGGTGTTCATGTTATGCTAGTAAGCATAAAATTATAATGGGAATAGTCATGCTACTTACAAGAGACCCACAAATGAGGATCACCTCATTGCCAAGCGAATCAATTTTTGTAGTAGACAGAGCTGCAAATTCCTATTGAATTGAATTACTAATGTCATCATTTGGTTATGGAACAATCAAATTTGGATTGCATTATCAGATAATGATTGACTGTTTGTCTACTTGATGAATGTGCCAGGGGTACACATTGCAGGATGATCATGTGTGATGGCCTACAGGAACCAAACTTCATGGGGAGGTTTCCCTTATCTTGGAAATGGGTTTTGGGTGAAACTCCATTGGACATTTTGGAAATGTCTCATCTGCACTACATGTTTGGTAAGCAACATGAGTGATATGGTATAGATTATGTCGATAAGACATTGTGGATATGAAATGAAAAGAGTAGTTGGGATGGAAAACCAATGGACTGTCAACTTAGAGAAGGAAGACCCCATTCCTTCGTAATAAAGGAATACTACCTCAGCCAATGGATAAGTGTTTTGTGACCCTAGCTAAGAATATGCATGTAAAATTGTTAAATTCAATATGTAGAGCATGTTTTGATTTTATTTCCATTATGACTGATTACTTGAGTATGAATCGGGCCTACATGGCACACACCAGAAAATGGTGCACACTTTCTCAATGTCGGATCATGAAAGGGTTTTCACTATTGATTACACCCTCGGGAGTGGACACACTCGTGGTGTCTTAATACTTGATAGTGAATAGTGTGAAATATGATTATAGTTTTAGAGCAATAATGCTGATGGGTTTTCTTATATTTCTTTTGTTGTCAGGATAAATAGATACAGTTTGGTGTTGCACACTAAATGGATAATGGCTTGGGCTCATCCTACCTTCTACTGAAAGAGCACAGAGAAGGAGACATTCCTAAGGGACTGAAGAGCAGAGAAAGGAGTGGTTTCTTGTGTTTTATGGGGTAGTGGAATTAGAGCTCATTGCTGGAAATGAAACTTGGAAATCGTAATGGTAAAGTTCCAAGCCTAGTCAGCGTGAAGGCCTACTGGCTAGACGGTCTGATAAACCCAACTATAGGTTGGCTTGACTATGTAATTATTTGATGTTGTGAAAATTGTGGAAACGTTATAGTATGGTAGCTGGATTGGCTGAGGGGATTCTAATACCATGGTTTTGACCCCATTTGCATTAAAAGATACATGATGTATATTTTTTAATTAATCATGGTGTGGAGCTAAAGGCAAAATCCCCACCATTGGTTTGGTTGTGTATGTTTCGGCAATAGGGATCATTCTCATTGGTATATCGTGCTATCTGGCACATTATAGTTTTGGGCATCATGTAAATATGCACATTAATTAAAATAAACCCACAGCTAGCTACGACGGTGCAACGTTAAATGGAAAGGGCATGATTCCTAAGGTTAAGGAGGGGTTGTCTAACCCGTGGGGGGCCATTTGGAGTTTTCCATGTGACGACCACCCATTTAAATTTCTGCTGTTTGGGAGCATTTATTGTTGAGTAGTGGTGGGTGTGGCAGGACTGTTATTCCTTGCCCACGTGCCCAGTCCACTAGGGTACTCTTCCTCCTCACATCACGTGGGGTAGAAGAAAACTCTCACTCCACTCTCCCACGATCCCACTTCTGCAGTGGTTTTGATCTTGCTCACTCTCAAATAGGGAGGTTTTGGTTTTTCCTCCCATAGAGAATCATTTTGTTCACCCTCCTCATGCACAGCTTGAGGGATTTCCCCATCGTTTTGTTCACCCTCATGCACCGCTTGGGGGATTTCCCCATCGTTTTGTTCATCCTCACGCATCGATCGAAACTCGGCATGGTTTTCCTCACGCAGGGGTCAAGGGACTGTGATCTCACACGGTGAGCTAGAAGAGCAGCCTGAGAGGCACGATTCTACTGTGTATATGCTTTCCCCTGTCAATTCTAGGAGTCCGTATCCTTCCACATATGCAGACTGTGTAAGGTTCCCGTTGTTTCATTATGGGATTGGGTTGTTGATCTTTGCCTGGTTTTGGTTGTTGCGTGTGCCAATATTTTGCAGGTTTGCTACTAAGTTATTTTGTCCATGCTAGGTCCAAGAACAACTCCGAAGCATCTTGTTTGACTTGAGCTATGTTCACCTTTTCGTTCGGGTTGTCACCCTGTTGTCTTTATCTTCTTCATAGAGCTGTGAACTGCTTGTTTTACTACGGGTATGTAGTGGTTGGTATTCAGACTATTTAGAGTAGGATTAGAGGCTAGGTATGCTTGAGAAACTTGGTGTTTGGGAGCCACTCAGATAGAATTAGACTATTGGATTTCTTCTCTATAACCCTTGAAGAGTATTGGAAAGGGAAGTCAAGGACCGAGGGATTGTGAAGTAAAGAAAGGACTAATTTTTGGTGTTAGGTGTGGATTTCTTAGAAGTCAGGCTAGCTCTGGTGTAGTCATCCTAAGCTCTCCACTGAGACCACCAGCTTAGCATTTAGCCTTTCTTAGCTCCTTGACGGCCTGATAAACCCAACTGTGTTGACTTGTTTGTTTTGTGTAACCTTAGCTATGTGTACGCCTTCTTTGACCCTTATTACTTGGGGAATCATGCCCAACTCGGGGGTGGCAGTGTTCCTGAGAGATTGATGAGCACGCTGGCCTTTGGCTAGGTGGAATGTTGTAGCAACGTAGCTGGTTGCAGATGAGTTCTGTATAAGATAAGTGTTCTTTTCCTTTTTGCTTCTACGTTTACATTTATTGTCTAATGTCTAATGAATCATGAGGAACATGTTGATGCTGGAATGTATATGTTTTCTTCCATTGTATGTTGAGTAACTATGCATCCGTGTATGTCTTATGAATCATAGCATATTTTATGTTTTAAACATTTTATTTCAGCTTTATATGCATGTTCTTGCTCATGGGGCTAGTTGCCCGAAGATTTTTTGATGGTTTGGTAGCGTCCTCTTTGCCGGTCGGAGGGTCGGGAACATTACATCCAACCACTTCTGATGTTCAGTTCCACTTCAGTTAACCTCATTGGGGTTCATTGGAGTCATTGAAGCACTAGCACTTGTTGGTTGGTTTGTTGTGACATGTGTCTATCCTACTTTCAGTTAGAATCAGTCATTTATTTCACTTTGAATTCAGTTAGGGCTCAGTTGAGTCAATTAGGGTTTTGATCAATGGTTAACTGGAGTGTTGACTATGGATTACATTCAGTTAAGCTAGATTCACTCATTCAATTCAAATGACCTCCTTGGTAATTAAAATTGCTTTGTCATTCATGCTTGCAACATGAACATTGTATTGTATTACTAATTCTTTGTGTGAATATACAGTGCGGCTACTCATTCTGTAGCCCTTTTTCACCATTTTCATGACTTATTGTTATTAATCTTTGATGAGACTTGTGTTTAGTCCCTAAATCACTGTGAAAGACTTAATAATTTTGTACAAAAGTGTTCATATTTTCAACTAAATATAGAATGAACTAATCATAAAATTATACAATAATGTTCATATGGAATTTTCCACAACTTTATGAAAAAAGGAAAAAACATTTCAAAAATCATGTATAAGAAATGAAGAAAAACTGAAATGAATCTTTTCTTGTTCTATCAAAGAAGATAGAAACCAAAAATCTAACAAAACCAAGTTCTATTCAAAGCCAACTATGAAGCTTTAAAATACCAACATCAATCAAAATTCTTGAAAATACGTATGAATTCATACACGCTTAATTTTTTAATTTTTGATTGAGTTTTCTGTTCAAAAATGAATTGCAGAGTTCAAAACACAGCTGTAACAATCTGAAGCATGCATCTCAAATACCAAAAGAAGCATTTAAAAACCAAATACCAAATAGGGCTAAGAAGAATACATGGCACCACTTCTACAAGTGTTGAACATTGCATTACCAGCCTAAGCACTGCTTCTTGCACACAGGAATAGAGCGGCGGCACCACTTACAGCAGGTTCACACCAAGACATTACTAGGTCTAACACTGCTTCTTGCGCATAGAAAAAGGGTGGTGGCACCACTTCTTTACCACACTTATAACACATCTCAAGAGCGATGCCTGAGATGGTGATTTGAAAAATAAAAAAAGCAATAGAAAAGGAAGCTCAGACTGAAAAATGAACCCAAACAATCACCAAAAAACCCAGTTAACCAAAAATATGAATATCCAAAGGCAAACAGAGGCAAAAAAATCAAATTCAAAGTAGATCTATAGATTTATGAATGGAAAATTAGATCTAGAAATTGAAAATGAAGGTGGAGGTTTCAACTTAGCAACAATTTAGAATTCGAGGTAGATCCCCAATGGAGTCACCAATTTTGTTAGCTAGAAATACAAACCTCCTACGGACTAGAGTTGGTTCCATAGTTTGAATGGCCCAAACAATCACTAGAAAAGATAGTTAACCAAAAATATGAATATCCAAAGGAAAACAAAGGAAAAAAAATCAAATTCAAAGCAGATCTACAGATCTATGAATGGAAAAGTAGATCTAGAAATTGAAAATGAAGGTGGAGGTTTCAACTTACCAATGATTCATAATTCAAAGTAGATCCATAGTGGAGTCACCAATTTTGTTATATGGAAATACAAACCTCCTGCGGACTAGAGTTGGTTCCCTAGTTTGAATGGTTCATATCTAGAACAAAACACAAACACAGAATGCTAGACTCTCCCTAGATTTGGTTAATCACTTGAATGGAATTCCATGATGCTTCTTTCAAAGGTTGTCCTCGCTATCCTTGAATCTTACTGCAGAATAACCTGAAAAGTATAGAATACAACAAAGAAAACATGATATCATACAATATAATCAACTAGATCTATGCTCATGACCAAGGAATCAAGCAATATATACAAATGGGATAGTAAATATGGGAAAGAAAAGACATTCTTTATTAATAAATGATTGGAGAGACTACAACCTTCATGCCTTAGTGTTGAGAGTTCATTCCAATGGATCCTTGCATCTAAATTCACCTTGCCTCCAAAGAATCAAGAATGATCTTGACAGAGTTTGGGTATGCAACATAATTCTTCCTCCTTTTTCCCATGGGGGGTGAGCCAGTATTTAAAGGAATGGGAGGATAGGTATGGTTGAGGATCTCATGGGTGAGGTGGAGATTAGATATGAAAAGGGAGGATATTGAGCTCCAGGTGGTCCTAAACCATAGGGATGAGGCTCTACGGAGGTCAGCTTTGAGAAGCCTCTCGAAGATTCTCTTTTTTTCCTTCAAAACTTGAGCACCTCTCTTCCATTGAAGCAAAAAGGTGGTGATAAGCGGGCACCGATTATTGTAGTAGGGCTAGAAGTGGTGGCACCACTCTTTGCTTATGTATCAGGAGTGGTGATTTCTCTTTTCTTCTAGGGTGACTTTTTTTTTCAATGGGGAAAGAGCGTTACTAGCTCAAACGAGGAAAAATTGCAAGGGGTTCATTTATTCCTTCATTTCTCTAGGGAAAAATTTGAGGGATTGGAGCAGACAAGGGGATACCTATATCATAACATGAGGGTGATGAGATTTCAGTATAATAGGGTTATATTGGTAGCCAATGGATACTCACAAGTACATGGTATTGACTATAATGAAACCTTTGCACTAGTGGCAAAGATGGACTCCATAAGGCTAGCTCTAGCCATTGCAGCTTCAAAGCAGTGGGAGGTACATCACATGGATGTGAAGTGTGCTTTCCTAAATGGAGATCTTAATGAGGAGATTTACATGCAGAAACCTGAAGGGTTTGTTTCTAATCCATATTTAGTGTGCAGGTTAAAGAAATTGTATGGGCTCAAGCAAGCCCCCAGGGCTTGGTATGCCAAGATTGATGGCTTTTTGCTATCACTGAGTTTTGTTCGATGCAAGTTTGATCCTAATGATTTTTTGAAGCTAATTCTTGGTTCCTTGATGATTATTGTATTGTATGTGGATGAACTACTGAATACAGGAAGTTCAATGAAAGAGATTTCCTCCTTGAAGGATGCAATGAACCATGCATTTTCTATGACATATTTGGGATTGTTGAGCCAATTCTTAGGTCTTAAAATTGCTCAATCCCAACATGGAATCAAAGTAGATCAGTCCAAGTATGCTATATATTTTCTCAACAAGTTCAACATGAAATATTGCAAGCCAAGAAAGACTCCCTTCCTTTCAGGAGTTAATCTTGAAGAAGTAGGTTCTTCTCCTATGGTAAATAATACACTGTATAGGAAATTGATTGGGTGTTTGCTTGATCTTACACACACTAGACCTGATTTATCTTATGCAGTTACTATGGCTTCAAGATACATGGATTAGCCTCATGAGATCCAATAAAGAGCAGCCAAAGGGATCCTAAACTTTGTTCAAGGAACAAGAACTCATGGGATCTTCTACAAAGAAAATTATGGTCTTTATTTGATTGGATTTACTGACAGTGATTGGGTAGGTGACAACACAGATCGAAATTATACATCAAGAGATGTGTTCATGCTTGTAGAAGGACCAATCAGCTGGTAAAGCAAGAAGTAGAGTGCCATAGCACTCTCATCTACAGAAGCAGAGTATATGGGAGTTGTAAATGGAACAACTCCATGTTTGTGGTTGTAGGGGATACGTGGATAATGTGGCTTCGAATCATAGTTTTCAACCATTATCTACTGTGATAATCATAGCACCATTCAAATATACAATGATCCAGTTCAGAGATAGCGAACCAAGCACATTGAGATCCATATGGACTACATTAGACAGCTTGTGCATGATGGTACCATTGATATACTCTTCTGTGCATCTTCAGAACAAGTAGCAGACATCTTCACTGAAATTTTTTGTGAGAAGACCTTCAACAATCTGAAATCACTGCTGGGGAATGTTGATCATGCTGTGAAGCATGATTGATGACAATATTTCCAAATTTTGTTTTTCATGTCCATGTTTAAGGGAGGATTTTCCCATTGGGTTTTTTCCTCTATCCTTGGTTGTATGGACAAGCAGTATGTAAAGTGTGACAAAGCCTTGTTGCTAGGCCCTATATTTTTCTGGTATTTACTAATAAATTTAGGCTTAAAGGGGGGTGTTATAATAATCAATCGATAGTTACCTACATTAGACATTAATTTAACTATTTTTGTCTTATTACCTAGTTTCCTAGATTCCATTCTATGCTAGTTGCCTTCTACATGTCCTAGAAGTCAACACATGATAAAAATGAGTGATGGAGTGATTGGGAAACATCCTGGAAACCCAATTTATCATGTCTACTTTATTCAATATTCTCTAAAGTGCATATTTGCTTTTTCTTAAAAGCTACCTTGTTTTATTTCTGATTTAAGGCAAAAGGAAAAGCTAGACTAGGTGTAGTTGACTTGTTTTTTTCCCACATCATCATCCATCCCTTTCTCCAAATAAAAGAATGTATGAGTTGTATTTCCATCCCTCTTTAGATTTCCCACTTGACTTAGAAAATTCGTGAGCTTCTACTTAGATTTGGAAACTACTTTATGCACCTATGGGGGATTTGACTAGATTTGGTAAGCCTGCTTTTTGACTATTTTGAATGGTATATTTATGCATTTGATTCTCTCATGTAATTATATATTATAGCAGCCTATTACTTCAGAATTTTTTCTATTGTACACTTACTCAATACAGATTAGTGTTATGCTCCAATTTCAGTCTCCTTTGGTGTTAATTTTGCATGTTTGATTAGCAATTTTGTGAGTGTAATTGTTCAATCTCTTGGGTTCAATTTCTACAAAATGGGCTTAGAAAAATTCCCACATAATGTTTATAGAGGTGATTTTAAAAACCTAATTCCATATACCTGGAGCTAGATATACTATGGACAAAAACCTCCTTCATATTTTTTAAAATATGTTTGTTTTGTGTATAGTAAAGTTTTAAAAATTGCAATTTTTCTGTTTTGAACTTTATTTGACTAGGTCTGCAAAATGCATGCCTAGCCCTCATTGTTTAGTATTTTTGAGTGATATGAGTTGGATATGGTGTTTTTTATTGTTTTACACCTTCGTGTATTTCTATTTTTCTAATCTTGGCTAAAAAAATACCTGTTGTGCAAAAACATTGCAAGGCTTCCTTGTAAATGTGAAATACCTACTTTGTCCACTAAAATGAAAGCATAAGTTCCATCCTTAGGTATTCTTAAGTGTCTTAAGTTGGATAATATACGTTTCTTCCTCCCATGTTCTTACACATGTCTAAATATGTCTCATAATATTTGCATGAAGTCCAAATATGTCTCATAACATTTGCATGAGGATCTTGTAGTGGACCCACAACCTTAATATTATATTCTATTTATATCATTCTATATGTATTATACATGTATGACTTATCATAATTTATAAGTAGCATGGTCATAATTGAAACGAATGTCTAAATTCACAATTTTGTTTTGTAAATGCAGAGTGTAAATTTGCAAAAAATGGGCTTAGAAAAATGCTCGCCATAATGTTTATAGAGGTGATTTTCAAAACATAAAGCCATATACTTGGAGCTATATATACTATGGACAAAAATATCCTTCACAATTTTAAAAATATGTTTATTTTGTGTAGAGTAAAGTATTGAAAATTGCTATTTTTCTGTTTTGAACTTTATTTGACTAGGTTTGTAAAATGCACGCCTAACCCTCATTGTTTGGAATTTTTGAGTGATCTCAGTTGGATATGGGGTTTTATATTGTTTTACACCATCCTGTATTTCTATTTTTCTAATATTGGCTAAAAACATGCCTGTTGTGCAAAACATTGCAAGGCTTCCTTGTAAATGTGAAATGCCCACTTTGTCCACTAAAATGCAAGGATAAGTTCCATCCTTAGGTATTTTTAAGTGGATTAAGTTGGATAACATATGTTTCTTCCTCCAATTTTCTTACACATGTCGAAATATGTCTCATAATATTTGCATGAAGTCTAGATATGTATCATAACAGTTGCATGAGGATCTTGTAGCGAGCCCACAACATCAATATAATATTCTATTTATATCATACTATATGTATTATACATATATGACTTGTCATAATTTATAAGTAGCATGGTCATAATTGAAAAGAATGTCTAAATTCACAATTTTGTTTTGTAAAAGTAGTGTAAATATGTAAAACTGGGCTTAGAAAAATGCCCTCCATAATGTTTATAGACATTATTTTCAAAACCTAAAGCCATATACCTGGAGCTATATATACTGTGGACAAAAACTTCTTCATAATTTTGAAAATATGTTTATTTTGTGTACAGTAAAGTTTTGAAAATTGCAATTTTTCTGTTTTGAACTTTATTTGACTATGTTTGTAAAATGCACGCCTAGCCCTCATTGTTTAGTATTTTTGGGTGATCTCAGTTGGATATGGTGTTTTTTTTTGTTTTACACCTTCTTGAACTTCTATTTTTCTAATCTTGGATAAAAACATTTATGCTGTGCAAAAACATTGCAAGGATTCCTTGTAAATGTGAAATGCCCACTTTGTCCACTAAAATGCAAGCATAAGTTCCATCCTTAGGTATTTTTAAGTGGCTTAAGTTGGAGAATATATGTTTCCTCCTCCCATGTTCTTGTACTATTCCATATTTTCTTTTTGAGCCATAAAAAGTATTTTTTATACAAAAAATTTCTATATTTTGTATTAATGTTGATTATTTTGTTGACTTTGCAGAATAACTCATCAATCGATCATTCGAACCAGTCATCTCAACAAAGCATTCCTTGAAAAAGAGGTGGACACAAGGAAGTAGAATTGAATAATATTCCAATTTTCCCCTCACATGATATTATCCTTCAATTCACTCCTGTTGGGGGTAAAAGAGCTTCTATTCGTGCTGTCCGTCAACAAGGCCAAGCACTTATAGATAAGAACTCCATACCAGAAAATAATACTATGAATTTCCATCAAACACAGGCAATCATGTAGCAACTATTGAAATTATATGTCCTGTATGTAATCAATGTGTGACAAACAACAATGTTTGTCAACAACTTAGGCAGCCTTTGACCCCAATTACAATTGAGGGAAATGGTAATGTACAAGGTATAACTATTGACCATAATATTAACTCTGATTCACATAGTGTGGTCTGAAATGTCTCTCAAAGATCAACTGTTGATGATGCTGCCATTACAAATAATTTGTATTAAAGTATAGAAGGTTGTTTTGCTCAACAACCTAGGTTTCCTTTGTCTCTGGTTACGGTTGAAGGGAATGAAAGTGTAATCCTACCTAGTGGACAACAATTTGAACATACATCCCTTGAGAAGTTGGATACAACTAGGAGTCATGAAACAGTTGAAAGAACTACCTTTCATGAACAAATGGATATAAACGCAACTACAAAAAATCAAAATTCTACAGATGCACAAGCTTCAGTAGAAATGACTGAAGGCCGAATGGATAGAAATGCACCTACAAAAAATAAAAATTATGCAAATGTATAGGCTTTAGTACAAATTCCTGAAAGAAAAACAGATAGAAATGCAACTACAAAAAATCAAAATTCTGCAAATGTACAAGCTTCAGTACAAGTTCCTGAAGGACAAGTGGATAGAAATGCAACTACAAAAAATCAAAATTTTGCATATGTAAAAGCTTCAGTAGAAATGCCAGAAGGACAAATGCATAGAAATGCACCTACATAAAATCAAAATTTTGTAGATGTACAAGATTCAGTACAAATTCTTGAAGGGTGTTCAACAGATCAAACTACATATGCTGTAACTAGAAGGTCTACATGAAACCACTTAAGGACATCCTTATTGAGTCTTAAGAAGCGATTTGGATGGTTTAACCATAGACTAAATGAGGGGAAGAAATTTTTTAAGGAAATTGCTAGATGGTTCTCTCGGAAGTCACTTGAATATGTATATGAAAATGACATTATTTCTGGAATTGGGTAATTCATGAGCAAAAACTATAGTGAAGATTCTAAATTTTAGGATGTTCTTGAACACCTAGATGGAGTGCTTCATAAACTTCGATCAATTGTTATGCAAGAGATCCACAATGATTTTATGCCTAGGAATATGGATTTTGTATTTATTGAATCAAGCATGATCCATAAGGCTTTGCAATGTCTAAAGCAGATTGACCATCATGGTGTATTGCAAGGGGTTAGTCCAACTTTAGTTTCCAAGGAGATGAAAAACTGAGCAAAGAAGCTGAGGATATTGATATGGGTTGGGAGAGAACTGATGGTCTCACATATGGAGTTAGAGTGAAGAAAGTAAATTCATATGATTCCTTTATGGTTGAGTGCTATGAAAAGAGGACTGAAAGTAGAGTCATTGAAGTTTCTTTCAAACTTGGTATTGATTCTCATGTACATTATGATCGAGGTGGGAAAGTATGTGAGATATTATTTGAGTTACTAGAAGATAGTGGCTTGATGTCTTGTGTAAGCCTTGGAAAATGGGATGGAAAGGAAGAATATAAATAGGTTTTAGCACATGTTGCTAATCCTACAAATGAGGATAACTTAATGAATTAGATAAACAAACTTTCAAAAGACGGGATTCTAATTCCAATTGGAAGGGTAGTGGAAGTGAATTTTTTCGAGTGCCATGATCTGGTGGCCATATGCAGTTTAGTATGCAATAATAATGTTTATCCAATGGGGAATGGTTTTTTTACTTGGTGCATATGTCATAAAAAATCTATACAGATGGTTACTGTTATGACCTAAGTTGTACTTAGTGGTTGTTTATCAAGTGAGCCTGGTGAATCGAACAAGGATAACTTGTTCAGACTTCAGAAGACCTTTGGAAGTACTTTTGGGAAGTGCTTGTTGTACTATATCACATGTTCATACCCCATGGGGAAATTGTAATAAATTTTCTAGAATGATAGTGTCTGTAAAAGAATCAGTATCTTAGACTTTATTTGTCAATCCGATCAGCCCAGGGTGTTTTTTTCCCTTGGTTATTATTGGTTGTTGAATAAATGACTAATAATTTCCGAGTTTTTCACTCCATACCTCCAAAGTTGGGGTGGTCAGCTTGGCATTTAGGCCTATTGAGGTTATTAGAGTCATGTGTCAATGTATAAACATGCTAGACATCATGGTCGAGTCATATGAACATGTCTAAGTCCCTCTAGTTTTTTTCAATTTTTCAATTTTTTAGTTTTTTCAGTGTTTTTTATTAAAATTTAATTTTTCCAAAACTTAGGCTATTTTTTAATAGTTTAATTGGAAAATTTGATTTTTTAATAAAAGTGGGCCAAATAATCAGTTTCAGTCATGTAGGTGCTCATTTTCAAGCTAAGAGCACCATGTAAACCCATGGACCCACTTTTTCCTAGTTTTGAGTGATTTTCCATCACTCAGGTCAGAAAGCCCCAAAAATCAATTATTGATTATTTTAACTAAAAAATTGATGAAAAATGGAGCAAATCCAAAATCATAGATCAATGGATTCTCAGCCGATTTGATTGAAATCAGTCAGATCCGAACCAGATTGACTGGATCTGACAAATCCTTGATTGAAGGAGGTGATCAAATCAAATCCAGAGTTGATCTTCAGCTGTGGATCTTCTAAGGTACCTGAGAGGTAAAATTGATTATGGGCTCAAGTACAAGGTGAATAAGAAGATTAACCTAGAGGGTTATGTTGATTCAGATTGGGAAGGAAGAGCCATCGATAGGAAGAGCACCTCAGGATGTTGATTCAGTATGGGATCAGGTGTGATCTCTTGGTTTAGCAAGAAGCAATACTGTGTGACACTGAGTACAGTTGAAGTAGAGTATGTCACAACTTGTTCAGCTAGTTGTGAGGCAGTATGGCTGAGGAAGCTACTGTCTAATTTATTTGATCTCCAGATGGATGCTACTTGTATACATTGTGACAACCAGAGTTGTGTGAAGTTGTCAGAGAATCCAGTGTGCCATGACAAGTCAAAGCATATCGAGATCAAGTATCACTATATCAAGGATATGGTGCAGAGGGGAGCAGTGAAGCTCCATTATGTTGCGGTGGATGATCAAATAAATGATGTGTTGATGAAGCCATTGGCCAGAGTGAAGTTTGAGTACTTCAGGGAGAAGCTTGATGTTCTCCAGATCGAGGTCCCTTCCAAGGGGAAGTGACGATTCCAGAAACCATTCTGACAAGTAAGTCAGATGTAAGGGCTAATCCATTCTGTCATGGTGAGAGGATTTGGTTCCTTCCATGTCAGATATGAGTGATAAGCCATTCTGATATGACTGTAGGATTGGTTCCTACATGATCGGATATAAGGGCTACTGCCATTCTGGGAATGGAGCTACCTGGTGAGTTACAATGAATACTTGTTCTGGGATTGAGGGCCTTTCTGAGATGATTGTAAGATATAGTCTTACAAGATCAGATGTGAGTGTTGTTCCTTTCTGAAAAATAGGTTAGATGTAAGTGTTGTTCGTTTTTGATGAGTAGGTCAGATGTGAGTGCTGGCCATTCTGACGAGTAGGTCAGATGTAAGGGCTACTACCATTCTCTGGGAGAATAGAGGCACCTGGTCCATTACTACGTAGCTCAGTCTGGGACTAGGGGCCATTATGATATGACTATAGGATTAGTTCCTACAAGATCAGATGTGAGTGTATGCCATTCTAATGAGTAGGTCAGATGTAAGTGTTGTGCCTTTCTGACGAGTAGTTCAGATGTCAGTGCTGGCCATTCTGATGAGTATGTTATATATAAGTGCTACTGAAGACCTATGAGGAGGTAGGCCTAGAACTAGCATGAAAAAGGGCTGGCTCTGTAGAAATTCCTGTGACGAGAAGAATCATGAGATAACACCTATGGTACTGATCTAGATTGAGTGAGGATCTAGATCCAGTGATGATGACCCAATGATGATATAGATCGAGCTATGGTCCAAATCCAGTTATGATGTCTCCAAGATGATCCATATTGAGTGATGATTCAGATCCAGCAGTGATGATCCATATCGAGTGAGGATCTAGATCCAGTTATGATGACCTTGTGATGATCTAGATTGAGTGATGATCTAGATCCAGTAATGATGATCTAGATCGAGTGATGATCCAGATCCAGTGATGATGATCTAGATCGAGT
The DNA here is from genome assembly GCA_001517045.1 of Pseudotsuga menziesii. Lineage (NCBI taxonomy): Eukaryota > Viridiplantae > Streptophyta > Pinopsida > Pinales > Pinaceae > Pseudotsuga > Pseudotsuga menziesii. The sequence continues at coordinate 244,841 of LPNX010227588.1, read as the reverse complement.
GATGATCCATATCCAGTGATGATGATCTAGATCGAGTGATGATCCATATCCAGTGATGATGATCTAAATCAAGTGATGATCCATATCTAGTGACGATGACCTCATGACGATCCAGATCGAGTGATGATCCAGATCCAGATGAAGATGACGATAACTTGATGATGAACCAGATGATACAGAGAAGCAGACTTGTGTTGAAAAAACTGTGTCGAGAGAATACCTTCCTATTTAGGAGGGAGTGTTGATGAATATGTAACTTTAGAATGTATTCACTTGTATATCTTATGTATTGTAACTAGATGTTTATTCCGGGATGTATTTGTGATGTACTTGTGTCATGTCATGCCCCGATGTTCCTATCGGGAGGATCTATAATGTAAACAAGTCATGTCAAGTCATTGTGGGTAACCCTCGCATTGTCTAAGGGTTAAAGTACGTGCAATTCTAGGGCACTGGGGTTATTATACTCTCCTAGAGAGGTCATCCCTAGTAGGGTTTTAGTCATGTCAGGAATTAGTATAAATAGAGAGCTGACCTCTCTATTTAGAAAACACTCAGTTGTAGCGCATAGCTAAGGAAGAGAAAGACACCGGGGTAAGGAAGAAAGAGGTTACTACTTTTAGGATATCATCTTACTATTTTTTGGATTTTACTTTTGGTACTAATTATATCTCTGAGGAAGCTACGGGGTTTTCTCCATTTATGGTTTCCCTAAGGAAAAACACTATTTTCATTGTCTCTTGTGTTTGATTGCTTTACTTTTTGTTCTCTCAGTTAAATATCCTAACATAATGCTAGCTTGATTTATAAAAACTAACAATTTATGGTTGCCAATAAATAGTGAATTCTCCACACAACGCACTAATATTTGAGGAGCAAACACATCAAAGAGCATAAAAACCATGCTCCACACAAAACGCTAATGTAGTAGGAGAAAAACATCAAATAAAATAAAACCCCTTTCAAAGGGTAGCCAAGAGGCCAATCATGTTTTTTTACTGCCTTTCCCCTAGGTTTCTTAACACTCCTTCACTTTGTGCCTGAGTGTTTCGAGGGTTTCCCTTTTATGCTTTTAACCTTTTTAATTATTTAATTCTTGTCATCCAACGACTGTGGGCATCTTTTTTCTAGTTTAAATTGAAAATGTTTAATGTTTAAGTTTAAAATGAGTATTATTTATTCTAATTATGATCATTTTTTACTAATATCACCTATATGTCAACTTTTCTTTGACACTAAAATTGAATACAAAATGAATCCAATACTTTATGATCAACAATAAACTTACATTGATTTCATGTTAAATGTCTTTCTTAGTGATTGGATCTAAAGATTTAGATTTCCATTTCCAATAAAAATTACATCATCTAAAGTTTTTTTAATTTTCTTGCAAACTAAAATTAATATTTTGGAATGTAAATAGTACTACAATTGGGAATATGAGAGAGGGAGAGATGTGCACACACACACACAAACACATCCAAAGAGAAATATGCTCACACATACAAGCACACCCATAGGGAGAGATAAGGGATAATTTATGAAGTTCGAATGCAATACAAATTATATCACAAACTGAAGTTATAGAAATAAGAAACAATAACACACACAAAAGTAAAAAAAAAAAATTTTATGGGGTATTGCATGTAGATGTTTTCATTAAGAAACTGATGCGTACTTGAATTCGAGAAGACAAGGGAAAATAAAGACACATGGTCTTAATAATGCTACATGACGGTGATTTGAGAAGTAATAACGAGGAAGTTTCAAATCAGTAGACCCAAAAACATTGTAGAAAGACAAGAAACTGCACATGTGAATTAATTTACTCAGAAACAGTAAGCAAAAGGAACCATGAATAAAGACGCTGAAAACATATTCTTAACAAAGGAGAATAGCCTCAAAGCATGAACTGTATGTGATATATAGTACTTGTTTGAAGTTCATAGGCCCTATCATTTATCTTCAACAACCATAGTTAATACTAGATGGAGCATGCACCATAATTTATACTATAGGGGACAATGTTTAGAACATGTCCCTACTAACAATGGGATTTCTTAACATCTAATTTATTATCGATGGTATTATCATAAAAATTCTAAATGGAGATATGAACTAACAAGCATTCCCACCAAAATATATTCAAACAATAAACTAGCTTGGAACATTAAATTTTATGATATGCATGGAGAATATGAGCGATTTTTATACCACTTTCATGTATAAAATGGATAAATAGGTCATGTTTTTGGGAGATGAAATGCACTCATCTAGAGAAGGAACAACTCCCATTTTACCTTGTAAAACCTTTTTTAAAAGTGAGGAACGCACTTATAAAAAAAGAGAAACCGCAACAATACACTGGTTTTCGAGCATATCTTTCCTCCTATTCTTTCGAGTTCTTGAACCAATCCTCAAATGCCTCTTGTGTGCTACCAAGGTATCCACTTCAATTCAATAAGTAAAATGTATTGTAAGGGTAAAAAATTGGTAACCTAGGTGACTATTCTAATACGAAAGACTTTATGTTTTTCCTTGAAGAAATTTCCTGTTTTTTGTTCTTTCTTCCTTTTAACAAAATCTTCTCACTTTTAATGAAACCATCAATGGAAGCTGCTTTAAATCTACTAACCATTACTTCCAAATGTTTCTCACTGAAGGAATGCGATAAACTTCATGTTTCCTAAGAATTGGCAAACTTTCCCAAGGAAGTACTTGTGCCATGAAAAGGATAAATAAATATTTAAAATAAGAGTTATGATAAGTCATGAAGGATATCTTAGTTTAATGGTTGTTTATTTACTCATGAATGTGCATCAATTACAAGAATCACTGGTTCTCTCTGGATGTAAGTCGTATTTGAACCTGTAAAGTCCTCTACCAAGTTGTGTGAAAGAAAACTGTCGAAATCTGTGCATTCATTAATTTCAATTTTAAGCTTCCTTTTTCTTTTCATAATAGTAGCATAGATTGATGTTAACCCTATATCTATTAAGCACCAAATGGAATAAAAAAATGTTTCATGTTGCAATAATTTCATGTTAGGACCTCTCAAATAATGATTTGCTTGTTTATGAAAATAACAAAATGAAGCTAAAAAAATACAGTCTCAGTAGTTTGTCTCAATGAATAAAAACAAAATTAGTAATGAACATTTTATGTTTGATGAACATTTTTTATTTAACAATGTAAATTACAATAATATTCAAGTAAAATAATGGGTGATAAGAGTTCACCTGAGGAAACATGGAGAATACCAAAACAAAGGATATAAGACCACCAATCACATCAAAAAGCCAAATTTTCTTCTGAAATATCAAAATGTTTCTTAAGGATCCCTGTAACAAGTTCCAAGGGATGAGTGAAATAGAAATAGTAAAATTTCAACACTACAATTATATATACAAAAAGAACTTTTTTAATTCATGGAATACATGCTATGACAATAATGCTTCAAAGAAATAACTGTGGGAAATGGATAATTCCTTACCATTCATTGAGCTCCTCTCTGTTTCAAGAATAATTTAATATTCTCCATTGAACATGAACAACCATGTGAAGGTGGAGTCTCCTGTGGCCCCTCCCCCCCCCTCACATCACTCTCAATTCCCCATACCCAATGCATGTACTAGTTGAAGAACAAAAATTAGTGCAAATTCACGCAGATTTCATCATAAACAAACATTTACCATTCATTAAAAAAAACTAACATTCATTAAACCATTCAGTCATTCAGTCAAGACATTCATTTAATAAAAGCTAACATTCATTAAACCATTCATTCATTCAGTCAACACATTCATTCAATAAAATCTAACATTCAATCATTCAATAGCAAAAAAAACCATGCATGACATTATATTATAAAAAATAAGTACGCAATATATCTTTAGTCACTTCTTTCTAATTTTTCTTCTCTTTACAAAATCAACAAGAAGCGCATCTTCTGGAATTTGTTGTTCGGTTCCTCGTGCTTCATCAACTTGCTATGGTGTCTACCTAGTAGATTTCTCACCACGTGAATTTTGTGGGAAGGGGTTTGGATTTGCTGCAATAATGTGAAAATGTTGCATTAATTTATTTTGTTATTATAATTACAAAAATTCATTTAAAAAAAACATTACAAAGGTGTTGTTTTACTTGTTGTGGCCACATCATGTTCTTCATTTTTCTGTCCAGGTTCAACCTGTACAGTGTGACCCTCTGCATGCTCTACAATTGAAATATGGAGAAGTACAATTAATGTTCACCATATGCAATGCTATATATAAAATTGTAGCATATGAATAAATTCATTACCAGGAATTGAAGCATGATATTCGATTGGTTGTCCATCATTGACATTAAGGGGATCATTAGTTTCCTGCTCAAAACAGAATAAATATTTTATGTTAATTGTTTCTAACGAATAGATTGCATAAGCAATAAATATTCATTAAACTATAATTTTATATACCTGTGCACGAGATGGATCACCAAAAGACCGTGTTTTCTCAGACAAGATTTTTTGGCGTTCAACAACAACTTCTAAGTCGTGATGGAATTCAAGCTTCAAGTCTTCCTGAGTGGGCACTTGCTTGAATCGGCCAGCCTGGATATTTGCATTATGTCATTAATTTTACATTTTGCGATGCATTAAAACAAAAATAATTTGCAATTTATTATTTGGATGTATTATCGGGTTTTCGATACTTAGAATTTGTGCCGCCAAATTCAAATAACCACCAGGATCAAGCTTGTGCTGACCAATTTTTTATAGTATTTCCTTTTTAGTATTTGATGTGTTTGATAGCCTAAGAAAGTGTTGAATTAATTTAGATGTTCCAACTTCGATATAAAAATTAATAATAATAAGAGTCACCATTACATCGTGGAAAGTATTACATACATCCCTGTGCATGGTGGTATCTTTCCTTCTTTTCTCAGAGCCCTCTCATTTCTTTCTTCCACTAGAGATTTCCATTGGTTAGTGCAACTGGTTACTCCCTTATTTTTTACCATAATTTGGATTAATTAACAAGTTTCCATTCTCCAATGACAAAGGATGACAAAGGATGAATAGGGATGAGTAATATGATTGGTTGGTTGTTAATACTCTCTCATGTTATGCACATGTCCATGATTATTTTTTTTTATTGTTGTTATTGAGGTCCAATTGCAGAATAATTATTGTTTGCAATGTAAGTAGTTAAGATATATTGATTTTTTAATGAAAGTTTTCTATTAAAAATCAAATGTGGCCTCAATGAATATATTGAACTTTATTCCTAATATTATAAATTGTAAAGTGTATAAAGACTTTGGCATACTATGGTCCACGATATTTTTTATAGGGACATCAATACAGTAACTGTACTTGAGATTAAATGAAAATGATAATTTAGTCCATATGTTGTTATTGGTCATTGTGAATGCTTATTAACAAACTAACCATATTGCATGTCTATGGTGAATAAGGGATGCATGTATAATCATGCTTTTAATGCATAGTCCATAATAGATCTGTAAAATAAACTAGGAATCCTTATAGGAATGACACTTTAATTGTTGGAATAGGAACATCATGGATGCATGGGGATACTATGTTTTAACATAAGTTATATGGAATGAGAATATCATTAGAATATTGTGTACTTCATGTCAAAGCTTAAATTCAATGATGATATTCATGCATTAATGTATATTGTTTTGGTTTTTAAAAAGTAAAGAGAAAAACATTAAAAATATTTGCCTCACTGGATTATTAAGTTTATGGAGCTTGTTACACACTCCTTGGGTAAAGTCGTGTATTCTTTTGGGAACTAATTTTAAAAATATAGAGAAAAGGAGAAATTTACCAAAAAAAAAACATATATTAGTTGAAAATTTATTTAAATAATTTATTAATATATGTTGAAATTTCACTTACAACTAAGATGAGTTACCAACGTCTTAGTGCCACATCTTTTGAAGGTGATCCTCTATGGTGGCAAGAAGAATCTGGAAAATTAAATGTCCACTCAAAGCAAAAGTCTTTACGTGGTGTACTTTAGCAAATAAAATCCCAACTTGGGATAGAATATAGAAGAGGTTCTTGGAAGGATTGGGCTGGTGCCCTTTTTGCAAAAATGATGAGGAAACTACTACACATTTGTTCCTTACTTGCCCTTTTTCGTCACAGTTCTGGTCAGACTCACAAACTCTACTCAATTTTAGATTGGTCTAGAATAGTTTACAACCGATCCCATTGCAAAAATAAGGTCTATACATTTTATCTTTCTTCCCACAAACAGAATATTCCTCGGCAATCCGAATCATCTTAGTGGAATTGATTGATTTTTATTTTCCTTGGGATTTTTTTGTTGGTGCTTCTCAAGATTGCATATATGAAGGAGGAGCCACCCTTTTTTTATGTAAAAAAAAATAACTTCAAATTCGAATTGGGGTTAAGGGAAGGAATGAACAATTTTGCTGAGCTCATGGCGCTAAAACTACTTCTATGTTTTGCTTTGGAGAAAAATTGTAGAAGGCTTCAAATTTTTGGAGACTCACTAGTAGTCATTAACTGGGTGAAAAAAATTCAAAGATGTAGAAACCTCTCCCTAAATACACTATTTGAAAAAGTCCGGAAACTCATGGAAAATTTTGATTCCAATATTTGCTGGCATGTGTACAGAGAAAGGAACTTAGAAGCGAATCGATTGTCAAAACAAGGTGTGCTGATGGAGCAACGAACGTGGAAATTTGTCGAAACAAGAGAAGAAGGAGTCTATGAGTATTACCATAGACCTTTTTTTTGACATACAACAGAACTCCACTCCATCATAATTACATACTCTCTTCGTTCTTCTTTATTGATCGACGGGTTGTACTGGGCACTTACAAACCTCGGCTGGATTTTCTTTCTGGAACAAATCTATTTTTTCCTTGAGAACATCTCATTTTTTTTTAATGTTATCAATAGGCACTTAGAGGCTGATTATATCTCCATGGAACATGGTTTACTTTTTGAAACTCTCCAATTATAAAAAGTTTTCATACTTTGAAGTGAAGGTCATATGGGACTTTATGATAAGGATGGTCCACAAGAGTATCCACAGACCTTGATTGAACATAATATGCATGCATACTTCATATGTATCTGGTACTTATTTTGATCAATAAAATTAGGATTTTTTTTTCTTCGAAAAATAAAAATATGTTGAAATTTTATTTAAATAAAATTTTATGTCAAATGTTATTATATTTTTTGAATATTATTATTATATACATTTTAGAAAAAATATTGTTAAAAAGTAAAATAATTAATTTAAAATATTTGAATAAATTATAATTGATTAATTAAAAAAAAATTAATTTTTAATATTTTCTTTAATAACTAAATTCAGTTCTTAATATTTTCTTTAATGACTAAATTTAATCTTTGATATTTTTTACTTGTACTATGAAAAAGGACTTGTTTTTTATTCTTAAAATTATTTCATAAAAAATGTGCACCGAGCCCTAAAAACAATAAAATTGCTAAAACAACAAATTATGCATTTCATAAAATATTAGTACAAATTTAATATATATTATTTCGGCTAATAATAATATTCATAACTAGTTAAATTTAGCTAGCTCATTAGCTTAAGGAGTAAGTAATTTTAGAAAAGTCATCCAAGTTCAAAACCCTTAAAAATAAGGTAGTTAGTGCAATCTAGATTATTGATATAACCCAAACCCAATGCAATCTAGGTTATTGAGTTGCCAGCATTTCTTAACCAACAAAAAAAATAATGATACTCATAACTCATAGGCCAATAGTTGCGGAAAACTACTAGCACATTTTCGAAAAGACAATGCGAATAATAGGTAAAGCCAAATAAAAGGCTTGCGCTACGTAGGCATAGGCTCATTTGCTTTAGAAATGGCCTCTCATATAGAACCACAATTGGGAAATCAATATACTGCAATTTCTTATTATAAAATGCGCACGCTGACCAAGGTAACCTCCATATCAAATTCATCTGGAATACATTCTGAATTTGAACTTATTTGCATCCTAACAATACCCTAATAAAGGACAGACAGACTTACTTGCATGCTAAGAATAATCTAATACATTCTAAATTTGAACTTATTTGCATCCTAACAGTAATCTAATAAAAGCACAGCCCGAAGCTGCAATGATCATCCAGGTTCTTAATTTAATCATATAGACCAAGAAATGCCAAACCATGAGATGGAAGAGAAATTCAACATGGCAGCTTGGGCTTCTGATTGACATCAAACACATACTTCAATAAGAAATCCCTGATTGATAGAAACTCGGGGAGCACTTTCTTCATCTTAGAAGCATCCAGTTCGTTGCTACATCGAGGAGCAACAATTACTTTGGCCTGTTCTTCAACTGTAAAATTCGTCCAATTGAAGTTTGGATCGAAATAATCTCTATACATCTTCAAGATCTCGCTAAGAGTTATGACACCCGGGTTTGTGAAGTTCCATATGCCTCGGCAATTTCGTTTTGCCATCTCAATGGACAAAGGAAACAACTCATCCAGAACAGTCATGCTGTTTGGTATGTTCACCACCTTTTCATAGTGAGCTATTATATATATGAAATTGCGAGTGTTGTTCGAGTCAGATGAAATTGTCATTCTTAGACGAAGATTACAGACGTTATCATAATCCCTTAGAAATTCATCTACCTAAATCAAAACAGGGAAAGAAAATGTAAACAAGAGTGTGATAATTGTTGCACCTAAAGAAGTGAGTTGCTCTCCAACTCAGTATGGGAGAGATGCTGTCATGTTTGTAAGTGACACTAATAAAATAATAATAATTTTTATACCCAAAATAATAAAAAATAAATTTTTTTAATTATTCCTCCAAAATAATGTGTGACACAAACAACCCAATATGGGGATATGTTGTAATGGTCATACCTAACAAAATAATAATAAATTAATTAATTAATTATCGACAAAAAAATGTTGAAAACATGTGCAAGGCCTCCTAAACAATCGATGGTTTTATTGTACATGGTTTAGTAGCACCTTGCAAATGGTTTTAAAACCATGTGCAAGGCATCCTAAACAACCCATGATTTTATTGTACATGGTTTAGGAGGGCCTTCTAAATCTCTTATCCTTTGTATAAATAAAAAACATGGGCTGCCTTGGGTGTTGAAAATATATCAATATTTGATTATATCATTAGCAAAGTCAAATACTCATTAAAAACATAATATACGCACATATATTAATAAATAAATAAATAAAAGAAATACATAAATAAAAAGGGAAATAAATAAACCTCTCTTAAGGTATTGCACTAAAAAAGAAAAAAAATTGTCAAGAGAGATTTGCACCTCCACAGTTTGATCCCTCTGGGTAAGCCCAGAATTTGAGTAAGCCTAGAATTTGGATCTAGGCTACTCTAAAATACAATGGATGCAAAATCCACACAAACATATAAGAATGAGTTGGAGATTACCTGTGCTTTTGTTTTGGAGAAAAAGGAACCTGTGTAGTTGGGCTTGTCTTCTTCCTTGTATCCAATGCCACTGCCTTCTGGATGAGCAGCATTATAGTAAAAAATGCATCTAGACGCAAAATTCACAAGCAAAAGTCCATGATCCTTGCAAACACCAGCCAGATTGAGTGTGCCCAGAACATTGCTTCGGATGGTCTCTAGCTTGTGAGACTCGCACCAGTCAACATTAGGGCGACCAGTTATACCAGCAGCATTTAACACATGAGATGGATTAACAGACATAATATCCAGATGAAGCTGCTCTATATTCTCCAATCTGCCCTTTCCATATTGATATGGAATACTCTGTTTCTCACAGATTTGCCCCATAAGCCCTCCAATCCATCCAGTTTGACCATAAATCAGAAACCTCAAGCCGAGATTCTGCGAAAGACCCTTCACAGGGGAAATCACAGCATGATTCTCATTTCTTTGCTGACCTAATGCACCCTTAGCCAACCCTAGATACTTCTTCTTATTTCTTGTACCATCCTGATATTGAACTCTTCTCTCAACTCCAGACACGGAAAGCATTCTAGGATGAGGCAAAAGAGCACCAGACACATCACCCCACCAATTAGAATGACTCAAATACCATCCCATAGTCTTCTTAATCCCTTCCTCCCATGTCGTTTCTCCGTCCAACCCAAAGACTTTAACTTTTTATCGTCCAGATAATATCTCTGGTCATTGAAGGGCCTATTCTCCACAAAATTAATCATTTTCTCGGGATCCAATCCCAAAAACTTAGATATATCCACGGCAACATCCACAACCTTGTGCTCCTTGCTCATCCCGATATTATAAACTTGTCCCACTTCACCCTTATGCAAAACAACTTCAAATGCCTCAGCAACATCTTCACAATACAAGTAACTCCTCAAATTAGAACCATCCCCATAAATAGGCAGGGACTTTCTCTGCATTGCCAACAACATAAACTTGGGTATCAACTTCTCGGGAAATTGCTTAGGCCCATAAACATTATTTCCCCTCGTAGTAATGAATGGCAATCCATATGACCTCCCGTAAGCCATCAGAAGCATCTCAGCACCAGCCATCACAAGCATCTCAGCACCAGCTTTTGAAGCAGAATAAGGATTAGTAGGCAATAACTAGGAGGCCTCATGAATACCCACGATTGCATCTGCTTCAGTCTCTCCATAAGCCTCATGAGTGCTCACATGGATAAATCTCTTGATCCCTCGACTCACCCGACATGCTTCAAGCAATACATGAGTACCATATATATTGTTGATAGTAAAGTCAAAGCTATTTCTGAATGAATTATCAACATGTGTGTCTCTGCTGCGAAGTGCATTATTGTATCAATTCTTTCTGTAATTAGCAACAACCACATTTAATTAATTAATGTATCTGAATACTTCAATAGACTTAAATTTAAGCACATACTATAGGGAAAAACATTAATATAAAAAATATGTGCCTAAATTTAGGGGTTGGCGTATTGAGACACATTAATTAATTTAATGTGGTTGTTGCTAGTAACCGGTGAGTGCATGGACATATCTATAAAATATTAATGGCAATAATAATGTTTATTTAATTATTCAAATATATAATAATAAATATAAATAATTATTATGAAAAGTATTACAGAGAGTAATATTGTTTATTTAATTATTATAATATAAATAAGAAATATAATTAATTATTATAAATAAATTTATTAAACTTGAAATTTAATACCTTTACACTTAATCATGTTAATATCCATTTAGATTTAAATAAATGTCTCTTTTTATACATTTATACATTGTATTATTTAAAATAATAAATAATGTATGCCAATATTACAACAAATTAATAATCCATATTAATTTATGAATCTTGAATATAAATATAGTATAGTTTAGAGATATTGTTTTCTATTTGGAAACAATTAATTTAGTAAAAATGTTTTTCTTATTTATAAAAATATATTATAATATTTTAGATAATAACAAAATAGTAATAATATTGGTTAGGTAAGTGTAATTAATATTTGGAAACAATTCATGTATTAATAATTTTGTTTTTAATATACATTGTAACATATTGTAATATTTTAGATAATAGTAAAATTTTAATAATTATAATTAGTTAATGTTCTATTACATAAAAATATTAAATACAATATAGTATTTAATTAAAATAACTCTAATAAAGTAATAAATGCGAGGAAGATGTGACATCAAATCCTTACAAAGTGTGTGAATGTCACATAGCCTTTGTTTAATTTCATAATTGGTCAATTACATTGGGGAATGCAAGCATTCAAATAGTATGTAGGCCGTTGACAAAGGGTTGTGATAATTGTCATTGGAAATGTGAGAGTGGAATGTTAGCATTTAAAATCAAAATTTAATATGTGGTGGAAACGTTTTATCAAATTCTAATAGTCCAAAAATTCTCTAATAGCCATGTTGCATTATGACTATGTTGAATAATGTGGTACTAATAAAATTGTAATAATTGTAGTTAGCTGAGGGTAATTAATGTGTTATTACATAGTAATATTCAATATAATATATTATTTTAGATCTTAATAAAACAATATTAAAAATAGTTAAGTAAAATTATAAAATAATTTTATAATAAGTGTAAGTACAATGATAATAAATTAATATTAATGTATTATATTATTTTATTGTGAATATCAAACTAATATTTTAGATCTTAATAAAATAATATTAAAAATAGTTAATAATATAATTTGAGTAGAATGAGTTTAATTTTAATAGTACTATATTCTATTGTTTTATTCCAAATGTTAAACTAATATAATATAGTATTCAATTAAAATAACTCGAATAAAGTAATAAATTAATATAACAACCATACATAGAAAATATTAATATTTAACAATACTAATATATTTTATTATTTTCTTGTCAAAATATGGTTATTAGTTAAAGTATTGATGTGAAAGGAATAAAATATAGTATTTAATAATGAAAATAATTGTATTAAAGTAACAATAAAATAATAACATGATTTTTATAATATATCATTTTAGATGTTAGTAAAATAATATTAATAATAGTTAAGTAAGCGTAATTAAATAATAATTTTATAATAATAGTATATATTAATGATGAACATATGTTCATTATTATTAGAATGTATATGATCAATGTCACAACGCGACATAAAAAATGTCACGAAGATGTGACATCAAATCGTTGCAAATTGTGTGAATGTCACATAGCCTTTGTTTCATTTCATAATGTGACAAATACATTGGGGAATGCAAGCATTCAAATAGTATGTAGGAGGTTGACAAAGAGTTATGATAATTGGCATTGGAAATGTCACACTCCAGCGTTAGCGTTTAAAATCAAAATTTGCTATGTCGTGGAAAGGTTTTATTAGATTCTACTAGTACAAAAGTTTTGTAATTGCCATGTTGCATTATGGCTATGTTGAGTAATGTGATAATGTGACAATATGTAAGTCATTGTAATGTTGCACAATGATTAGGTGTAGTGATATTTTCAGTTCTTAAATTTTTTTTGACATAAACGAAGGGTTGTGTTCGATTGCGTCATTTCTGTATGAATATATTGTATTATGGTTATGTTAATTAATGTGGTTGATTGCATTATAACATTAAAAGTAATTTAATAAGTCAAATATTTGTTTAATTTATGAAGTGCTATGGTGGATTATCATAGTCACTGAGCACTAAGTTGAGTTGTGACATTGCTCTATGGTCATGTTAGTTGTTGGATTTTTGTTACATGATTCCATTAATTAAATTGTTTTGTAGTAGTTGGGTTTAGTTTTATTTTGAATTTATTTTTGCATTCTGAAATCGATGAAGGTTTATCTTGGATTCTGATCTTCATTGGTGCTTATGGTGTCTTGTGACATGTAGTGTATAGAAATGCATCATAAATTACATGGTGACTAGTTATGTTGTTTTCATTTGAACAAGGCGTGAATGTCAATTGTGGAGCAAATATGGAATATCTTTGTTAGTTCAAGTGGGAAAAATTGTTATATAATCTGCAATGTTTGTATTGAAATGTTTTCGTAGACTCGAATACTACAAAAATTGTTTAATTGATGTGTATTTAATGTGAAACTAAATTATTTTCTAAGCAATTTCAGTTCCATATATTTTATGATTCGTGATATTTATGAAAAAAATAAAATACTTCAACGAATACAAAAAGTAACAATTTCAATATAATAGTAAGCATTGCATCCATGAATATGATGTAAATGAATGTATGGATTGCTTAAATCACGAAATCTAGGATTTTAATTGCGATAATTAGATATATTATTTAAATTGTTACCTCAGAAAGTGAAATATTGTATTGATTATTTAAATTGTAATTTGAGCAACTGAAATATGCAATTGTTGAAAAACCTTTTATGTTATGTCAACTTAGTACAGAAAGTCATCATAAATTATATTATCATTAGTTATGGAATTTCATTGTTATTTCAAGTGCAAAAAAGTGTTCATTAATGTGCAATGTTTGTTCTCATATCGAGTTCAGATCGAATGTATTGTTTATTCATTTGTTGATAATGCAATCTTTGTGTGACTATATTGGAGATTATTGGTTTAATTGAAATGTTTACATTTTAACAGCATTTTTTTTATTAATATAGAAGGACACAAGATCATATATTAGTGTAACTATCAACACAATTGCTAAAATACTTTTAGTGTGTAAGGACAAGATATGTAATATTAGTTGTACTATTTAAAAGATGTAAAATATAGTTTCCATTAAATTATCGATATAGCCAATAAATTTTGATGTTATACAGTAAATAAATATGTTTATTTTAGATCAAAAGAAATAAAAATATTGATTTGAAGCAAAAACTCAAACATAGGTACTCCAAATTTCCATATCCTTTATAAAAAGCTTCATGTGATGAAGCCATGTTTTATGTAAAACCGAAACATGCCAAACTTTGCACATAGTGCAAAAACTAAAACATAGTTTTGTTTACAAAGACTCTTAAACCTATTGAATTACATGCCAAAATCCTACAGGTACTGAAACAATGTCGGAGGAAATGGGAGAATATCATTGAATAAAACCGTGCTTGGAGTTAGAGGAAAGAAATTCTTATACATAATAATGTTACTGCATTGATTTTTTGCTGGCAATGGTAGATAGTGATTTGGAAGCGATGATATTTCATCAACTGCTAAATGAGTAATACTGCAAGTTTCCAAATCATAGTATATGAATGGAATTTCAGCATTATTGCACATCAATATAGAATTTCCAACTACTCGGAATGGTAGATAGTCTGAACAACATATATTTATATTTCTTGTCATGCCTTATAAAAGGGTCCATCTTAACCCTCTACCGTCCTCGAAATGACTATTTGTTTGTTGAACGCAATGTTGACCACGTTTGAAATCCTGGATTTCATCTATGCACCATATACTTGTAAAACCATCATTCACAATACATATCAATGGGTTGCAGTGTAAGGTCAGACACATAGATCGTTTCCTACGTCCTTTGTAAACTGAATGCATACCCCATATATTCATTTCAATGTTCAGTGAGTACACTCTGTACACATATGAGGCACCTTCTTTAGAAGTTATTTTCACATGCAACCAATAATTTTTTCCTTTACGAAAAACAACATCTTTAGGAGTAGTAGGTTCACCATCAGCAACAATTGTTTCTCTCCAAACTCTTTGGACATTGCTGTAAATAAAAAATTTAGGACCGTGTTCAGTACACTTATGATGTACAAGTATCCATCCATGTTTTCGTTGACCAGTGTTTCCTATCAGAGAAAAGAAACCATAGTCTCCTATATCAATAATTCCTATATTTGAGAAATGCTTTATGAATGGATTTGTGATGTAATAATCCTTATGCCCTCGTACATGACAATATTTTGAGAGCAAAATGATTGAACCAACTGTACATTCAATTGTATATCTATATTCTGGATAAGGGACATGCAACAAAGATGTATGTCATGTACAATTGATAAACTTATATACAAAATGGTTTTGATACTCTCCCAATAGTTCAATTAAAAGCCCAGTTTCTGTTATATTGTTATTTTTCTAAGCACTAACAAAAGATGGCTTGGACAATAGCTCTTCACAATGTTTAGATATTGATCACAAACGAACCAATGTTGAAAATGGCACCCATAGGAGAATAATCTCTAGAAACTCGAGTGGCAGTAAACTCCAAGTGATCGGATCCATTTGCAATTAACTAAACAAAAACATTAAAAATACATAGTTATTACCAACATAAACATAATAAATTATTAAAATAATGTATTTGCATAACACAGACATAGTAGAACATAACCATGAACCAATGTCACAAGACACCATAAGCACCAATAAACATCACAATCCAAGATAACCCTTCATCGATTTCAGAATGCAAAAAGAAATTCAAAATAAAAATAAACCCAACTACTACAAAACAATTTAATTAATGGCATCATGTAACAAAAATCCAGCAACCAACATTACCATATTGCTACAGAAACATAACAAATAATAAAAAAAAATTCTTTGAACGTACACACAAAGCTATTTAAACTACTTATAAATAACATAAAAAATACATAGTTATTACCAACAGAAACATAATAAATTATAAAAATAATTTCTTTGCATAACACAAACATAGTAGAACATAACCATGAACCAATGTTAGAACACACCATAAGCACCAATGAACATCAGAATCCAAGATAACCCTTCATCGATTTCAGAATGCAAAAAGAAATTCAAAATAAAAATAAACCCAACTACTACAAAACAATTTAATTAATGGCATCATGTAACAAAAATCCAGCAACCAACATTACCATATTGCTACAGAAACATAACAAATAATAAAAAAAAATTCTTTGAACGTACACACAAAGCTATTTAAACTACTTATAAATAACATAAAAAATACATAGTTATTACCAACAGAAACATAATAAATTATAAAAATAATTTCTTTGCATAACACAAACATAGTAGAACATAACCATGAACCAATGTTAGAACACACCATAAGCACCAATGAACATCAGAATCCAAGATAACCCTTCATCGATTTCAGAATGCAAAAAGAAATTCAAAATAAAAATAAACCCAACTACTACAAAACAATTTAATTAATGGCATCATGTAATTAAAATCCAGCAACCAACATTACCATATTGCAACAGAAACATAACAAATCATAAAAATAATTTCTTTGAACGAACACAGAAAGCTATTTAAACTACTTATAAATAAGATATAGGTTGACAACAGATTATTTAGGAACAAATAAAAATTCAAAATATTATTCAAACTTATAAAATATCTTCAACACATTTACATAACTGCATGCAATGATAGAGTGAATAAATACAATGATGTGAAAAGAAAGAAAAAGCACTCTCACTATTTTTTCATATATAGATGATGATGAGAGTCGTTCATCAATCTTTCTATTTTATTGGGATGACACCACGAATTTTCTTTGCTTTTTTTTCAGTATTTTTTTGGGTTTTCTTGCCAAGATCACGAATTTTGTTCTTCACCAATCTGTGGTTAGGCTGATATTTTATTGCATCCTCAAGCTTGTCATATACCAACCCAAAACCTGACAATCTTTGTCCATATGTACGAAAACCATAAATAAATATTTGTTGTGTACCAGTAATGCCAAATTTCTTCCCTATGTCCTTTTGAATTTTTGGTTTGGAAAGGTTTCCTCTTCCAGGATTTAGAACATGTATCTAAAATAGACGTCTCAACCTTGGTTTGTCTATGAGGTGTCTGATGCATATTGTTGGACGATGTTTGATTTTTTTCACATCCATTTTTTATTTGGATTTGATGCAAAGATCTAGAAAATGAAAACATATATGGTGTTATGAATTTGAACATCATGATAACCAAATAATACAATAAACAACATTGTAGGAAATGTGGCATAAGCACTAAAATTCTAAGATATCAATAATAATTAAATTATACAATATAACGAAATGTAAGTTGCATAAAATGGTAACATGCATGGTCATGGTTATATATGTTAAAATCATTGGCATGTCATCTCGTAATCTATAATTCAATACTATTTTTATGGCACATTTCATCAGTACATTCACATTCAATCGATAAAACTCAATTAAAAAAAATTACATTTACTTGTGAGGATATTATGAAAAAAATAGATAACTAACTATATCTTTACTCTTTCAACACATACAGAAAGAATATGAAGAAAAAACATCCAAATAAATTAGTAAAAAAATAATGGTTGCCACTATATTTTTATGTCATAATACAGCTTAACAAATTCTTGTGAATTGAATTGTAATTGAACATATTGAAAAAGTGTATGTTGAGATATAGGGAATTTTTTTTTTCTCAACAACTATATGAAAAGAAAATGAATAAATAGAGATTAAACCTACTCTATTTGTAATTTGGTTTGCTCTCTTGCAATCTATATTTCTTGCTGCCAATTAAAATCATAACAATGAAACATGTCAATGTAAATATTTATACAATAAACAATCAAGTTACCTAATAACCTAATAGCTGTGATCTTTAAGTTGAAATGGATTCCAGCCGTTGTTCTTCTTTCTTCTTGATTGTAGCATATGCACTTTTGGCCATCTTTGAATACCTTTCAAATGTAAGCGACAGAGATATTTGTAAACCATCAATAGATTTTACCCTTGAAATTGTTGTGAAAGTTAAATCTTGCCTCTCTACGATACTGATATCAATGGTTTCCCTTTGTAAAGTCAAACCTTACGATTTGTGTATGGTAAGAGCCCAAGTCATATGCAATGGGATTTGCTTGTGATTTACTCTAACAACAGGTTCTATTGGAACAATTTTGGGATACCTGATGTCCCATGTTAAACCAATGTAATCATCAAAAGAGACTGTAGCATACATTGGCAGTTGTGTTGGTTTGGATCCATCAGAGAAAAAAATGTTTTTAACTGTCCCAAGTGCTCCATTTACCAACCTTGCTTCCACTCACAACTTAGACGTCAACATCACTCACTGAACAGGACATAAAAGCACTTCTTGTTGAAGTTGGTCATCATCAACATCAGTAAAATCTCTATTCTTCGTATGTTCAGCAATGCATCGTGCTATAGGAATTCCAAGTGACTTTAGCATACATCGATTATGTACATTTACCAAGGTGTTCGTAGGAAACAAATGGATTTCTGAATTGAAAGTATTACTTTCAGTACCATCCATATTTGCATCTGTTCATGACATTAAAAGATTCCAATCATCCATTGTTGGGTTTTCATTTCTGATGTTGGTTAGCAACCTCTTAAATTTGACTTGATTTGGATTTGCGTCTTGTTGACGAAATATCGTGTCCAATGTAACAACCTTTCTGAAATCTTTCAATAAGACCTTGCCAGCCATGTTACCTACGTACAATGGTTTATCTCTCACAGGAGGCAACTGCCCAAGATATCCAACAAGAATCAATGATCTCCCACCAAAAGGAACTGACCTTTTTTCAGGAAATGCCTCCCGAAGACGTGAATCAATTTGTATGAACAACCTTGGCCCAATGAAACTCATTTCATCAATTAAAATGTGTGTAACATATCACATTTATTCTTGAAATACAGAAAGCAACCGACTTTGTAAATATTTGAAGTCTTTAATAAGGATTCTAAGGGTTGAGTGAATTGTTTTGGCTCATATGTTGAAGGCGGCTACTCCTGTAGGTGCTAGCAATAGAAGAGGGATTTTTCCATTTATGGAATACATTGAAAATTCATGTCCAATACAATGTATAAGGTAAGAATTTCCTATCCCTGTAGTTCCTTGAATTATCATCTTCAGCGGGTCTACATTAGGTCCTTCATGGAAATGTTCAATAACAGTTTCAAAACAAAGACATTTCTTATAAAAAAATGAGGATGGAGAAGCCGACCTAGAATGTGAGAGATCTGGTATGGATCGTCTTGAGCGTGCATTTTTTATAAAATATGTTGGGTCCTCTAAGTTGCTATTTGAACATGTAGTACTATTCCATGTATGGATCAAGTCAAATTCTCTGCGACCAAGAGTATCAATGTCTGAAGCTTGAACAGTATTGGGAGGAACAAGATGTGACAACATCTCCCACTCATCCATGTCATTCTCATGAACCACTTCATCTTGATGTGTATTATCATCTTATTCATTGGTATCTAATCCCAAAGGTATCCTATTGACATGCCAATATCGATATCTAAGGATCCTCCAATTATGAATAATAATTTCTGTGTTGACTCCAATATCAATCAGAATGTTTCTGAACGGTTTATAGAGAATTAGTTCACTAAGGAAAAATGACTCAAAGGAATCTGAATTGCTGTTAGGAACCTCATAGAATATTGGTCATACACGAACTATTGCAGGTGTATCTCTTGGCTTCCACGGTTCTTTCTGACATCAACCACTAAAAGACCATGATCGTGCAGTTTCAATCAAAGATAAGTGCTCCAAAAATGGAGGTCTCTTTTGGTAGTGCCCTAGAAACCCAGACCCTATTGGGAATTTGTTGTTATCTGGGTCGAAAGAAACTCTTTTGAATATTTTTCTGCCAACATTAACTGAAACAAAGCTATTACTAGAAATAACAAGAGGAAGCTTTAACAACATATGACAGGTTTCCTGTGCACCTATATCTCTTTACACAATTGTTTCAGCAAGAAACGTTTTATATGCAAATATAGAGGTAATGTCAGAGTCAATGACATTGGAAATTCTTGTCAACATGTCTTGTTAACTTTCTGATCTTCTCTTTGATTTTGAAACATACTTTGCAATGTATTTCAAAACTGCATGACATGAAAGAACCTGCTAACAATCAACATTAGCACGCCATATTCAAAGAAGAGGAATGTTATGAACATTTAACCTGTCGTCGCTGTGAGCAGGTTCATATTTTTTGTGTCCTTTGTCATTGAAAAATATTTTCGACTGGTCTTGAAGTTCCCACAGTGCATTGTATCGGCACATGTAGGAGGAATTTTTTTTCGTAAACATGAATGAACACTGCATCTTGTGTGTCATTGCACTCGATTTGCTAGTTGGTCATAATCATCAAGGGGATTTGTACTGAATATTTCACTGGTATCCAATAAGCAAGGATCTTCCTCTATAGGTCAATGAATAGATATATTCCTATGGTGAGCATCACGAGGATTCCATGCTGTTACATAATTGTCAAAGTATCGTCTTCATCAAGTCTTATCGTGTCTTTCCAATCTAGTTGTTCCATGTCTAGTGCACCTTATAACCATAGAAATCCATGGATATGTGTTGATCCCATATGTTTCCATTCATACCTATTAAACTCATCATGTTTCAATAATATTAGCTTGCAACAAAATTTCAAGTAATAATCTAACATGTTAGATTAAAAGACAGAATAAGGAAATGACGTACCTGTACCGATAGTCTTTAGCATGAAGGTATTTCACAATGATTTCATCATGGAATATACTGAAACATTCATGCATATACTTTTCAACAATATGTGGATTGTTTATAATATTATCGGTTCTCCATCTATTTCTGTTTTGTGCAGATACAAGTGCAGAATTGGGCATAAATTTATGTAGGTCTGGCCACTTGGTATTAGCTGCACTCAGAGTGAAAAACAAAGTTGGGAAACCGATTTGTGATATCATGTCATTAAGCTCACTGTTGCATATGTTCCATTATTCCTTCGTTCCTAGAAGACATGAACCAAAGCGCATCAATCGTTCGGCTAATTTGGTGTCAGGGAATTAAATGAGCTCCTTACGTAAATCTTCAATTGTGGTAGGTATGCCATATTCAATGTTTTTATTCATGAATACAACAATTTTTCCTTAGCTTCGATGTCTCATTATCATGTTCAATACAAAATACCAAAACCTTGGATGTTTTCCAAACCTTTGATCACAATATTTAAGTAGGTGCAACCCATACTCATGTAAGAGGACACCCTTCAAATGTGGTTGCAACCAATCAGTAGTGTGTTGAGGCTTGGAAAATAGTAGGCAACAACAGCAAGGGATTCTCCCCAGTCAACATTCCCAACTAGCCTATGAATGTTTGGTATGGGGAATTCGTCTGGTTTGTGGTCTGGCTACCGCAGGTTAAGAAACAAAAAATAAAAGGTTTTACCAGTTGCAGCCCGATCCACCGTGTATATTTTTTGTTTTTAACTTCAAGTATGATATGCAAGTGCCTATCTAAAATGAAAATTGATAAAGAATATGAGGGGCGGTCACAATGTGGAAGGCCCCGTTTGATTACTTAGGAAATTTTTCCATGCTAGGGATTCTGATGCAATGTTCTCAAATTCAAAAGGATTGAGAAAACGAATGTTAATCTCAAACTTTGTAGCCTGATTTTTAATCACTTCAATTCTGGTTGAGCTCAAGCGTAGTTGATCTTCGAGCAACTGTACATTGACTGCCGAATGGGCTACTTCATCTTTCAAGATCTATTCATCCAAGACTTTGACCTGTTGAATCCTCTGCTCATCCTCTTGATATCTGCTTTGTAAGGTCATGTTTTGGAAATGTATCTAAGCTCTATTTGGCAGCCACCTGGCATCGGTTGTAAGTGATCAACAGCCTTCTGCAATACTTGGTGCAAGCTCCTTTCATTTTATTTACAACCTTCTTGAATTATTTTGCTGTGTTTATTACAAACTCCAACAAGTCATAATCCTGCCTTAAGCCTTGTTGATCTTTTGCTGGTAAGTCTGCAGGAATCTCTTCATTGGCCTCCAACCTTCCTATTCTTCCAGTGAGGACTTCCAAAATGTCCTAAGACCTATCTACAAAATATGAAGAAGTCTCCAAAATTTCTTATAATCTATTATCTATCTACAAAAATTTGCATCTTTCTTCTTCTATGGACACCTGCAGTCAGTGCATTTTGCTTCTTTGTGTTAGTACATGCTCTTTGAAAGGCTGAATACTGGTTTTCTATTCCTTAGCCTTTTTCAAAGATGCTGCTAGTGAAGCAATCTATCCCTTAAACTCTGTTGCTTGTACCTGAAACTGTTTTTCTGTCTCCTCCATGTTATCCCTTTGTGTGTCCAGTTCCCCAACTTTGCTTTGTAGTTGGTCTCTTTCTGCATGAAGATTTTCATTTGTTGTTTTTATTCCATCCCTTTCTGTCCTTAGCTCTTGATATTCCTGCTGCAATTTTGCTAAGCTATCCTGAACATCTGCTCCTCACTTTTCAATATCAACTTCTAAAGACATATTGTTTGCTTGGAGGGACTGAAGCTCTGCTTTTTAAGACTTCACTTCATTCAGCATGTCTTCGAACTTTCTCTTTGATTTGTTTCCTTCATCCCTCTCCTTTTTCAGAGTGTCTTTTAATTGGGTAGCAATTTTCCTTGATTGCTCAAGGTCTGTCATTATTCGATCTACATTATCTTTAGAGGCGTGGATTAATGCTGCTCCAGCTCGGATTGTTAGTCTCGAGTCCTTGTCTGTCCCATGTACCAAGGTTTTATCATTTATCATCATCCCTAGCTGGCCCTCAGCTTCAACTTTCTTCTCATCCCTCTTCACGATTCTTTTCTTTTCTCTGTCATAAAAAAAGGGTACTAAAGTCTGGAACTTCTTCCCCTTTTTTTTGTTCAAAAGGAATCAACCTTAATCTAGAAACAAAAACCTACCCTAAACTGCTGTCAGCAGTTGCAGTAGGCTCTTGGGAGTCGGGACAATCCTAATGTTGTAATCCTTGAGTGTCTATAGGGTCATAAGTTTTTCAATATGTTGTGGACCCTATCAGTTTCAGCCTTTCAGCTTCCTGCTTCTTTAGCTCTTCATCCTCTTTGTTTTTCCTTTCTTCTTCTTCCCTCTTGGCAGCTTCCTCTGCACTCTTTGCTAATTCTTGTTTAGTTTTCTTCCTTACTTATTCTTCACTTTTAAACCAACTCTCATCCTCCTGTGCTAGCCTCCTAGCATCTTCTTCTATTTTCCTGGCCTCTTCTTCATCAGCTTTCTTCTACTTAGCCTGGCCCTTACCACTTTTAGTGGTGATCTTCTTTTTAAATCTTCTTTTTAATGCAGTCATATTTTCTACATTTCTGAACATTTCTTCATCCTTATCCCAATGGTTTGTATATTCAAAATGCACATTGGCTTCCTTGCAATGTTTTGCAACTTTGTTCTGAGAATAATTTCTATGAAAGTTCATTTCTCCAAAGTGAAATTGCTCTAGTTCCTGTACAAACTCATCAACCTTTTTAACTTTTGAAAACTTATAGATTCCCAGTGTGAACGACATGGGAGGATAAGTTTCCTTCTTGTGCTCGAACAAAAAACTCCCTATACCATCCAAGAAAACCTGTCTGACAGCTTCTTTGTGCACCACATAATTCGTGGCATATTTGGGAAGCAATGAAGGCACGTGGGTGCAACGATACATTTTGATATACATCCCTTAATTAGTCAATTAGTAATTGGCATACTCCTCAATGACTTTCAATGCCTCTTCAGACATGCAATTGCATTCTTTCAAGAAAATCAAAGTATACAAGGGCATAATAAATTGTTCACAAATTTCTCTGTAATGACTGTAGTATGTGTGTTCCCATAATGGCTTGTAGGTTGTGTACACAGGGGTTCTATCCCTATCCCATATGCACCTCAGGTTTGGAAATGGCTGGGTGCATAGTATACAATCAATTAATATGGAGCTCATGTAGAACTCAGACCTTTTCTGGGACACCCCTACCAGAGTTGAAGCAATGCAGGCTGAGATACTGCATGGGGGCTTCACTTGTTGACCAATATCCTATCACGTTAGTTCATATTGTGTGTTTTAAAATTATCAAAAATTGAACCAATATATTGCAGGTATTGGGGGGATGAGGGGTTTAAGGTGGGGGTGGGTAGGGTGGTTTATAAGGATTGACATATAAAAATGGGTGAGGAGGAGGTTTTAAGTATTGGGAGGGGGTTTCAACAAAAATAGTTTGGGTCAATATCTCTGGAAATTAAGGGTATTCTTTAATATCCCATGATCGCACGTGCTATGTGACAGGTTCACTAAGTGAAGTCCCCGTGAGAGACTACTGGACACAATGTTTTCCCAATTGAACATAGTCCCTTGGGTGGATACATAGAAGATAATAGGAACCCATCCTAACTTGAAACTCCTTCCGTGGGCTCTCCCAAAGATTATGTTCAGCATTAATGCAATAAACCTATAAGGGGTTCTTAAAGTAGTGTGTTGTATTCCCCTGATGGTGTGGTTCAAAAATTATTACCAGGTATCATCATTCCTTTTACTGTTTCAACTAGGTCTAGGTTAATCTCCTTCAACCAATCTTCAGTTAGGTAAACCTGGGCTTCTGGAAAGTGATAAGCTAATGATCTACATAACTAGGGATATAAGCAGCATAGCCCTACTTGGAAATATTGGCCAGAATCATAGTAGTCATGTCTACCCTAAGCAGAATCCATCCAATCACTTCTAAGCATGGGAAAAGCTCAGGTCTGGTAGCCATCTTCATCAAGAAAGATTTTTCAATATTAGCATATATTGTTAACTCTTCAAACCCAGTATCAGGCACCTCATGGTTTGAAATCAATCTGTAAATCTCGCCCCACTTGTAGTTAGGTTCCACATCGGTGGTGGATCTAGTATATTCATAAATGTACTCACACTTTGTAATAATTTCCACCTTAGGATCCCCTTCAGCAATTGGAGCTTTCTTTTCTATCTTTTCGATGTCTCATCCTTAGAAAAGTCGCCCATCCATCAAACAAAATGCCTTTAGGATTTTTGAGTTGTTAACCAGTATTCAAGGAACAAAAAAAAATCATATAAGCATTTACCTCAGCCATGTTTTCCATAGCTAAATCTATGTAGATACAAAACGAGGGCTAACTAGCAAATACTTCTGCAAAAATATAGGTCCTAAAAAATCCTGAGTCATGCCCGTGACTAAAATCAACCTGATTTATGACATACGGCATAAGTTTGCTAATCATGTAAAACCTCCACCGACGAGACTAAACATAGTACTACGCGAAGAAAAACCATTCTAATCAAAACTGAAACCCTCAGCATCTTCCACGACAAAAATCCTAAAGTGAAATGCGTCCACTTTCAACAGAATGCGTTCTGACCTCTCGCTCAAACAAAAATACTGTCAATGATGACTGTCTTTGAAAAATGTGACCCTAAATAGACATGCAAGCAACTAGAGTAATATAAACACCAACCCTTTGGCAATTCAAACAAAGCCAGGGTAAATGGCTATAGATTACAAAAGAAAATGAAATTTTTTTCCGGATGGCCATACGTAGACCCAGAAAAACTGGTGCAGACAGCGTAACACTCGTCTGCACCAGTTTCCTAAATAGTCGGAAGAGGTTCGAAAAATAATAACAACTTTGTAATAATAAACGAGAAAAACGAAAACCCCCCCGTCCACTAAACTGTCAAAGTGAACCACCATATATGCTGATAAACCCATACATATATGCCCATCTACCATGGCAAGAAAACCTAACCCAGAGACAAAACCCTAGTTCCAAAAACTCACAAGAGTGGGCGAAATCATGGTTGGCCTACCTAGCAATGAGTTGTGCAGTCGACAAGGAGAATTTGAAAGCTTCCACGGCGACGCCAACCACAAATGAGCTCTCGACAGCTAGGTACAACGCCCAGTTTGAAACGAGAAGGAAAATGTAGACACACATTCACAGGAATAATAATAGAATAATTCCCACTCCCACACACACACACACACACATATATCCCGGTGAAGAACAATCGGTGGGAGAAAAAAGTACCGCAAATCGGGCAGTGGGAAAACTAAGGTATCGATGTCCAACCTACCAGTGAGTCACAATGGTGGGCAATTAAGATGCTAAAAGTTTCGTAGACCATTCAAAGTCAGAAAAAATCAAACCAAACTCTAAGCGAGCCATCGGCAAAAAATCGATCATCGGTGAGACGAAAAATTGTAGGGAAGAGGTTTAGTCCGCTCTGGAGCTGCAACGGTGGACAAAAAGGCTCAGGCACTTGTGAAAATAAAAAATACGTCGATCGAAAAAACAAGTCCAATCACGGTGCCGCCAGTGACAGTAAAAAAATGCAAAAAACATGGGATCAGCAAAAGTAAAAGTTTTCTCATCGTGGTGCTTACAACCTTCCTTTCACAACAACGACACTACAAATCCCTAATGCTCTGACAGTTTTCAAACAAAAAACGTTGACAATAAAAATAGAAATGAGAGTGCATTGGTGAAAGATAGAGCTATGGATCGGGCCATTAGTCCGCTGAACCTCCGCAATTGTGGCTGCGTAGTTGACTACGGCCCCGATTTATAACCTCAACACGTTTCGATAGTGAGATAATAAAACACAGTAAGTCATACTTTAAACCAAAATGAAGCATCACCATAAGAGATATTCATTCAACAATCATCCTCAAAAATCAAATTTGTAGTAAAGTCAAGCAATCCCAACAAACTAAGCAAGACAACATTTAAAAGGAGGGTCCCATTTTTTTTAGAAATTTGGGAAATCGTTGCAGCTGCAACATAGTGTCGGTGGGAAACAATGTTGGAAACGCCATGTCAAACAAACCTTCTGTGTTGTATTCAATTATTGGAGACAAACCAATCTCTATCCATTCCATATCTAAATCTAACAAAGAATATTCTTTGTTAACAAAGTTATGTATCTCTTCTATCTCTCTTTGTTCATTTGGAATTCTAGCTGTAAAGGATGAAGGATGAGTTTTGAGTCGATGAGTTCCAAATCTATCAATGTCTGCGTCAATCTCTTCTGAGTCAACTATGTCAGAGTTGATATAATGCAATTTAGAGGAGACATTTGTTGGATGGTCTGGGAGACATACGACTGATTTTGGATCAACTTCAACATCTCGGTAATATTTGTCCATATGTATTTTGTAATGCAATGCATCCATTACTCGCGACCTACTGACAATGCAATCATAGTGCTTGGATGGAGGCCCTTCTCTTCTGACAATTAATATGTCTAGGTCTTCTATTCGATGAGGAAGAGTCTTAACAATTGAAACGATATCTTGCGGGAAGCTAATTGTATGGCCACTGTATTTATATTGACCTCCATGTGAATGTGTGACCTGTAGTATTGGATTCACTCGTGATATTAGCATTTCTTCAACTTGTGTCAAAATTGATAAAACAGGAGGTTATTTGCGAGGATTCATGTTGTTATCTTGAGAGAAACAATGGATACCATGCTCTTGCCTAAATTTCACACAAATAGGTCCTTCATCTTGTCTGAAAACATTCACTCCAGGGTATGATTCATGACAAACATTACACATTTGCACAATTGAAAATTTATCAATTTTGGCACGAAATGCTTGATGGAAAGAGGACATTTGTTATAAAAACTCAACCATGTTTCTTGATGTATGTATATTTAAACCTAGATCTTGAGCATGGACGGTATCATTCAAAGTGGAGTGAGACAAGACATGCCGACATCTCTCTCCTCTATTGTTGCGACGATGTAGATTCCTAACTTGCCTTCATCGAGTACCATCACCTGAAACCTGACCCAGATGGTTGTCATCATGAAAATTATAATGAATTTTGGTTGCCGTCATATCGTTGAGATGAGTTGGGGTTTGAATGTTGTGTCCTCGACGATCCTCGACACTATTATCCTAAAAAGTGAAAATGTCGTTGTTAAATATTATGTCAAATCTTCTGGTAAGATCGAAATATGGAACTTTTCGTACGAATAGGATGAGTAAGACCTTTGATGTTCCAAGATAAATAGTCCTTTGTGCATCTCCACTTGGTCTACTGATCATGATCTGGTTTCGAATTATTGCTTGATCATTCAATGGTGTAGAATTGTTTTCTCGATTTAAGTCCATGTTCTTAGTTTGGCTGCACACAACATAATTTTGACCAACATTTTGTAGAGAGTGATTGTCACTAGAATATGGAATGACATTGATCGATATCATGTCATTTCGACAATTATGTCCAACACTGACTAGTTGTTGTCCATGGATGCTACTATCTTGAAATTTCAAAATAGTTTCTCATTGATTTATTGCACATGAATATGAAATCGTATTGTATCTAATACTACCTTATTTTGATCAAGGTCAAATGCATGGTTTTTGTCATGGATAGGTGAAACAATACCTTGGTTGTTCCAAGAAAAATACTTCTTACTAGACGGGACATTTGCAAACCGGTTTTGAGTTGATTTTGAAACCCTTGTTCTTCATTCGTTAACAATGCATTGTTTGCATGGCTGTGTGAGTCATTCCTAGTAGACTTGGAATTCATTTCCTTTGTAGTTCCAAGAGAAATTGTTCTTATTCCATTGCTTCTTTCCTCTATATTGGTGTTATCATTACGTACTATTTCATTTTGATTTGTATGCATAGCTTCCTCGCACTCATCAAATGATCGATTCAAAAAATTGTTGCAAGTAGTTATCTAAACATTGAACATGTATGTAAGTATATATATATTGTACATATCAATACTTATTCACATATAGACAATTCCATGTAATCCTTATACCTCGGTGCCATGATTAGAAAACGTTTTTCCAGAAGTATGATTTACGAAAGGTTCAATAATTTCATTCAACCTTCATTACAGTTGTCTCTATATGTAGGCATTGATGATAGAAATTGACTTTGGTGATTTGAACTCCTCATTATATTAGATATTCTCTGGAATTTAGTGGGCTCTCCCTAAGAATCAATGACATTTGCGAAGGAATGACCATGACGTTCTCTTCTTTGTTTGTTGATTTGATCACTATTCTCTTTGTATAATAAATGACGTTTCCTATTAATATCTTCATTTTTTTTATTATAGTGTTTTCGCGAGGATTCTTTTTTTATGTGATGCGATGTTTCCATCAAGTTCTTCTCACTGCTCCAATTATTATTTTTCTCTGACGACATATCTACATGAACATAAAAAAAATTAGCTAATGTCAAACCATATTAGTGTACAAAGTCATGTTATAGGTATAGAAAAAAGAAACACATACGTAAGCATTTTGAACTTTATTCAAATATTATCTTATAATATTTGTATTGCCAAAGATCGCCAAGATATAGACTAATATTCTACTCTAGTTTTGTATCCAAGAAAATAAGAAAATGACATGTATGATAAATTTCTATTTCATAGAGAATGTAAATTGGAAAAAATCGGAAGAGATAAATCCAATAAGCATGATAATGAAGTATTGAAGATGTCGATTTGCATAAGTAAAAAAAAAGTAACATTCCATATGTAGCACTGATTGCCAAAAATCCGGTAAAGTTTGTTGGGAAGAAATATTTTGAATAAGTATGATTAAGAACCATCCAAACATGTGAACTTCCATAACATACATGCAAGTAATATGCCATATATGTTTATATTATCCCATTGAAAACACATCATGAATTGAATCCATGTTTGGGCAACTTAAAATGATGGATATGTTGTCTACAAGCTCAACAACACTTAGTTGTGTTGGATTTTCAAGTTTGGATAATGCAGAATCCAACATTCTATCCTCTCTTACAAAATTAGAATTTGTGTCAATGAAGTCATAGAAACCAAAAGTAAGATGGTCGTATTTGCACATGAGCACGTAATTATCAAGTGCTGCAATAGGAAAATATCCACTGCATTTGTCATTAATACTCCATCGCAATCCACCTCCTAAACATCCATTTCTTATCGAAGAATTTGTTGAATCATTTTGATTTTTTGTTTGTTCTATAGACCACACTATATTTCTCCCATCATTGATAAAACAAAGAAGCTCATTGCGATAACATGCTAGGCTAATCTATAACGATGAATTCGAGTGTGGAATAAAATGGAACCCCCATTTGTCATTCTCAAGATCTATCCAACATAGCTTGTATATACATATATGATTATCTCTATAAACCACATGACTATCCACCCATAACATTGTTTGATTATACAATATGGGATGTTTAGGCTGCTAGACATTTCCATGTATAGGACATGTTTGTCTCCACTCCATATGAATACTGCTAGAAATAAAATATTTTGTTTGAAATTCTGTATAAACATGTTTCAATGCTACCCAATGGTATTTTTGTTGTTGACAATTTTTCAACAATGTAAAGAAACCCCAATCACCAAGACCAAGACACCCTACAAATGTACAAGTCTTTGTGAATGGATTGACGATGTAGTAGTTTCCTTTTCCATATAAGATACTGGAGGATGAAACTGCAACAATTGAACCACACGTGGATTCAATTTTGTATTCGTTGTTTAAGAGTTGCATAGACAAAGATGAACATTTTCCTATTTGGTTAATGTAATGGCCAATGAACGGATGTCTACTAGAAGAGCCAAAACCAACCAAAACTCCATATTCTTTTGTTTGATTGTGTTTCCATTGTGAGATGAATTTTTTTTCGGACACAATATGACTCCAACCTTTGTAAACCATTTTCAAATGGATAATCATCGATAAAGGAAACCAAAGAAATATCATTTCAAGTATGTCTATTGGCAGAGATTTCCAAATCGTAGGGACCATATCCATTTCTATAACACAAAATATGAGAATTTGTTAGCAGATGGATTAATGTAACTATGCCTTTTATTTTAAAATACTCATAAAACAAAGGATTTTTTTTAAAGTGTTAGACTAAGGGAAACATCTTTTAAAGTGTTAGACTAAGGGAAACATTTTTTTGCATGTTACTCAATATAAAATGACGAAATGTAAAGATGATCACAAAAAAATACATACACTACAAAAAAACACAACATCCACAATGGATATTTATTGGTGCGATATAATTTATATATAGCTAATGATTACATGGATGTACATAATATAAAAAGATGATCAAAATTCACAAAATATGCAACAAAAAAACATCTTTTTTGCATATTGTTTACATGCCATAACGCTCCAACGACTCATCCCAATTTGTAGGAAAAGGGAGTAAATCGTCGAATACTTTCATGCTTGGAGTTAGAGTGCGAACATTTCTAGACATTACAATCTTGGTACAATAGATGTCTATTGGCATAGGCAATCGATGACTTTTGAGCAATGATCTTTCATCGGGTCCTACATGAGTAACCCTGCAAGTGTTGAGGTCATAATATAGGTACGGGATTTTACCATACCTACACATCAGAATAAAACTCCCCACAGCCCGAAATGGAAGGTACCTAGGACAATGTGTATTTATATGGAGTGTCATAACTTCTAAAAGGGTCCATTTCAAATCTCTTCCAAATATCCAAAACCCATGCACCTCTTGAACTACAGATGCACCAATCCTTAGATCCGTCCTTTTAGTTTTGGACCATATAGTTGTCCTACTGTTGTTCACAAGACATAGAAACTGGTTTTGATGTATAGTTAAAC
>LPNX010227588.1:134044-211227 GCA_001517045.1 Pseudotsuga menziesii | reverse complement strand
ATATATAAACGATATGCTAAAACATTTTAAAATTTAAAAATACTTATTTCCATTATAAGGTTATAATTTTGACCATACTTATTTCCATTGTAAAGTTCTAATTTTGTCTATTTTGAAAAACTGGTTTTGGTATAAATGTAAATATGAAAGAGTTTATGTATATCAATATCATGAATTAAATATGTATATCAATATCATGACTAAATAGATGTGAGGATGGAAATGATAAAACGGTAGGCATGTTTGAAGGGACATGTTTTTTTTAATATTAAAAAGCTTATATATGTTTGAAAATTTATAGTCATCAATCTTATTTTATAATTAATGTTAATATTCATCAAATGTTTAATATATTAATTTTTTTTGAAAAATTATACTATTAAGTGATATAATACTTATTTGTATTATATGGATCATATTGGAAATAACACACATTTATAATACTTTATTTTTTTTTCCAAGGAAAAAAAAAGCATAATACTTTATTATATATATATTATTGTGAGAATGTTTTATTTATTTATCGACATATATCTTAATGACATAAATATAATACTTAATTTGTTTAAATAATAATATGTTTTTATTTAACCATATCACTTATGAGACAAAACATGATTAACAATTGTTAAGCTCTTTTTGGTAAGATAAGTTCTATAAAATAGTGGTGAAGTAGGGTTTGGAATTTTATGTCATTCCACACATTTTGTTAATATAGAGATTTATATTTAATAAAAATATTAAGCAAACACCCTTCCATTTTTACATTCTAAGATTGTAATAATGGTTCAAAGTCCACTCGGTTTATATATATATAAACGATATGCTAAAACATTTTAAAATTTAAAAATACTTATTTCCCTTATAAAGTTATAATTCTAAGAATATATAATAAGTTTATATATATATAAACGATATGCTAAAACATTTAAAAATTTAAAAATACTTATTGCCATTATAAGGTTATAATTCTGACCATACTTATTTCCATTGTAAAGTTCTAATTTTGTCCATTTTGAAAAACTGGTTTTGGTATAAATGTAAATATGAAAGAGTCTATGTATAAGTGATATATTGATAATAATACTTATGATAATAATGAGATTTATTGTTTTCTATTTAATAGGGCATTAATAATTAGATTTATTGCTTTCTTTTTAATAAGGCGATTCTCGGAATTTGATTCATGGCATTGATCACGTGATCATACCACTTAGTGAATGTTGAGCCATTAAATGAATTATTGGTTGTATCTTCTATGTACCTCCATGGCTTATAGTTTATACTGCAATGCGAGGATAATCCCGCTGAGAATTGGGCAAAGCTCTAGTGTTGGGCTGGTTGCCACTTCTACATGGAAAATGCATTATAGTTTATATTGCAATACGAGGATAATCCTGCTGAGAATTGGGAAAAGCTTTAGTGTTGGGGTGGTTGCCACTTCTACATGGAAAATGCAACCAAGAGATATAACCAAAAAAATCAACCATTCTTAAAGTTCTCTATTAGAAGTCTCCACCATTTCATGCTTTTAATGATGTCTAATAAATAATATTTATAAACATATATAAATATAAAAATAGTAATGAAAATGATTATATATAAATATATTTTGAGAAGATTATAAATAAAAAGTAGCTATAAAGAATTACATGGTTTATAAATAATCTCTAATTTTGAGTTTAGGAAATTATGAATTTATGCATGTGATTTAGCATAGCAAATATTTTTGGGTCTATAAATAAGAGGACAGTGTTGGAAAGTAATTCCAAATGCCACATCACCTTCCTTCCCATGTGAAGTGATGACGATGTATCAATTAGTAGTTTGGAGAAATTAATGTTGAGTACCTTGTCTAAGAAGCCAACACCACCTAAGTTTTTAGACGATCGAGATGGTTTTATCCTTTGAAAAAAATGTTTTGTTAATGGTTAATATAAGAAATTTAATGATATAAATGTTTTGTTAATGGTTACCAAAAAGGAATTTGTTTCTCGCGTTCACCCACCTTGTCTATTTCTAGTTTTATTTTTATGCACTGGTTTTATTAGCAAATGGATTTATAAAGTTATGATACAACATACAGTAATGTTTGGCTTTAAACATCGATTGAAATTTGGGAGGAACATGTTAAATTCGAGAGAGGACGATTCTTCACATGCACGCCATGGTCGAGACTCCACCTGTCGGGAGGAGGATTAGTTACGAGACTGTAATGAATAAATTATATTGCGTGTGTTTCGATGGAGGCAAATGGTGTCTTACATTTGGAATTAAGTTCTGCGAGCTGCTTTTAATTCCGTTTCTTGATGATTTCATCATGTATCCTACCAAGGAGGATTTCTAAAATACATTGAATCTCATCTAGTCGGCTTCTTATGATCGAATACTCAGACTCTCGAGACTTCGCACTTTGAAAATGCAGAGCTCCTGGTTTCTAGTGGGGAAAACACAGAGCCCATCTTCCTCTTTCCTGTTGCTGCATATAAGGTCGGGTTGGTTATGTTCGATATGCTTCAAGTTTGGTTGTTGTGAATATTCATTACTTCCAGTGTTTCAGAAGTGGTCTCCTTTTGTGAGAGATTTCCACATCGGAATTGTACTTACACTTATGATCAATTATTCAAACCAACTTTATGCTGGTCATATTTGGAGGGACATACAGGGTTTCGCAAGCCATTTTTACATTTCCCATTGTGGTTGCTAGTAAATCCCTGAGCCGAAACTCAAATCCCATTGTATTTTCGATGGGTTATTCCCCTATGATTACGATGTAAGGCTATGGCAGCTTACTCCATTCCAGGTGATTATAGCCAATTTAAGGCTATGAGGCAGAGCGAGACCCAGATCCAGTGGACCATTACCACCAATAGTTTTATATAAACTCCTATTGACTAAGTGAAAGCAGGGCAGGGGGTAGGTAAAGGACACGAGATCCCGAGGTGGAGGGAGACCACTGCTGAGGTATGCGACTGCCTTTTTTTTTAATTTTACTATATTATGGTTTAGGATCGAAATGCATTCTATTTATATATATATATAATTTTTTAATATGCAGGTGAACCCTAGGCTGGCTCTCTATGAAGACAATACCTGTGGTAAGATCATAGCCTTGTTACTATGACTTTGGGAGTGCAGTATTTATGATTCTGTTGTTTTCATGAACCCTTAAGACTACGACTGTAATCATTCTGACATTTCGTATGTACTCTATTTATATGCTTAATGTTAATATTTTTTTTATAACTACAGGTTGAGTTTTATAGGTAAATAGAGAATAATATTATAGAAAGGAAGGAGCATTTAAATGATTCAAACATGCTTAAATAAAACACTTAAAACTATACCATTGTTTATTAAAGGATTTCTGTAGCAGTAGTAAAATAAGGATTTAATAGATTTTTTAAAAAGGATTTATACTTTTACAGGAAAAACATATCGCTTCCGCATATCCAATGTAGGCCTGGCAAGTTCCCTTGACTGTCGGCCGAGGTGAGAGTGGGTATCGATGCTTTGGTGATAGGTAAAATCCATTGTTTTCTAAAACTTCTAAAACCTGGTTGGTTTAATAGTGATTTAAATGAAAGTGATTAATATTATCAATTTATAAACACCGTTTTTAGTATTTAGGTATTTTACCTAATACTTATCATTAATTAATTAAAGACTTGTATTGCAATGTAGGTTATTAAAATAATAATGCTTAAGGAAATAAAAATAAGGTATGTAATGAGAGAGGTAATTAATGTTATTACATTATTTTTTTTAAATAAGTTGAAGTGAAATTAAAAAAAAAACATTACCCATATTTATAGTTTATACTTCTCTGAGATAGGCAAACGATTTGGAAATTTGGTTTAGCTTCAAGTGAAACAGGTATAAGTAGAAGATGGGTCTTAATAAAGAATAAAAAGAACTTCAGCGAAGCAACAACATACATTTTCATAGCAGAAAAAACATATTTCTTACGCATATCCAATGTAGGTCTCGCAAGTTCCCTCGACTGTCGGCCGGGGTGAGAGTGGGTATCGATGCCTTGGTGACAAATAAAATCCATTGTTTTCAAAAACTTCTAAAACCTGGTTGGTTTAATAGTGATTTAAATGAAAGTGATTAATATTATCAATTTATAAACAACATTTTTAGTATTTAGGTATTTTACCTAATACGTATCATTAATTAATTAAAGACTTGTATTGCAACGGAGGTTATTAAAATAAGAAGGTTTAAGGAAATAAAAATAAGGTATGTAATGACAGAGGTAATTAATGTTATTACATTATTTTTTGTTAAATAAGTTGAAGTGAAATTAAGAAAAACATTACCCATATTTGCAGTTTATACTTTTCTGAGATAGGTAAACGATTTGGAAATTTGGCTTCATGTGAAATAGGTATAAGTAGAAGATGGGTTTTAATAAAGAATAAAAAGGCCTTCAATGAAGCAACTAACAACATTTTCATAGTTGAAGAACAAAATAGGCTGTTTTGAAGTGAAATTAAAAAAAACATTACCCATATTTATAGTTTATACTTTTCTGAGATAGGATACGATTTGGAAATTTGGTTCAGCTTCATGTGAAACAGGTATAAGTAGAAGATGGGTCTTCATAGTTGATTCTTCAAAACAGAATATTCCTTTAATTTATTTAATTTATTAGTTAACTTTACTTTAATGGCCTAATCTGTGGCCTATGATCCATAGTTGCAAGAGATTATGGTATTTGGCTCAAAATTTTGTAGCTAAAGTGAATTAAATTTAAAGGGGGCTTGTGGATTTGTTTCTTTGAATTTGGATTTGATTTGATCCCTAGCTGTTTCATTAATCATTCTTAATCAGAGCGACCTGAGGCATACATGAGGCATATTTTATGGTTTCATTAATCCTTGTTCCCATTAAATGAATCATTCTTAATCAGAGCGACCCGAGGCATATTTTATGGCTACCTGGGAGGGCTATGTAATTCTGGAACAGAACGTCAGGAGGATAAATTATCAGAGTGACCCAAGGCATATTTATATTTCCAAAAGCAGAGAGTGCATAAATTTCCACAACAAACCTATAGGGTTTTGAAAAAATAGGTATCTTGTACAAAGAGGTAGTATATGTTTCTGAATCCTATATTTACAATCGCCCTAGGCCATAAGAGCGTAGAAAATGAGTTATCCAAAAGATAACCTCTGATATAATTACTAAAAAACTAATCTTGGTATTGGATAGATGGTAGTTAGAAGCAACCTCAAAACTAAACTATTCTGCCCGGGCTTACAGGGCCCAGGTGGAATAGTTTAAAATAAAAACTAAAAACTAAAAAGTTAAAATAAGAAGCAAGCTTATGTGTGTATGTCTATTGTTCAGTGACTTACCACTGACTGTGGTATCTAAGTACAATCACTGAACACACTAATTCTGAAATTGTTTACATGGCAAAACAATTAGCACCTTATTTCATGTCAACGGCATAAATGATAACGCTAAGCTATGATTTATTCCCTTTAGATAACAGGAATAAAATACTAAAGGATATAAATTAGGGTTTTGAAAACATAAAAGGAACTTTTTATGGAGCTTACCTCTAATGTGAAATAATGTGAAACTAATATTAATTTAATTTAATATCCATTTGCGAATGTGCTGTAAAACTAATCTTGTGAATGTGAAACAAATGTGAAACTAATGTGAAACAAATGTGAAACTAATTTTCTATAGGTTGAATTTAAATGGAGTGCATTTAAAACTGTAAAGATTTAATAGACTATTTAAAAAGGATTTATACTTTCAATCAATATAGGATAATATAGCTTATAGACTATTTAAAAAGGATTTGTACTTTCAATCAATAGAGGATAATATAGCTTACTTGTGATTCGAAAACTCCAATACTACTCCAATACTTCACAGGAAACTCCAATACTACTAAAACTCCAATACTGCACAGGAAACTAATAATTAAAGTAATAACACATTGCAACCAAATATTTTTCATGCTTAAACAGGCAAAAAAGGAAAATAAAGTTACCTGATAGTTAAGCGCTTGGTTGTTCGGCTTGGTTGTCCTACTTCTTATATAGTCGTCAAACCCCATGAAGCAGAGCATGGGTCATGGTTCGCAATGGAACCTACATGCGGCTTTCAAATCCCAGAACTGTAACTAAACTCTAAGTAAAATCTACGTGGAATGACTCCATCCTGCTGCCCTGGTAAATAAACACACTGCTAAATCCCTAGTTTAAAGATCAAACGGCTATAGTTTAAATCCTTAGTTTAAATATCAAGCTACGATCAAATAGATCATAGCGGTACAAATGTATGGTGAATCTCGATGATCTGCTCGGGCCAGTCTGGCTCCCAAAATATTCTCAGTAAAAGGCAGCAGGTTCTCCAGATTTGAGCAGTAGTCAAGCTTGTCCAGAACTACATTCTTGTATTGCGGATAGTTTAGCAGCAGGTGGTTGGCCACATGGGAGGCAATGAATCCAGATGCTCCAGATATCAGTATGTTAACAGGAGTATACTTGTTACCTTCCATTGCACATTGGATTTAGTGTAAATAGCGGATTCTTGAACTTTGTCTTGACTACTCAGAGATCGAAATGTTAAGATCACAAAACCTATGGATTCTGAAGCAAACGATGAACAATGGTCTTCAAGTGGCTAATACCACTTATTCTCATTAGACATTAACTCCAATGTCTTCTTAATAGACTTCACGTACAGGAGATAACTTATGTCTCTGACCATATGAATTCGTGCGAATACAATATTCAGAGAAAAACTGATCTGATGAATTCAAATTTGAGCTTGGATTGATCAACAAAAACTCGATACTAACTGGATAAACCCTATGAAATAGTCTACAACTTCATACTCCTACTTCTCTTCTATCATCCTCTTAAATAAAGGTTCTGGTCGGCAACACGGTGCGCTCACTTCTCTATTATTGTTCTCTTATTTAAAAAGTTTGGAGTCTTTTAAGGATGTGAAGAGTTAACGCGATGCTGTCATTTCTCTATTAATGTCTCTCTCAAAGAAAGGTTTTTCCATTGTCACGATGTTTATAATATAACTTCTCTATTATTCTCTTCTCTTCCCAAGGAAATGTTTTGCCCATGCTTTTCCATTTTCCCGGTCTTTATCACGTTTCTAATTGAAGAAATAAAGAAGGAAAAACAGAAGTATTGAAAGAATTATGTATTTCCATGTGTTTTTGAACTATACATAGGGGATCCTATTTATAGGAGGAGAGCTATACAATATATGTAACATAAGCAATGTGGGACTCACTATTCTAAATATTCTAACATCCCCCCTCAAACTTGAGATGATGAAATCAACTGGAGTTTGGAAACAAGATCACGTAGTCGACCAGGTGGATAAGACTTTGTGAAAATATCGACAAGTTGATCTTCAGAGGAAACTGATCGAAGATGTAGTGTGCCCTGCTAAATGTGGTGCCAAATGAAGTGACAATCAATCTCAATATGTTTGGTTCGCTCATGAAAGACATCATTGTGAGCAATCTGGATGGTGCTCTGATTATCACAATAAAGAGGGGAACTATTCGTCTCAGGGGCACCCATGTCAACCAAAAGCCATTGTAACAAAAAAAATTTAGCTGTAGTATCAGTGAGTGCACGATACTCAACCTTAGTATTGGATCGGGCAACAACAGTCTGTTTCTTACTGCGCCAATAAATAAAAGAAGTGCCCAGTAAGAAACAATAACCCATAGTGGAGCGACGATTAGTAGGATCACCAGCCCAATCAGCATCAGAATAAGCACGGATGTCAAGAGATGAGTGCGAAGAAAAGTGAAGGCCATGAAACAAAGTCCCCTTTACATAGTGCAAGATACGAAGAACTGCAACATAGTGAGTAGAGTGCGCTGCATTCATAAACTGGCTAACCAAGTGAACAACGTCGGAAATGTCTAGGCAGGTAACAGTGAGATAGATGAGACTACCGACCAATTTTCTATATAAAGTAGCATCTGGAAGAGATTCACCATCAGTAGCAAGAAGCTTAACATTAGGTTCAAGAGGAGAAGTGCATGTTTTGCTGTCAGTTAAGCCTCTTTGGAAAGAAAGTCAGAAGCATACTTAGCCTGAGAGAGATAATAACCATCTGAACTTGAATTAACTTCAAGGCCAAGAAAGTAGTTAAGTTTCCCTAAGTCCTTCATCTCAAAATTATGACTCAGAAAATGCTGAAGATCTCGAATACCCGAGAGATCATCCCCTGTAATGATCATGTCATCAACATAAAGAAGGATAAGAATAGTACCAGCACCAGTTGTCCAGAGAAAAAGAGCAGAGTCATATGCACTAGGGACAAATCCTTGTTGAGAAACAACACAACTAAATTTGGCAAACCAAGCTCGGGGAGCTTGTTTAATAGCATAGAGAGCACGACGAAGACGATAGACTTTGTGAGGAGTATTTTCATAGCTAGGTGGAAGATGCATATAAACTTCCTCGACAAGATCACCATTCAAAAAGGCATTTTTGACATCCATCTGAAATAGTTGCCAACGACGCACAATAGCTATGGCAAGCAAATATCGAACAGAGGTAAGTCGAGCAATAGGAGCAAAAGTCTCCTCATAGTCAATACCATATTCTTGAGAAAAACTCTTTGCAACAAGGTGAGCTTTGTATCGTTCCACTGATCCATCTCCCCGAGTCTTGATTTTGTAAACCTACTTACATCCAACTGTAGACTTTCTGGAAGGAAAATCCACGAGGTCCCAAGTATGAGTTTTGGTGAGAGCATCAAGTTCTTGAGACATAGCTTTTTGCAAAAGAGGGTCAGCACTAGCCTCACGATAATGGTGAGATTCATGAAGAATAGTAAGGGCATAAAAATGATGATAATCTTGAATATGAGAAGGAGGGGCTCTTACTCGAGTGGAGTGATGAATTGCAGGTACCTGGATGGGTTCAGGGGAAGTTGAATTAATAGCAGTATCAATAGCATCATGTGTAACAGGAGTATCAACAAACATATCAATTGAATCAGGAACAGTCAAAGAAGGAATGTCCGAGGAGCTTGGCATCTCTGCAGAGAAGTCAGGGACTAAAGCAATAAACAGATCAGTAGAAATAGGAGCATAACTGGAAGAATACTGCAGAAAAGGAGAAATACTCGTAAACATCTTATGTTCCCAAAACTCCACATGATGAGAAATACGAAGACGTTTGGCGATGGGATCATAGCAACGATAACCTTTTCGAGTGAGACCATAACCAAGAAGACAACAGTGTCTGGATCGTGGTCCAGGTTTGGTGCGTTCGTGTGTAGGAAGGGTGACAAAACAAACACAGCCAAAAACTTGAAGCAAGTAGTAGTTAGGGAATTTACCATAGAGAAGCTCAAAAGGAGTTTTATTGTGGATAGTGGGTGAGGGAACACAATTGATAGTGTAGACAGCAGTAAGAGGAGCTTCACCCCAAAAGCATTCTAGTAGAGAAGCAGAAATGAGAAGTGCTCTTACCATATCTAGAATATGACAATGTTTACATTCGACTCGACCATTCTGTTGAGAGGTGTAGGGACAAGAATGATGAGAGACTGTCCCATTTTGTTGTAAGAGGGTAAGAAATGATTTAGCTTTGTATTCCATAGCATTGTCTAAACAAAAAGTTTTAATGGTACGAGAAAATTGAGTTTGCACAATTTTGTGAAAATTATGGTAAACATATGTAAGTTCAGATCGACGCTATAAAATATAAATCCATGTATAACGACTATAATCATCCACAAAGATAACAAAATAATGAGATCCCCCCTCAGTTGGAATTGGGGTGGGACCCCAAATACTGAGAATGGACCAAATCAAAAGGTACAGAAGAAAAAGAATCACTTTTATTAAAGGACAAATGTGTTTGTTTTCCAAGATGACGTGAAACACAATCAAATGAATGAAAATTGACTGAAGCTAGATGACCTTTAGAGGCCAAGAACTAGACTCATGGAAGCGAGGCATGACCCAACTGGGTGTTCCATAAACTAGAAGTGATAGTGATAGTAGCAATGGAAGTCATTGTGTAAGAAGGAATTTACAGATGTGAAAGCTTGAAAAGACGTCCAATTTTACAGCCTGTCCCAATTAGCTGACCCGTCTATGAATCTTGTACATCAGCACCCTTGTTAGAAAATTTCGGCTCAATACCACTCACAGAGTTGGCTAACGGAATGAAGATTTAAGGATAACTTAGGAACAAGATAAGTATCACCAACACATAAATTAGAGGTATAAATAGACCCTCTGTGACTAACAGGCATTTGAGAACCATCGGCAGTGTATATGGAAGGGTTGGGAGAGAGAGAAACTTTCTGGGAGAAAATAGTGGAATCATATGTCATGTGATTATAGCATGCAGAGTTTGTAAGCCACTGAGATCTACCTGGGGTGACAGACAAGGTAGTTGATGATTGGGATAGAACTTGCTGAATTAAATCTTTAACGTCTACTGCAGTGAGAGAAGTGGAATGAAGTGAAGTCTCAAGTGCAGAAGAATCAAAAGAAGTGACCGCGGTTGTCTGTTGAGAAGCTTTTTCCTACTTATGATACTGGAACTTGCGACATTCATTGATGGTATGACCATTACGTTTACACCATTTGAAAAAACCAGTCTTGGAGGTGGATTGGAATGACGAACATCCACCATAAGATGGAGAAGCACCATGAGGAGCAGCAACCATAACCATGTCATAAGATTGCATCTTCATGGTGAAACATCGAGTTTCTTTAGAGATAAGTTCAGCAACTGGAGCTTCCAAATTTGGAAGTGGTTGACGATGAAGAAGAGAAGCCCGGGTGGATTCAAAATCATCCCAAAGATCCATCGTAAAGTGCATAAACTTCCGTCGATCAAGCCAATTTGCAAACATTTGAATGTGTTTATAACATTCCAACTTAGGGTTTGCGACAGATCATTGTTCCCAAAGATGGTTAGTTTGTGAATAAAAATCTGCAATAGTCTGACCTGGTTCTTGATGCATTTGGTAGAGTTTAGCTTCCAATTGAAATTCCAATGAAGCATCATAGGTGTAGTTGTATATTTTTTCCAAAAAATCCCAAGCCACTTTAGCATTCTCAAGTCGAGGAAGAAGAATATGGATGGAGGAAATGGAAGTGTTAATGAACCAAGATAGGATCTTGTAGTGAATACTGTCCAATTCTTCCAGTCATGATGCAAAAGCGTCTTCTTTCTCCTCAAGTTTAGGGGCTGCTCTAGATACATAACTCCATAAGCGACGTCCTTTTAAAAAAAACATCCATATTCTGAGACCACATACTATAATTGGACCCATCCAATATCTGATCAATAGGGCGAACAATCAAATCGAGATTCAAGGAAGATTGCAGCATTTTTCAAAAACATACCATAAGAATGAAATCAGGAAAAAAAATGAGTAGGAGACACCTGATTCGAAAAAAAAAAATCCACGGTTGCTAACATGTCCTAGCTGATGTGGCAGTGAGGTGGCAACGAAAGCTAACGTGGGTGCTCAAAAATTTAATTGTAGCACAAAAATTTAATTGCAGGACTGCACATGGAAGCACTGGAAAATAACTTCCTAGGTTCAAAACCTAGGCTCTGACACCATGAATAAATAAAGAAGGAAAAACAGAAGTATTGAAAGAATTATGTATTTCCCTGTGTTTTTGAACTGTACATAGGGGCTACTATTTATAGGAGGAGAGCTATACAATATATGTAACATAAGCAATGTGGGACTCAATATTCTAAATATTCTAACACTAATGACATTCTCATATATCTTCTTTATTATTAGGTTTTTCGATTGTCCTGTTCTTTATCACATTTCTTATGACTTTGTTTTAACAATTATCTATTATTGATTATTGTTCTCTCAAGGAAAGGTTCTGCCAATGGTTTTCCATGGGCTGGATATTTATCACGTTTCTTATAACATTATTATAAAAATTCTCTATTATTGTCTTCCCAAGGTTTTGCCCATGCTTTGACATTGTCCCGGTCTTTATCACATTTATAATGACATTATTATAAAACTTCTCTTTTGCTAGTGTATGCATAGTTGGTCCCTCTCTTCTCTGTTATTGGACTTTGTCTAAACTGATGGATGCATTGTTGGATGGTCGGAAGAAAAATAGGGGGGAATTACCTGCCTATCCATTATCATCCGTAAATTCAATTGACCCAACACTTATTTCAAGATATTTGAAATTTGAAATCTCAATTGGTTTTCCTGCTGCCTTGCCTGATAGGTTGTTTGGGAGAACGGGAGCAACATTCAAATTTTAATTCGTCCCAGCCCTTCATAGCGTTCTCCTTGTCACAAAAGTGCTAAGTTAAATTTGTTGTTCAAAAATATTTAAAATCCTATTTTTACCATAAGTCCATAATTTATAGCAACATTTCATTGTCAACTCTTGGACAATGGAGAATTGGGATTTTGGAGTAGGAATGTTCAAATATCATTTAGAATGGCCTATCCCATCACAAAAAAAAAAATATTAAGTTCTACTTAGTTTTTTTGGTGAGAAATGTAATTTTGCAGTAGGA
The DNA here is from genome assembly GCA_001517045.1 of Pseudotsuga menziesii. NCBI lineage: Eukaryota > Viridiplantae > Streptophyta > Pinopsida > Pinales > Pinaceae > Pseudotsuga > Pseudotsuga menziesii. The sequence continues at coordinate 198,673 of LPNX010227588.1, read as the reverse complement.
ATGCTCAAATATCGTTTAGAATGGCCTATCCCATCACAAAAAAAAAATATTAAGTTTTAATTAGTTTTTTTGGAGAGAAATGTAAGCAATAAAAATTTATGATGATTTCATGAGAGTATAATAACTTAGTTGGGAACTTATCATCTACAAACATCATTTATAACTTAATTAGGGATAACTACACTCCAAACATTCCTTTAACAAAAAATTATTTCCTATACACAAATATCGAGCGCACCTTCATGTGTACTTCAGAGAGAGAGGGCCTAATTTTTCCACTAAGAAGGGTGTTATTGAGCAACTGTGATCACTATTGGGCCCTCTAATCCTCCTTTAGGGGTACTGTCGCTTAATGGCACTATTGAATGCTCTTTAAATGGGATTTTAACATCAGGGCCCCTAAGGGTTGACTATTGGGTCTTATGGCTCCATATCATGCTTGCGCGCTCTGGTGGCCTCTGCTTCAGATACAAGACACTCGTCTTCATTTCCAGCCACTTTGGACACCCTCCTATCCCTTTAGTCAGTGGGTCCTTGCTCTCCATGGCCTTATTTCCTCATAGGAAAGCCACCCTCCATGCTAGGCCTTTTCATGCTTTGAGGAGGGTGTTGATGGATTTTACAACATTCTAGGGGTTAGATGGGGTATAACACCCTCCCTCTAGCTCACTCGAGCGTGTTTTGACACCTGGGGATACACATACCTTAGGTATCCTACCTTAATCCTACCTTAGGGTATATTTTATTATTATTTTCTTTTAATTTTAAGTTGACATTTTATAATTTCAAATTTACATATTTTGAGGCATGTTGGCCTGGATATTTTGTAAAAACATGAGTGTGAGATCATATAAATAGATCTCCTCACTTTCATTTTAAAATATAACTTATGGGATAATAAATTATGCACTTGTTTTACCCATCTTATGATTTCTTTGGATGGATGCACTCTTCTTGAGGAGGTTTTTGATCTACAAGATCAGACATCAAAGCTACATAACTGGAATATGGCTTTGATCTTTTGTTGGCTCTTGTGGATCCTTCTAGCACTCCATATATTTATGCTTCTTCTATGATTTCTCTTACCCAAGAAGGTTTTCTCTGTCAAAAGATATCTATAGTAGGGGGCTCTAAAGGTTCTAGCATGTCATGATCTTTCAATGCTACTATTTCAGGAGAGGGTTCAACTTCTGTCATTCTTGGAGGTACATCGTTTTCATGTACTTCTTCAAGCTGAGACCTTCTAGACTTCTTAAGAATTGTCTCTTCATCAAATATTACATCCCTACTAATTTCAATATGATGGAATCCTCAGATGTATATCCTTAAGGATTTGGAGACTTTACAGTATCCAACAAATATTCCCTTCTTTCAAGAAGGATCCAGTTTGGTTCTCTTCTCTTTCATAATACGTAGATATACTGGGCCTCCAAATATCTTGAGATGGTTCACTTCAAGTTTATTTTCGGTATACATCTCTTCAGGAGTCTTGAATCCAAGAGCACTGTGATATAATATATTATGCGCATATATGACTGTTCTTGCTGCTTCATCCCATATGTGCATAGGGAGGTATTTGTCATGAATCATGGTCTTGACTGCTTCCATGATAGTTCTATTCTTTCTTTCTGCAACACCATTTTGTTGGGGATTATAGGGAGTTTTTAGTTCCATCTTGATTCCTAGCTCCTTACATAATGCTTCAAATTCCTTTGAAGTGTATTCTCAACCATTATCTGATATCAGTGTCTTGATTTTGTTTTCTATGTGGTTCTCTATCAAGGTTTTGAATTTCTTGAATTTTTCTAACACTTCACTCTTATTCTTCAAGAAGTATATCCAATTCTTTCTTTAATAATCATCAATAAATGTGACATAGTACTCATATCCACTTAAGGATATGGAGGGAATAGGACCACATACATCAAAATGAATTAGTTCCAACGTACCTTTATTCTTTGTTTCACTTTTTGGAAATGGATTCTTGATGTTCTTTCCCCTTGCACATCCTTTGCAAGTTCCCTCATGTTTTATCTTTAGATATGGTAACCCTGTTACCACCTTGCTCAGATAGTGTAATTCTTTGTAGTTGATGTGACCAATTTTCCTATGCCACAATCCACTTGAGCTAGTAGTCTCATGGACAAAGGTTGTCTTAGAATGTCCTTTGAGCTTGTACAATCCTGCTTCTTCTTCTCCAATGACTACAACATCTTCAAGTTTCTTTCCTTTGGACCACATAAATACTTATCCATCTATAAAAGAAACACTATATCCTTTCTCATCCATAGCAGAGATGGAAAGTAGGTTCCTTTTCAAATGTGGTACCTACAGTATTTACTTCATCTTCATTGAAGTTCTAGAGTCAATCTTGTAGCTTGATTCATCAATACCTTTGATGGGATAATGATAGTAATCTCCCAATGATACCTCCTGGGGAGAGTTATTCTCTTCAAGTTTTGATAGAGTTTGCTTCTTCCCTGTCATGTTATTTGACACACCACTATCAATAAGCCATGTGTCTTCTCCAGGTGTTACAAACCCAGAGAGTACAGAAAATAACACATATTCTTCTACATCTTCACCTCTAGTTTTCTTTCAAGGCCTTTCTTCTTCTACATCCTCATATTCAGCTAGATGAGCATGATATCTCTTGTTATTGTTTTTTTTCTTATTTGGTGATGGAAATTCTCTAGCAATATGTCCTATCTTATGACAATTGTAACATTGATACTTTGAGTAATCCTTCTTCTTCTTCTGAAATTTCTTCTTTGATGGTTTATGATTACTCTTCTTGAAGTTTGATTGTTTTCTTCCTTTAGTATGGATGGATAGAGCCCGATCATCTTATTTGAGGAGAGATTCTCTATTGGCTACTCTAGCTTCTTGTTGTATGCAATCTTCCCATACTATGTCAAACTTCATAATTTATTTTCTGGCACACAGACTCTGAATGAATGAGTCCCAAGGTCTAGTGAGACCATTGAGAGAGGTCATAACAAGTTCATCCTCATTAAGGGTGTCTCCAATAGCACTTAGTTTTTCTCTGAATTGAGAGACCCTTGTGAAGTAATCTTAAATAGACTATCCTTTGCTCATCTTGGTTCCCTTTATTTGAGCTCTTAGATTCATATTTCTATTGATGTTCCTTCCCTCATACATTATGGAAAGTGCATCATAAATTTTTCTTAGGTTTCTTCTTAGATGGAACTTGATGGATCAAGTGATCCTTAATAGAATAAGCAATGATTCTCATTTCCTTAATTAGATCATGTGTATGTTTCTCCTTAGCTTCGTATTCTTTAGTTTTTGCAATCTCATCCTTGATGTACTTCTCAAGGCCATTCTCTTTCAGAATGGGACCCATCCTATACTTCCAAGCTAGGATGTTTTCTATTCCTTCCAATTTGTCTGCAAGCTTAGTGTTTGGGGCCATCTTGTCTTGTAGGTCACTAAAAATGAAATTTATCAAAATAGGAGGTTGACCTTACCAGTAGATGCACCCGACTGAGGTGATTTTCTTGGTCCAACAGATTTCTGGAGATCCCAAATCTTCACCCTTCAAATCCTACTTGTGAGGTTGCAACTATTATACACCTAAATGGCACCTCTCCGTCCGAGTGCTGATATCCCTCATGTCGGCACACAAACATACACTTATGGATTGAGGTTGCCCAGATTCACTATACATTGGCTCATGATGAAGTACATTCCCTATATACCCAGCTGGTTACTTTTCCATTTTGCCATGTTGAGTTGTATTCGTGACTCTCTATACTGACAACTCGTGCATCATTCGCGAGTCTCCTATATAGCAAGTCGCGTATCATTGTATGCGTGGGTTGCTCTTCTATAGAGTCGCGTATCATCCGTGGGTTGCTCTATTACAGACCCGCGTATGGTTTCCTCAACATTAAAACATAAAACCACGCGCTAATGGAGGATTAGTTATGTCATTTACCTTAATCCTCTTAACTGCTGTAACCTCCCTAACCTTCGAGAACTGCCTGATTACACCCATATAAATACAGGCCTTGGGGAGGGTATGGTTGGTAACACTTGGAGAGAAAAGTTATGCTGGTGGATTGGCTACTGAAATCTTTGGAGCAGCAGAGAACTCAAAATCCTTTGGTGACAGAGGAGTCCTTGTCTCAGGCATTGGGTTGTAACCTAAACTATTTCTATTACTGTTAATAAAGATATTACTTCTTCCATATTGTGTTTCATATCTTGTAGTTTGATAAATGTTTACATTTCAATATTATATGTGATTTATCTAACCTGCTAATACATATATGAAGTATATTGCATTTGGAAGAGTGTCTTTTGACAGGTGAAGGAGGAACTATCCTGGAGACTTTTGGAGCAAAGCAGAGAGGGAGAAGCTAAGCAAGGATCGACCTTCGTTTAATCAATTAAGTCCTTCTAACTTCCTATTTCCTATTCTGCACTTTAAAAGTCAAATTGTCTGCAAGTGAATGAGTATGTTGGTAACCCCCAGACCTACGTTATTAGGTGTATTATTCCGTACAACAGAACTGGCGACTCCGCTGAGGATAGCGTAGTCTGCTAAAGGTCCTTTTCTGCCTTCCTGACCAGTTTTGCTTGATAGTTGTCTGTGATTTTTATCTTGTTTCTCAATTACTTCAGTACTTGAAGGTCTTTGGGTTTTTTCTTTGTGTTTGAGAAATTTTTTATACCCATTCGCGGGTTGTCCTTCTGGACAGTTGCGTATTAAAAGTTGCATTCATGGGTTGTTGTATTAGACAGTTGCGTATCAATCACGAGTTGTCTTTATAGACAGTCGCATATATACCTGAAAATTGTGATTTTTAAGTAAGAGTTTGCTTGTTCTTTTACTTGTTATATTTCCTTTTTCCCGTGAATACTTTCTGTATGGGTGCTGTAGTGTTGTTTGAGTCTCTTAAGTGATCACATCTTAGTGCTTTTTGAAATCCCTTGAGTTCTTTTTACTTGTTTTATTTACTGTTTACATTTTGAAGCTTTCTGGACTGTTTGGGTTCTTGGTTAGAGTGCTTGAGTCTAGATCAGTGATCAGGGTCTTAGACTCTGTCTTTCCAGAATGCCTCCTGTCAGTTATTGGTTTGCACTTGACTGTTTAAAGCCTGCAGTGATTTCTTGGTCATTGTTTATACCTAAGATAAGGATCCTAGCCTACTTCTTTTGTTGGTTTTAGGTTCTGTTTGCCTGTTAGTTTCTGTTTGTAGCTTTCATACAGTTTATAAAGTCAAGTTTACTCAAGCATACTGCATTTTAGATGCACAGTAGTTTTTTTTGGAGCATTTTTTAAAGTGAAAAAACAAAAACATAGCTAATCTTTTGCATTCTAGTTGTTGCATAAGTAGTGTTTGATTTTCAGTTTAAAGAATATTATCTCAGAAAAATACAAAAACATAGGTTAAGTTTCTCTTATAGTGCTTTTAATTCATCAATATATATTTGAAAAAATGAAAAGAAGTTTATTTTATAGTGATAGTTTGCTTTGAATGCACCTTTCATTTAATTCACTTTCTGCTGAGTCAAAACACCATACAGTTCATCACATCCATTTCCTTTGAGTAAGAAACAACCCTCTAAAATAAACGATTAATTTAAAATTTATTAGCAATTTTTTATTTCTAGGGCCTTTTCACCTACTAGCTTAGGCTAGACTTGTGGGCTAGGGAGTGTAAAATTCCCACAAGTTATAAAATCAGACGTAGTGGACTATTCTTTAGGTAAATCCTTGATTCTATCGCTGTATCTCGGAAGCTCCTCTCAAACGGGAGTTAAGCACTAGGCTGCGTGGAGACTTGAACAGAGGAGATAGCCCTCCGAATCCTTGTCAAAACGTAACCCAGGACTTTTGCTCATCTGGGGATTCTGTCCTAGACAGAGTTTCGGGCTCAGCTACCCTACCCATGCGTATGAGTTCGGCTGATGACTGTCCCCCCAGACAGTAGGTATTGTCAAGGTAGCCTTAGTCTCTTGTCTTTTTAGGGCTCATACCCAGGTAAACCGGAAGGTTATTTCTAGTTCACCTTGAACGGAATTGGAAGGTAACCCTTGTGGAAAGTGTAGGAGGGCGGTGGGGTGATTCCTCCGCTTGTGCCTAAGAACCCCTCAAGGATGCCAAGTAACTGTTCATCAGCTTTCTTCGGGAAAGCATATCTTTATAGCCTGGTTTGATTGCTTGACACTTTAGGAATTTTTTAGTGTATGCTCTATGGTTTGCTTGTGTTTAGTTTGGCCTTAGGGTGTGATTAGTTACAGTCTTAATTCTAGAGGACCAACAGCTTAGAAGGTCAATAAGGTTGAGAAACCTTCCTCCTCTCACCACTTTGGAGCCTCCACCTTTACCTCAAAGGCGAAGATTAAGCACAGGCGGTTCTTTTGAACCAGTGGGAGTAAGAGAGGTTCTTGGTGAACCAGAGTTAATAGCTAACTGATTTGATTTAGATACAGTTGAGATAGAAGAATTGCAAGCTGACAAGTTTGCAAATAATTATAATATCCCCTTGAATGATTTGAACGATCCAGTGATTGTGCAAGTTAGACCTTTTAGTTCACCAGTGTTAGGTGTCCCTCTAGGTAGAGTCATGTCTTCTTCGGGAGAAAGTTCATTTGTCTTCACCTCAACCCTTCCGGTTGAAGGGGTACTACCTCCCCCGGTTAGTGCCCCTAGATCTAGTTTACCTTCCACACCCTTAACTCCAGCAATCCGGGTGGTTCAACCACCGATTTACTCGAACATTGGAAGTACATCTGGTGATATGGTTACTGGGATTCCCAGTGTACCTACAATTTTTTCTTCCTTCCCTTACACTACCCAGAGTGGTCCGGTGGGGTCCTCTGCCTTTGTCCAAGGATTCCCTTGGAATGGGGGGCACATCCCTCCATCCAGTCCATAAGTAGGTCAACCTCCTTCATATGTAGGAGTGCAGTTTGGAAGCAACACCTCTTATGGGAAAAACTTCCAAACCCCTATTTCAGTCCCATACACGAGCTCTCCCTTCTCTTTGTTTAGTGGAGGGATATCTGCTCCAATATTTCAGACCCCTATTTCTATGGAGATGGCCTGAACAACTTATACTGCACCTCCCACCCATAATCCGGTGGTCTACGGATGGAATTTGTTTCAAGGAAACCTTCCCACTCCACAACCGGTGTCTGGGGGCAACCCTGCTTTTACCTTTGGGAATTCGGGGGTAGGACCCTCGAATCCCCAAGCTGGCACATCTAGTCCTCTAGTTAGGCCAAAAATTCCTTTTCTGGAAACTCTAAACTTGCCAGACTTATCAAAGTTGATGAATGATCCGGTGAGGCATGACCCCTTGTGGCCACCTGTTCCCACCAAATTGCCCTCGGATATCCCTAAATTCAAAGGTAAAGCTGGGGAAGATCCTGGGGCACATGCCACCACCTTCCATTTATGGTGTTCTTCCAACTCATTGAATGAAGATTCAGTGAGATTAAGGCTGTTCCAGAGGACTTTGACGGCCATTGCAGCAAAATGGTATATCGAATTTCCTTCTGCTTCCTTTAGTAGCTTCTGGGACTTGACTACTTCTTTCCTTAGCCACTTTCAGCTTCCAGTCTGATACGATTTCGGAACAGACTTGTTGTCCACCTTTAGAAAAAACAAGGCTACACATATCTCGGACCATATCCAAGAATGGAGGAGGTGAAAGAGCCTTATCAAAGCCACCATCCCTCCTGAGTTTTTATTAGAATGGTTCCTTAAATCGTTATTGCCCTATATATCTAAGGATGTTCCTACATCAGGAGTGACTATTGAGGAAGAAGCCATACTCAGGGCCCATCAGTTAGACTTGATTTATTCACAGTTTGGGATCTTATACGAGATCATCCCTGAGGCACCAAGGCCTTCTCATGAGGCCGAGAAACCCAAGCCTAGACCCCGTGCCGATGGTGTGGTTGGGTCCGTCAGTTCTCCCACTGTAGAGTCTTTGACAAAACAACTTCAACAATTGTCTGTCAAATAGTCTACGGCGGAAGCAGCGAAGGCTGCCCCCTCTCCCTAAAATGCAAATGTCTTTGGTCAAACTTCTCAAAAGGGCAATCAGCAGCCCAGTGGTAAGAAGAATAAGGGAAAGAAAGGAGAGGGAAACCAAAACCAAAATAAACCCAAGCCCACAAATAATGCTGATGGGGGCAAGAAAGATAAAAAGAAAGTCAAGTTTCCTTGTAAGTTGTGCCAAGGAGACCATTTGACCCACCTTTGTCCCCTCATGGAACAAGCTCAGAAGCTGTTAAAAACTCAACCAACTACTGTCCTAAAGGATCCTTTTCCCCAAGGACAGAATTCCGCATCAGCTTCTACTGTAGCAGGGGGTAGTCAAACTGCTCCTGATCCTAATTATATCAACATGGTCAGATCCTCAACTTTGTTGCAAACCAGGAACAAGAACTATGAGAAAGAGACTTCTGAGACGGGTAAAGCTGTAGGTGAACCTTCCAACCCTCTCACTATAGAGAAACCTACGGAAATAATCCCAAAGTTACCCAAGGGTATCTTTAAGAAGACTTTGCATAATCCCAATAGGCTACTTCCAACTACTCAGTGGTTGAAGACCTAGATCAAACCCCATGTGCAATGTCAGCTTTGGAGGTACTTCAGAGTTGTCCCACCCAGCGGGATGCCCTTTTGGCAGCTTTAGGTAGCATGGACTCTTCGAGTCTCACGGCGAAGCTTTGTTTGTCTGATGTCAAAATTCGCCTCCCTTACCATGTAGCCCTATCGATCGATGTTGTCCATGGTGGTAAGACCATTGGATGAGCTGTTGTTGATGAGGGAGCCTCTACATGTGTCATGTCCCTGGCTTGTTGGAAAGCTCTAGGATCCCCAGAGATGGTCCCATCAACCACTTTACTTACTGCTTTCGATGGAAGGTCTTTCCGTCCACATGGTATCTTGCCAGCTTTCGACATTAAGTTGGTAGGAAAAGTGGTGTCTGTTGAAGTTGAAGTGATTGATGCTCCCTTGGACTATAATTTGCTTTTGGGTAGGAATTGGACTTATGCAATGACTGCTATTGCATCGACTGTTCTTCGTGTCATGGTATTCCCACATGAGGGCAAGTGTATTACTGTTGACCAACTTGATTTTACTTGAAAGGGCCGTTTAGAGTCTAAGGATTCCAATGTACCATTGGTTGATCATAGCAATCATGCTCAGAGCTTGGGGGCTGGATTGTATACATCTTTGATGGGCACCTTTGATATCCTAGCCCCAATTAACTATATCGGTACCACTAGTGTGGGGAATTCCATCACTTCGGTGGTGGATAGGACTGATCCTTGGGTTCTCCCAACCCCCCAAGAACTGGAAGTGCCCTTATCAGCAGTGGAAGTGGCATATCAAGCTGTTACCCAAGCCATTGTTGATTCTATGCCAGATCCTCTATCAGTCTCGGATGATCTGGATGAAGTCTACCTGCCCGCATGGGCTGAAAACTCTTTACATTCCATAGATTGCTTAGAAACTATTTTACCTTCTGATGAAGCCATTCTGGAAGCTATGTGTGCGCATGATAAGATATGTGAGGATCTTCATCACCGATCTTATTTCCTTCCAGAGCTAAGCAAGATTGAAAACCAAGAGTTTCATGTAAGACTGTCTGGAGATGTTGATGTGCCTGTCAACCCTTTTCCTAGGGAAGGGGTGTTTGCCGAGGGGAATATGGCAAACATTTCCGCTACTATACCCATCAACATTTCCGTCAACCCAGATGTCGTGGAAAATATCTATATAGGAGTAAACTGCTCTTTGGAGGAGATTGCTATCTATACTACCCTTTTCAAGGAATTCCACGATGTCTTTGCCTAGTCACATGAGGAGATGCCAGGCATTGATCCATCTATTATCCAACATGAGATCCATACCTACCCTGATGCCAAGCCGGTTCAGCAGAAATTACGCCCCGTGAACCCGCGTAAAGCGGCGGCTGTGAAGGCAGAGGTTGAAAAGCTGTTGAAAGCAGGTTTTATATATCCCATTGCTTTGACTGAGTGGGTGTCCAACCCAGTTCCTGTTGACAAAAAGCAAGGGACTATTCACATTTGTACTGAATTTCGAGACCTTAACAAAGCTTGTCCCAAGGACAATTACCCCACACCATTCATTGATTAGATCATTGATACTTGTGTGGGGAGTGAAGTCTTTTCTTTTATGGATGGTTTTTCCAGCTATAATCAAATTCAAATCAAACCGGAAGACCAGCATAAAACTGCTTTTATTTTCCCTTGGGGTACATTCGCTTATAGGAAAATGCCCTTTGGATTGAAAAATGCAGGGGGCACCTTTCAACGAGCCATGAACTTTGCTTTTCATGATATAAAAGCCATTGTCGAGCCTTACCTAGATGATCTACCCGCTCATTCTTGCAAGAGGATCCAACATCCAGATCATTTACGGTTGATTTTTGAGAGATGCAGGTACTATAAAATTCGCTTGAATCCCCAAAGTGTGTGTTCTGCGTTGAGTCAGGGAGATTATTAGGATTCATTGTTTCCAATAGAGGCATCCAGGTGGATCCCCTAAAAGTTGAGGCCATTGTCAATCTGCCTCCTCCTCGTACCCTCAGGCAACTTTAGAGTCTACAAGGAAAGTCTAACTTCCTTCGACATTTTATCGTTAATTATGCCAAGATCACCAAAGGTTTCATGCTTCTGCTTAAGCAGGACACCCCATTTGTATGGGATGAAACAACACAACTTGCATTCGAGGCATTAAAGAAAGCCTTGTTTTCGGCTCCTTTGTTACGCCCACCAGATTATTCTAGGGATTTCATATTGTATCTGGCCGTGTCGGAGTCTACCATTGGAGTAGTGCTAGTTCAGGAGGACGACAAGCTCATTGAGCATGTTGTTTATTATCTTAGCCATGCTTTGGTTGGGCCTGAGCTTAAGTACTCTCACGTCGAGAAGTTAGCCTTAGCAGCTGTTTATGCTGTACAGAGGTTACGGCACTACATCTTACTGAGGACCACTATTGTAGTGGCGGATGTAAACCCTTTCCAATATGTCTTATCCCGACGGATTGTTGGGGGAAAATTCAATAAATGGATAGTCATTCTCCAAGAGTTTGACTTGGTTTTTCAATCCGCTAAATCCAAAAATTCCTTAGTATTTGCTGAGCTTATAGCAGAGTTTCCTACGGAAGAAGATGTAGTGATTGAGGATGACTCATTCCCAGATGAGCACATCTTCCTTATAGCCACCTATGATCCTTGGTACAGAGATATTCTTATATATCTCCAGACTTTGAAGTATCCTCCCGCTTACTCTAGGGAATATTGACGTAAGTTAAGACTTCATGCAAAAAACTACCTCATAATAGGCGATACTTTATATCGAAGAGGGGTAGATTCTGTCTTACGTCGCTGCCTTACTCATGAGGAAGCGGAGGTTGTCCTAAATGATTCTCACAGTGGAGCATGTGGGGGTCATTTATCTGGGTTAGCAATGACCCAGAAAATCTTGCATGCCGGTTATTTCTGGCCCATGATCTTTCGAGATTGTGTGGAAGCAGTAAAGCACTGTCATCCGTGTCAGCTATATACCAGAAAAATGTGGTCACATCCTGCTCCCCTTTTTCCCATTGTCTCGGTAGGCCCCATCATGAAATGGGGGATAGATTATATGACATGCAACCCATCCTCGGCTGGGGGGCACAAATACATCATTGTCGCTGTAGACTATTTCACAAAATGGGTAGAGGCAATGCCTACTTTTAAAGCCGACGGGGAAACAACAACTTTCTTCGTTTTCAATCAGATTATTGCTAGGTTTGGTATTCCAAAGGTGATTGTCACTGACCATGGCAGTCATTTCCAAAATAACATGATGACAGAACTGACCACCATGCTCGGATTTCGACAAGAGCATTCTTCTCTATATTATCCGCAAGCAAATGGTCAGGTTGAGGCTGTAAACAAGACTTTAAAGACTATTCTTAAATGTACTATTGATGCAGCCCACTCAAATTGGCACATTATGTTATATCTAGCTCTTTGGGCTTATCGAACCAATGTCAAAACTGCTACGAGTTTTTCCCCCTTCCAACTCGTTCACAGGGTGGAAGCTATTACACCGATTGAATGCGAAATCCCATCCTTGCAGATAGCTATTCATGTGCTACCTAATACAAATGAGCTTGAAGAACGGTTGTTACACTTAGAGCACCTTGATGAACAGCGTAGGGATGCGCTAACTGTGAACCAAGCTTATAAAAATAGGGTTAAAGCTCAATATCATAAATCGGTCAAGCCCAGGATTTTCTCTGAAGGGGAACTTGTCTTGCTCTGGGACCAAGATAAAGAACCTCTGGGGGCAGGAAAGTTCAAGGCCATGTGGCTAGGTCCCTATGTCGTGTCTAAATTTTTGAGTAAAGGTGCATATGAATTAACGGATTATGATGGGAATAAGCTGCCTGAGCCTAGAAATGGGCTCTACTTGAAGAAGTACTATGCTTAGGATTAACACTTTTTCATGTATATTAGTGTATGTATTTTATGTACATTAGGTTGTTAGTTTAGTTTTTTATATTATCTGCTGGTTGTTGCAAATGTCTTCCGAATCGTATGTAGGTTTCGCTGATGGCACCAGCTGTCACACTTGTAACCTGGCTTCAGCAGCATGGGTTATCTATTCTCCCATAGGACAGCTTGTTGCCGCAGGTGGCGCTTGCCTAGGTCTTGCTTCTAATAATGTTGCTGAATATAGGGCGGTTTTTGAGCTTTTATGGGACGCATTGTCACATGGTATTACCCAGCTTGAAGTCCGTTTGGATTCCCAGTTGGTTGTTTCCCAGCTCAATCAAGCTTACCAGGTACGAAACCCTACGTTGTTACATCAGTTCATGCGAATTCGTTCATTGGAAAGGCATTTTGAAGTTATTACTTTTAATCATATTCCAAGAAACCAAAATTCATTGTCTGATCCATATGCTAATTACATTTTAGATTGGAATCTCACACATAATTTATAAAATATACGGCACGCATGTAAAAAACACTTGTAAATAAACTGACAACCAAAACACGCAGATATATATATATATATGTAAATATCTTTTCGTACATAGGATAGGTCAAGTCTGATCCGCAGATCCCAAAATATATATATACAAAAAATACGGATCATCATCCATAAAAATGCCCTAAGTCTATGACTATCTGCCATGGCCACTGGGACCTCCTTGGTCCCCGTGATCTCTGTACCCCCTGGCTTCCTCAGCCTCTTCGGCCTCCGGAGCCTCTACCGCATCTCTATATACCACTACTTCCCTGGCTACCTGTCTGAAAAGATGTAGCCAAGCGGGTGGTACCCCAACGATGAACTCCTACATAGCTGCAGGGAGATGCTCGATCCGTATAGTAGGTACTCGCTCAGTCAGCCTAGTCAGCTTCATCTCGAGTACTCTGATCAACCCAGGATCTCCTCCTACAATAGGACGTACGAATGTACGTGGATGCCCTACTAGGCGGACTGGTCCAATATCTGCATTTTGACACATGAGTAGGATTAGACTTGTGCATATGTATATATCTTATCATTACAAAATTCATAAAAATTTGATAATGACAAAAAATTAAAAATGACTTACCCATCTCGCCCCATGCTCCTCCTCGAGGGAGGACTAGGTCACGATCACCTCAGAAATCTAGCCCAGCGTATGGACACTGCTCCAATGCCGGCACCTGTCGTTCCCACCATGTGTAGAAATCGTCGTCATACATGCTATGTACCACATCGCCTCCTCCTTGGCGGAGGAAGATATCCCCCCACTTGCTCAGCCTAGGCTAACGTGGATGCTGGACCGGTAATGGCACAGCAGGGCTCATAGATGGCACCCTCTCAAAGAATAATGCAACCAAAATACTAGCATAGCCAAAGTTCTTCCGTCTCCCCCTCCTGCAATCAGATAATTTCCTCCTCATAATGGGGGAAATTCCCGAGCACCAGTCATGGAGTGTGCCTCTAAAACAGTCCACCGCCACTCTCATCTGAGTCCGAGTGGCCACATGCAATCCTGATGACCCTGAAAGTCTGACAACGGTACTAGCCAATACCTGTAATGAAAAATCCTGTATATCGGTGATGAGAACACTGCTTCCCTTCTTTTGAGTACCAGGCCTGCAGAATACATTCACATAGTTCTGGACACTCAAGGGGTCTCCACCCCTGCCAGTGCCCTCCAGGTTCACCGGTGCTCCCCGATGTGATAACCCTGTAATAAAGTAGAGGTCCTCTACGGTCAGCTCTAAAGTCTCACCTTGGATGTTGAAAATCCCCAGGTCATGGTCCCAATAACTGACTAAGAACTCTAATATGCGGACATTGGCCCGCATGGGTGATGTGCAGAAAAACTTAAGCAGCCCACTATTCCGCAATGCTTGGATAGTAGGCGGGCTTTGGAGAGCCGCTTGGTCCATCATCTCATGTTCCCTCTCCCTCCACTCCAGCACCATGATTCTCCTGACAAAAACACATAGTTTGATTCAGTCTTTCATCACAAAAATTTAAAAATTTTGCCTATTTTTAAAGCTTTTAGCTGTTGCGCAGTATGCACGACTGTCCATTGTGACATGTCGTGGGCCATTCGCGACTTTCTTATGCGGCAACTCGTGCATACAACACGTATTTGTGGCTTCTATACGTAGCAACCCACGTATGCATTTTGCAACCTTTTATGTTGATGAATTTAGCTGAATTGACCATTAATTTTAAATTTTGTTTGGATGAAAATGAAGAGATTCGGGTGTAGATTTACCTGCAACTGACGGATCTGAATTCCAACGGTCCAATTGTCCACAGGTAGCAATCAAAGATAGAGGGTAAATTTTCCTTTTTGGTTCATAAAGTACAAATGGTAAGAAATGTTTTATTTTTCAAACTATTTATAGACCAAATATTTCGTAAAGTGGGTTTTCTATTATAGTTTGAAATGTCAATTGACTAATACCATCCTTTTTGTGCCTTGGAACAGGTTTACCAACTTTTTCAAAGTGTTGATGCTCCTATAGGGTGGTTTTTCTCTTTCCAACACATGTTGGCAACTTATCACTCCACATTAACCTTAGTATTCAACATTTTGCCACGGACTATGGTATCCTAAACCATTAGTCCCTTGTCTCTACCATTGTTCTTCTGTGGCTAGGATCCCTATTTCATGAGTATCATCCTTATATGCCATTGACATATTTTGATACTCATTCTGTCACTGTTTCAGGCCCAGGGGTTTCCTCATAGCTATTTTTTCACACCAAATAGAGTTTCTTATGAATCTCTCTTTACAAGCTATCCCTTTATAGGACTCCCCGACCTTATGGAGTTTCTTTAGGCCCAGGTCTGACTCCTTAAAAATAGACTTGACTGCCGAGTTATCTCGTCTGTTCAAGCTCGTTAAGAATATGTGAACGGGCATCCGCATTGGTGGTAGGTTATCTCTTTCTCGGACCATGCGGAATAATATGAGAAAGGATCACTCTCTTTTCTTTGGAATTGAGAAGAGTATTCTTAGGTATAGGTTTATCACTTTTCCGGACCTAAGGGACTAAATTTACGGAAAAGGAACACCCGGTTTGAGCTTAGTTTTCTCTTTTTCGTGCTCTGGATCCAAACATGAAAAAGATTCCGAGTGTACTTTGTGTCTTTGTCATGCTCGTTAAACACTCAAGAACAAAGCAACGAGTTTATTGTTGTAAGCCCCATTTCTCGTAACCAAATGGATCTTTCCGAGTGATCTTGCTTTCCTTCACACTCGTAAAACTCAAGCTATTTTATGCTGTTCTGGAAGGAGCGTTGGGTAGGTGGTAATTTAACCTTTTTCGGACCTTCCTGACTAAGTACGAAAAAGGTTCACCTTTTCTTCTTTGGAAGTAAAGAGAGTTCTTTTGTGGTTTGTTTTATACTTTTTCGGCCTCAAGAGACTAAATTGGATGAAAAAGGACCCCCTGGAGTCTTCTTTGGAGTTTTCAGACTCTCTAAATATGAAAACACCGAATGAGCATGTACTAGTTCGGGCTCATTAAATCCACGGATCAGTGTATCAAGCATTATTTTCCCATCTCTTCAAGATTTTAAAAAAATGAAGAGGGAACCAAGTTGGATTTCCTGGACTCGTTAAAACTTAACAGGGAAGGTAAGGAAGGATTTTTCTCTTGTTTTCAGTAATGGCAGCATGTCATCCTTGAACATAGCACTTTTTGCTTTCCGATATCCATGTTTCAGTGTACACCTGTGTTAAGCTATCACTTTGAGTCTTTTCTCCTCCTCTTGTCCTTTATACTTGGTGAATTTGTTCATGTCTCCTACATGACAGATAAGTCTAGTTGTCCTATCTATCTGTTATACACTGCCTTGGGTCATCTCTGTGTTGTGCTCACTGTTCAAAGATTCTTCCCACTGTCTGATCTATAACCTGATTCCATCATTGTTATATCTGCTATCCTTTTCCTTGTGTCTATCTTCTTTTGCCCAGTTCCTAGTCACTCTGGTGATCCGTTGGAGGATCTATTGCCTTCCCTATCACAGTATGGTTCCGTTTCAGAACCTCCTGATGACGATGACCTAGAGTTTTTGATGATAGTACCTCTGGATTCACTTTCATCATTGGTGAACTCCTTTTCTTCAGTTGTCAATTATCATGTATTGGTTGACAAACTGTTGAATCCTTTCCATGTTCGACTTCAGCTTACCCTTATTCACATGGCTTGGATTGTACTTGGTTCTTTGGGATCCTGTATGAAGACCTTAGTTCCTCATATATGAACTAAGTTGCGCAATACTATGTTCCGTTTCTATATCTAGCTTCCAGATCTTTGAAGACTCATCATTATTGTATTATGGCTTTGATCCACCTTTGTAAATACGTGGTTTTTACCCGTATCATATAATGTACTCAAATATTGTAAAGGATTTAGTGTTCCAGTAAATTGAACATAACATCCTCAGATGTAGCTTTGTATATGACATTATTATGTATTTGTTTCAGGTACTCCTTCTGCTCCACTGGATTTTTGAGTTTCTCCAGAGTTAATGATTATAATGTATTTCGTCCATCGTTCCCCTCTGACCTCACACATTAGGGGGCATCTGTTATACACCTGAATGGCACCTCTCCGTCCGAGTGTTGATATCCCTCATGTCGGCACATAAAAGGACACTTATGGATTGAGGTTGCCCAGATTCACTATACCTTGGCTCATGATGAAGTACATTCCCTATATACCCAGCTGGTTACTTTGCCATTTTCCCATGTTGAGTTGTATTCGCGACTCTCTATACTGATAACTCGCGCATCATTCGTGAGTCTCCTATACACCAAGTCGCGTATCATTGTATGCGCGGGTTGCTCTTCTATAGAGTCGTGTATCATCCGCGGGTTGCTCTATTACAGACCTGCGTATGGTTTCCTCAACATTAAAACATAAAACCATGCGCTAATGGAGGATTAGTTATGTCATTTACCTTAATCCTCTTAACTGTTGTAACCTCCATAACCTTCGAGAACTGCCTGATTACACCCATATAAATAAAGGCCTTGGGGAGGGTATGGTTGGTAACACTTGGAGAGCAAAGTTATGCTGGTGGATTGGCTATTGAAATCTTTGGAGCAGCAGAGAACTTAGAATCCTTTGGTGACAGAGGAGTCCTTGTCTTAGGCATTGGGTTGTAACCTAAACTCTTTCTATTACTGTTAATAAAGATATTACTTCTTCCATATTGTGTTTCATATCTTGTAGTTTGATAAATGTTTACATTTCAATATTATATGTGATTTATCTAACCTGCTAATAAATATATGAAGTATATTGCATTTGGAAGAGTGTCTTTTGATAGGTGAAGGAGGAGCTATCCTGGAGACTTTTGGAGCAAAGCAGAGAGGGAGAAGCTAAGCAAGGATCGACCTTCGTTTAATCAAGTAAGTCCTTCTAACTTCCTATTTCCTATTCTGTACTTTAAAAGACAAATTTTCTGCAAGTGAATGAGTATGTTGGTAACCCCCAGACCTAGGTTATTAGGTGTATTATTCCATACAACAGCAACAATGCACAATTTTTTGTTCTCTTTCCTTGCAGTTTTCCTGTTCACTCCCAAACTAGGGTTTGGATTTCCTATAGATTCAACCACCCAAAAATTTCTATCTAAGGCTCAATAGACGCACTCTAGGGAGGAACAAATTTCTATGCAAGTGGATATTCCAAATTCCAAAATTTGCAAAAACCCTAACTTCTTCTAGAGAGGAGGGATAGGGAGTTTCACCTTGTGAAAGTTGTCCTATTTAGGTTAGCGCTAAAACCATGTTGAGATTTCATATGGTATACTATATTCATTAGTGTTCAATTCAAAAATCATAGAAACAACATATCTAGAATCACTGATAGAAACACAATCACAAGATTGACACAATATTGATCCTGGGAAACCCTCAAGGGGAAGAAAACCCAACAAAATTTCCTATGTATAAGATGTATAAGATATAACCCCAAAAACAAGTATTCTACTCCTTCTGTTATGTCTCTGTCTCCTATGCGCTACTCAAGTGAGTGAGTCTATGTTCAAATAAGAATCACAGCTCCTCTATTAATACACATTGTTTACATGAGCCTAACTTATCTTTCTTCTTGGAAACAAAGTGAGCGGAGTGGTGGGAGTAGTTCTCCCATGTGACTTCCTGAGAGGTAAAGTGTCTACTTGTCTAGTATACTTACTTAGTTCAATCTGAACTAAGTCACTCTTAACTTGTTTACATGCAGGTGTATTTACACTCGCAGCTAATCACACCTATCGATCATTATTATTGCATCGTACATACTTTGTTTAGTGACAAGGTAATTACCCCACTTATTCTCTATAAAACCTAGACTGATTATCTAAGTGACACTTACTATTATTTAAATGTTACTCATTAATTGTTCATATTTTAACCTAGATGTATTTCATATTTATTTTATTAAGGGTATTGACATAACTCGTTATTTCACTTGGCAGGTTTACCAACCTTTGTTAAAAGACCAATTCTTGGTTCTATGAAAACAATGGTTACCATGGCATAATTCATATGCCATGGTTCTAATATTAGTTCCTAAGGAGGAATATAATCCAAGGTTTAAAGGCTTAGTGCCTAATATACACCATGCATATAATACCTAAACCTTGCATTAAACTATCGGGTAGCGAATATATAACATGGTCTAAGCATTCACGTTGGGTTTTTAACATTATGCAAATGGAAAAAGGTGGAAATGATATTATGTTATTTTCAAACTATAGAGATGTTGGTTTTAGCTTGGATAATGAACAACATGTTGGTGCCATTAATGCGCCTTGGGGTTCATGGAGGCCCAAGCTTAGGGCTTGGCTCACGATTGACTTCGATAATTTTTCTTGGCTTGTTGTTCATTTGGTCTTGGCTCGGCTTTCATACTTCTAATCCTTTGTTTTCTTTTTGGTTTTAGGTGATAGAATTGGCATGAAGCATCATGGCTCAAAGCTTCACAACTGGTTCGTGGGTGATGCCATAAGGTGCATGGTAATCCTATTAAACAAAATTGCGCTTGTCACCTCTCAACCTTATGGGTAGGACTGAGTTTCATCTCATCGCTTGGTTGGGGTTTTTACTGTGGGATTTTCATTTTTCCTTCAGGCCTGGGTTTACAAAGTTTGGGTTTGTAATTAAATGATATTGTGGGTAATACAAAAGGGGGATTTGGTACAATTCAATAGACTCTATGTGTAAATGGTAAATCATGTTTAGTTTATGAATTTAAATCCAATGAGCACCGTTGCTTGTAATCGTGCCATGGCCATTGGACGACTATGTAAACTCGATTTAATACTTTAATGGCTACTGTGTAAGTGAATTTATACTATGTTGTTTGATATTGCATTGTTGTTATTTAGACATGGGTTTTATGTGGCATTCGCATCTCTGGTTGGCCTGTGTATAAATGCTTCCATTTATAAACTTAGGTGTTGATTTTTGACAACGTATGGTTGAGGCCATGTCGTGAATGGAATGAGCACTCTCCATGGAAGCTGTGATAGATTAGATGATTGGATAAATTAATGTGTTAAATATTAATGTGTAATATGGAAATGTAAAGAGTTGTGGGTGTAAACCTTTGATGGCTATCATTGTTGTAGGTTGATTTTGTTGACAGGGCATGATATTGTAGGGTTTGATTTAGGCAACTGTGTATTTATTTAATTTGGCCGAGGCCATGCTTACAGCGTAGGGGAAGAAACGAGGGTCTCACGACCTTACTGTAGCATATCTATATTGTTATTATAGCCCGCATACACTCTATGTATAGCGTGGCCTTGATAGATGTAGAACGACGCTACATGATTCGAATCCTGGTCATTTCTTGTGTACCTACTTGGACTGTGTAAAAGATTATGATGATGTTATTTTGATTTAAAAGGATTACTGTGTATAATATTGAAGTTTTTATTAAGGTGTGGGATTTCAGTTTGGATTCCCATAGGGGTCGATACCACGACCTTTGTTGTAACTTTCAAAGTTCTTTTCTTTAATTATTAAAATGTTACTTTGGTTAATTTTTATGTGATGGTTATGAGCGAAATCAAACACATGGGGTTAGAACATGTAATGTGAATCTCTATCTAATTCAGCCAGTAGTTATTCTAGGAAAATAGAATAGGTAGCCTAGGATCTCATACCTAAAATCAGAAGCTTCTTAAATGGTTGAACCTGCACACTCAAATAACCAGTATTAACAAATCATAGGTAGATCTAACCTCTATATTAGATGACCAAATCACCTATGAACTACCATGTTCCACCCAACCATGACCCGGAATCGTTCCTGGTTTCAACTCGGATCCCCCCGAGCTGGATTCCAACATGCAAGTAGCTTAGACCTCCTAAGGTAGGGTTTCCTATCTGGTATGGTGGGTCTAGATCAGTTCTTCTTTTTCCCTATAGGAAAAATGTTCTCCAAGAAATCACTTGAGATAAAAACAGGAATAATAATGAGTCTCCAAAATATATATCAGACCCCAAGCCTTTCCTTGGCTTGAGACTTTATAGACAGACTTTTCATTCAAAGGGACAGTTAAATCAAGAAAACTAGATTTCTTGATTTAACCCTCTTTTAATTAATTTGGGGTAATTTTTAATACTTTAACTTAGGAAATTTCAACTAGTTCCTAATTAGACTTTTTGTAGGGATTGTATTTTTTATTATCTTTTAATAATAAATAATAATGGATGGATCTTTCCTTTCCTTCTTTCATCATTAATATTATTACTATATTTATTCTTTATGCATACCATGTATAAAATACATAATAATATAATATTTGTTAACATTTGTCTTTGGACATCATATACCATGATCCCTAGACTTAATGACACCTCTTCATTAAGTTCAAATAGGTAGATGGTTAGGCCTACTAGGTTAGGTAAATCTAAACATCCTTTCATGTTGGATTCCCTCGTATAGCACAGTAGTTATTTAGTACTTGATGAGAATACAGAAATTCAAAACTTAATTTAATCACTTATAAATAAGTATGATAAGAGCAATATTTTTCTCAAGTTGTTTTCACTCGCAAGTTATTCATTTCTTTTTAGTAGCCCCTAGCTCTTACCATAGCCCATACTCAACGCTTAAATAGGGAGTTACACACTTATTGTAATTCCAGAGCTCTTCTCTCAACACTAATGCTAGGATGTACTTGTACGATACACCCAAGGATACAATGGCCAAGGATCCGATGCTCCAGAGGTTATGATCAACATCAACATGGAAGGCTATAGGGCTTATTCCCAACACTTCCAATTATCTTTTCATGTGTTCCAGAACTTCTCGCTCAACACAAAACATTAATTACCCATTTGCTCCAGAGTTCCTCATTCAAGACAAAACATCTCAGTAATCATGTGCTTTAGGGTCCACGCCCAACACAAACAAGAATATATATATCATCAATAATTAGCTTACACCCAATATATAAAAAAATTCATCATGTTCACATGCAGTGGAGTCTTCGACCCAATATATCTAAATAAAATATCAACATAACATCATAATCAATAGGCTCATGCCTATAAGTTTTAGGTCCAAAATTCAGGATATTACGAATGTGGAACACTGGATGCTTTACGAGATATATATACATCATATAATATGGGATATAATTCCATGCATATTTACAAGGTGGATCATAGCCACATGAGTACATTAGTAGATCTTCAATGACTGGAGTAGTGTTACAAATCATGACATAATCTTGCACAACTTATGTTTCGTAAGCTGTACACCCAATGTTTTCATTCGAATCCAAAGTACTAAGTATGAATCCTACCATGTGAATATATTAGTTGAATTAAAACACAGAGGACTCCATTAGAATGTCGGCAAAAAATATTTTCCAACAAGCAACGCAAACGAGACCACAAAGATTAAAAGTGGTTCCTGATGTACTATCAAAACTCAGAGTTTTCTCCATTAGCTGAAGCTTATAGGAAACTGTGTGTGAGAGGGAAAGCACTAAATCCTTCAACATGTCAAAAGAGTATACTAGTAGAATGGATAGGGGAAGTTAGACAAGAGTCAAGGATAAGCATGACCTAGATTGAGGTATATGAACACAGGTTTAGGAATACTTGAATAGTAAGCATGAAACAAAGATAACTCAAGGCATATTGAAACTTCAATATAGACAACTAGACCTATATGAAATGTAGGAGACATCACTATTGATGTTTCCCTAAAGGAATGCAATGCCAATGTAGTATTTTAATATTCCTCGCATTGTTTGTGTATAAATTGTATACCATAAATGGACAAAACTAAGAAAACAATGTGGTTTATACCTTCCCTATACTCATATATATTACGATCATTATTGGTCTCTTAGAAGACAAGTCACTAATGAAACAATACCGGAGAGAGAGAGAGAGAGAGAGATAAATAGTTGTAGGGAAGATTTGGACAAATACATACCTCAAGGAATTAATGAAAACAATGTAGAAATGAGGATCCACTTTCAATCCCATTGTTGCAATAAATCACAGTCTTTTAGGAAAATCATACTTCAAGCAAATAGAATCTCCTTTCAAATGTGCAAAGGAAGTGTTAACCCACACTCTAGAATGCCCATTAGACTGTGGCACACTTCCATACATAGTAGCAGCCTCAAGGAGGCTGAAAAGGAGCACAAACACTCTCTAAAGTACAAGTAGGCTCGACATGCTACAACCGACTAAAAAAGAACCATTATAGACCTATTAAAGTTCATGGTAGGAAACAACAAGAACAAACTCGTAGAAAAGGCCTCAAAACAGTCAGTAGACCACAGATCAAGTCCAGGGATCCCAAGGAATGATCATGGTTCAGTCTAGAAGACTCAACAAAGGTCACAACTTAGCTTAGCAGCCCAAAAAAGGTCACTCCTTAGTCCAAAAATATCGCAGAGGTCATGACTCTGTCCAAATATCCCACAAAGGTCATGGTTATGTCCGAAAAACCCACAAAGATCATGGTTTTGTCCTAACAAAGGTGATGGATCAGTCCAAGGCACCCCATAAGGTCATGACTTAATACTAGCTATAACACCCCGGTTTTGACCCCATGGTATTGAATTGCATATGATGTAAATATTCTATTTAATCATGGTGCAAAGCTCAAGGCAAAGGCCCCACCATGGATTTAGTCATGTATGTTTCGACGATTAAAGTCGATGCTGATGGATTATGTGCTAGGAAGGAATAATATGTTTGAGACATCATGTAAAATGCAAATTAATAAAAATACCACAACTAGCAATGTGTCACAATGTTAAAGAGATAGGGGCATTATTTCACAAGGAATAGGGATGGGGAATTATTCAATCCTTGAGCCTATGGGGAAAATCCAAATGTCCAAGGGAAAAAACCATATGTTTTCAACTACCCATTTTTCCCTTTTGTGCCCACTCATATAGAAATGGTTGAAGAAGTTATCTCCTTGGGATGGGAAAGGTATGGAGGTCAAATTCGGATTTGGGAAGTCACCCATTTTTTAAAAGTGTGTTTTTGAGTTGTGAGGAAAGTACAAGCTTGGGAATGCATGTTGAAGCCATTATGCACCCATGACTTTCATTTCTCACCCATCCTCATGGATTTTTGGCTCCCTCACATACCAGGAAGAGACTGAACTCTATCTTCCACAGTTTGGTTGTCGTCTCCTTCGCTTCTCCATACCCAAAATGCATTTTGGGTGTTGCTGGGTGAATGGGAAGGAAGGGGCCACAATTTTTGGGTTTGAGGAGGACATTTTTCCCCTATGAGTAATATGGGAGTTCTCCTCCAAGTTTCTGCAGTTTACCCATTTTTCTCCATGGCTCGAAAGTCGTTTTTGGGTTTTCAAGTGTATGTGCAGCTGGAAAACCCCATTTTTGGTATGACTGAGTGAAAATGCAGCAGATATTTGTGTTTTGGGGGTTTGGAGATGATGTTTTCTCATTCCTCCTATCACTAAAGTTTGTTGAACCTCATGTTTCCCTCACGAATTTATGTGTTTTCCTCATTGTTCTCCAAGGTGGAAGCTTGTTTGTGTAGAGTTCAGTGGATGAGAAGGTAGACCCATGTTTTGGGTGTGGATAGAGGTTTTTTTTACCTCTATGAAGTCCAAGGACGTTCCCTAAAATGTTTTTCTCTCATAGGTTGTTTCCCTCATCTTCCAGTTATGTATGTGGTTGGGAAACGTTTCTCTACAACCCAACAATGGTATTTTGCTCTGAAGTGCATGTTGGTGTTTCCTTGGCTGAGTAAGTCCAAGGAACCCACCTGTTAACTAGTTGGATGCGTGTTTGATGTGAATTTAGGCTTGGTTGATTAAGTCCGAGGAACCCCTATTTAATTGGCTTGTTGGCTTAGCAGCCTATGAAACCCAATCTCTTATTGGCTTGGCTGGACAATCTGTGAAACCCAACAGTGTGTTGGATTGACTATGGATGTATGGTTTTGTCTATGTGTGAGCCTTCCTATTGTTTCCTCATGCCTTGCAGAATCATGCCCAACTCGGGGGTGGCAGTGATGCTGAGATATTGATGAGCACACTAGCCTATGGTTGGGTGAAACGTTGCAGCGACGTAGCTAGTTGCAAGCCATATTCTTTTCAAGATAAGTATTATTTTTTCTTTTATTCCTACAACTGTATTTGTTATGTGAATTATTATGAACATGATGAATGCTTGAATGAATTTTTTTCTTCTACTGGAGATTGCATTATACATTTGTGTATGTTTTTAATTAAATGCATTTTTATGTTATGTTCATGGGATAGATTTCTCGTTTGACAACAACAGTTTGTTGGTCGTGTCCTCTCCATCGTCGAGATGAGGGGTGGGGATGTGCCACTAGAAACCTCAAAGGTGGTTGCAGTTCAACATAGTGGGAAGCAAACCCTTTCACCCACAAGACCAAGGTGTACCACCAAGGTGGGGAAATAATAGTTTTTGTCTTAGCTACCTCAACAAATTTCTTGGTTGTAACCATGTCATGTTCAAAGTTTTTCTTTTTACTGGCCAAGCCATATATAATGAGTACGGGATTCATATTCCTTTATATAATGTGTTGGGAATCCTTTGGTTTTTGTGCAACAATTTAAGGTAAAACTTTTATCGCTGGGTTGAATTACACCTATAGTGAGTAATTTCAAACCTGCTCAAATAGAAAATACTTGGAATAATTTTATCCATGTACATGTAATAAAATTATAAATGGGAAAAAAGAAGAAAACAATTTGGTTAGACCTAATTCCTTTATATAGTTAGATATATATTCTGATCAAACTTTGTCTCTTAGGATACAAGTCATTAACAAAACAATGGACATACCTGAGAGAGAGAGATAGTTAGCTGTAGGGAAGAGTGAGACAAATACATACATCAAGGTATTAATCAAACCAATCTAGAAATGAGGATGAACATCAATCCCATTGCTACAATAAATGATAGTCTTTTCGGATAGTCATACATCAAGCAAATAGAAGCTCCTTTCAAATGTGAGGAGGAAACCCTAACCCACACTCTAGCACGTCCATCAGACTGTGACACACTTCCATACATAGTAGAAACCTTAAGGAGGACGAAAAGGAGTTGTATTTTGTATCTTCTATGTCATTCGAATCAGTCTTTTGTATCTTGCAATAGGAGGAAACAAGAGAAAATGGACAAGTAAACAAAATTAAAAAGAAGATGCTGAGAAAAATGAGCGTTCATCGTTACCTCAAAAATTATTTCACCCTTTTCATCATATTGAATTCTACCATGCATTGGTTGTCCATATATGTATTTTGCATCATCATTGTTGTTGTCAAATAGGTAAACATGATCACATGATTAATCAAAACACTATGGTTTTTTGCATGTACATCCCAGTTGTGAGCTCTACAGAGACAATAAAAACTGTCAAGATAATTTTGGTATGTTTCACTAGTTATTCAATATACTATTACAACTTTTGTATCATATGAAACTAAAGCATTATTAAGATAAACATGGAAAGGAAACACAAATCTATAGTCTTAAGCCACTTCTTGGGTCTTTGGCAATGTGTTCCAATTTCGGATTTGTACTCCATTTGGAGGTCACACTTTAAGTCTCTAAGTTTTCAATGGTCATTTAGTTCACTCCTTGCTTTTCAAAATTTCATTTTTGAAGAAGTCTATATCCAAACTAAGGAAAAAGGTATTTTTCTAGCAAAGGATGTCAAACATGTATATGTTGCAACATACTCTCATTATGCGTCACTACTTTAGGCTCTCATATTGCACTTATATTCACTTTGTAGAGTTATGAATTTTATATATAACAAAATTTGTATTATCTCAAATAAATTAAAAATAAATAAATAAAATAGAAGTAACACCTTTCTGTCAAGACTGAGTGAAGGGTCTAACAACTTCTCAATGATGTAGGTGAAATTATACAGATATGTATCCAAGTTACTATCTTTACCCTCTTTATAGGGAGCATAAATACATGTATCCATTAAGTCTTCATCAATCACACAAGGGATTGGCATTGCTTCTTTCCCAAATCTCAAATACTCTCAAATGAAAAAATATTTTCCTTTACAACTTCCAAATTTAGATGAAGTGAGAACCAAGGGATTTTCATCCTTCTCCCATGCACCCCATTAACAATCTCTATGGAAACCATTTTCATATCCATAAGAATTGAAGTGCACATCAGGAAGAGGCGTTAACATGGTAGAATGCTTGCAATATTCCATATATTAACGCTGCCCTGTGCCAATCATCTCTGATATTTTCTTTTCTACAAAGTCTAGCATCCTTTATGTAGATGGGTTCTAGAAAATGCCCATATTTTTCTTCCAAAACATCATGCAAATTGAATCTGCAGCAAGTTAAACGACCATGTTAAGTAGTTCCCGATTCCTGAGCCCATGTCTTGTTTTATGAACCTAATTCAATAACATCTATCATAGCTTAACAATATAATTTTGTAGTTCTTCCATTTTTTTTAATTCAGCTCAGGTATCTCAAAACACCCGTTCATCTTTCTCAAATCATGTAAATCAGTTGTAGAATCTCATGCGCTTAAAACTCACATGGAGATTCTACATAAAGCCCTAAAATTGTGTTAATGATAATTTTCTATCTAGTTTTTCCTAGCTAATAGAATAAAAATCTTGAAGGTAACCCAGAAAACATGGACCAAAATGTGTACCAAATAAATGACCTAGTTAACACACGCACCAAAAACCTTTTAATAATACACGTATAATAGGGTTGGAAGAAGTAGGAGACAACAACACGTGGAACATGTACACATTATAACATTAAAGTATAAGAATGAGGCCTACAAGGATCCTTAGTCACTGCCCACATAAGTTCTATCTTCATAATACATCCCTTCGCTTTTAATTTTCTTTTTGTTCTGTTTCTGCATCCAAAGTAAAGCATCAGAAATCAAATAACAAAAAATAATGGGGACTAAACACAGTAGAACATCGTACAAACTTCATAATCTACACCAGCAAGAACTCTAGTCGAGTAAAAATTGAAAGAAAATATTTTCATTATTTGAGGCTAGATTAAAACTACCTAACATTTCATCCACATTTTAGTATATCATCATGTATGGAAGTTATAATCCAACTTTTACTGCTTAGTATCTTTTGACATGTAAAAGAATATCGAAAGCTAAAATATAGGTGCACCTTTACGATGCTAGTATTTAATTCTCTTTTCATTAAAAGCTGAGGCTCAGCAAATCTGAGCAAACTTCCAACTTCGATGGATGAGATGAAATCAAATTATAAAAGTGAATGCACCTCTAGAAACATTATTTAAAAAAATGCATTATTTTTCTTCATATTATTTCTAGATGGTTCTTTCTTATCAATGAAGTTTTTCTCTGTAAGAAGAGAAAACTATTGGAACCAAGCAGCTACTTTTGCTATTATAAATTAATTGGGTAGAAAATTTTCTCAGACTCTGCATTGGAATTGTTTGAGATATTGTAGATAGTTTTGCAATATTTTGGATTTTCGAATTTTCACTGGTTTTCTTGTTTTTCCTCATAAAACCCTAACAACCTAAAAAAAACCTATAATAAATGTAAGAGAGATGGTCTTTTCTCTAATCCTATTGCAAAGACCTTTGAAAGGGTAAGGTGCAATCTAATATTTTCAATAGATAGATGAATGATGAAATAAATCTTTGAAGCACAAGTTGTCAAAACACCTTGCCATGATGTAAAAAATCCTACCTCGGTGCATTACCCATCATGCAAATGCCTATGAAAAAACCATTGAATCTTCAAAACTGAAAAATAAAGAGCTAGATAAAACCCCAACACTTATGTGAACCCTTTAGATTCTCCTAATAATGATGGTAGTTCTACGAACAATTCTACTATTGTTTCAATTTTGGAAAGAGAACCATATTTGAAGTCATACTTGACTATGTGTGTATACTCAACTTTTCCCGTGAAGTCTCCTCTCCGGTGTACTCTGATATCAATAGGATCAACATGAATGGCTTCTTTGTGGTTTGACATCCATAAAGGTGGATATGGTGGGACCTCTCCGCACCCCGACCCTCATATTGTTCTAAGGAGTACATGATGTATGCGATTCATCAATAACCAAGACGAGAAAGCTAAAATGAATATTTGGTATTATTCAAACCTCTATCAATGTTGCTAGATCCCCATATTGGTAGGTCATGGTTTATGCTACCATCGTTTACGTCCTAGGTGTCAAATACCCTAGTTATGAAGCTCCTAATGGTAGGATTTTTACGAATGATCTATAAGATGTGGGAAGAATACTTGAAGACCATCATTCTGTCCATTGGCAGGAGTGAGATGGAATTGAACTTCCTTGTCTCCTGTTTAGCGCATTATTTCTTAAATTTGTTAATGTTTTCAATAATGTAAAGAAATCCCAAATGCTCTAGAAATTGTTGTTAAGAGACAATTTTGTTTGAAGGAGAGAACATTTCAAAATTGAGAAATGTGATGCTTCCAACAATGTGGTCGTTTATAGACTTTTAATGGACAAACAAATAACCACTATTCCTTGTTTCCCTTGCGCAAACTATATTTGTCTAGACCTCTATCCTATGTAAAACCAGATAAATCATTAAAGTACAATGAATGACCATAACAACGAACAAGATCGAGGGGTTCCCTACATGGCAGTTCTCCTTGTATTTTGTCAGAAAGGTTTACCTTCAACTTTATCAACATCGTTTGACTGAATTGTTGAATCACATAGGTATTCATTTCCTACAAGAATCATATCAGAAAAACTTTCTTCCAAGGTCTCAACTATGATAGGATTCCGTACAGATCCCTTCCCACTTAATTTGATCATTAGGGAAACTAAACGAACATGTGCCCCTTAATAACTTGCTTATACATGAAAGTCCAGGTCAAATAATGGATCTTCTATTAAATCTCATTTTGTTTCTTGGATGGGTTTTGGGACTGCAACTGAATCATGTTGTTAGAATCAGATTTCCTCTAGAGACTTTGGAACTTTTCTCATCACCTGTGGAAAAGTATTTGAATAAAATCCTTTTGTAGGCTTTTTCTAGACAGGTTGTATTCTGTCTATCTGATATATCCATTGATTTTCTTGTATTCTATTATTCCAGGATGATTGCAACACAACTAAGAATTATTCATTCAAAGAGATATCAAGTTTTGTTTCGAGGATATGTTGATCTTCTAATCTTTCTTGATTTTGAAAATCTCAAACGCATTCATTTTTTATCAGTAACGAATTCCCAATTATCTGTTGTATTTCATCAACACGACCTGTAATTTTTCTCTGATCAGAATCATCTCTTACACAACCATATAAAATAGAACGATAGTCTAATTGTCCCTCAATCTTTTTATATTGTTTAGGTTTTGCTGAATTGGTTCCAATAAATTCCTTGGCACTAAGTTCGTTGTTTACTTCAATCTTGTCATCAGATGATACAACATACATAGGTGCACTGCATGCAACACCCATCTCAACCAAATTATTTCCATTTGTATTCTTCGAGTTTTTCGTATTCATTTTTCTTGCACTACGCTCCATCAGCAATAGTAGGTAAACTTTGTTCGACAGACTCAGGTTTAGACAATAACCTGAAAACTCAACATCATTGAGTATGTTCATGTTAACATAACTCTCCTCAACTTGAATAGGATTCTCAAGGTACCCACCAACCAGCTCATCCTCAAAATTCCTCAATACTTGTAAAATGAATCTCTGAAATCTTACAAAACCCAAAAACAACAGAAAACAAGTTTAAATATAAATGCATCGCATGGAATATAAATGACATACAATGTCTTTGATTAGATCAAACTTCCATCAATATAGATCATTATATTGATCTTATGAAATATTATGTCCATTTATTTTACAACCAATTTTTGCAGATCAAGATATTAATTCAAAGCTTAAAATAGTTCAATTCTGTCAATATGAGCGAAGTGTTAACAATATTATGAGATGTGGTTTTCCTATATAAAAAAATCCATTTATTTAGGACCTGTCCCTAACGATATTACAATAGCAAGTGGTTACAATACCAGGGAAAGTACAGAGGAGAGAGAAGAAAGGGCACAGGAAAGAGGTTTAGCCCGCACTGGTTCAAGAAGTATATAGCACTTTGTTCAAGAAGTATATGCTTTGGGTAATGTCCCTAATAAGTGTAGTTAACATGCATAATGACAAAGCCAAATCCATCACAACAGTTACTCACTCTTAAGAACAAAATTAAATGGTTCTTGCTATTTGACTTGTATTTACTCGTGGGTGTTTCCGGATTTCCACCGAAATAAGGAATTATCTGATATCCACCATCATCCCAACTTTATTCCATGTGCTAATATGAGACACCACGACATCACATGATATGTGTAAGGAATTATATATTGTACCAACCAGACATAGAATTCCCGATCGATAGGGTTTAGGTATATTTTCATATCAAACATGATCCTAAATTATTCTAAAAGAGAATAAGAAGTAAAGCAAAACAATTCAGCAATAAAATCCAAGTTACACTAGTAACCTAACAGCATGCTCAGCATATTAGTAAAAGTCAGCATGCTCATGATTTAACAACATGTATTTGTATTTTTATGAAGCTGAAGTTCCCACTGAGGAAGAGGCCATCTCGCTTTGGCTTCAACCATACTGATCAACATTGCCAAGACAACATTAACTATGAAATTAAATTCCATATTAGTATAATTGGCAATAAGATTTAATTAGAGCCATTTTTAATACTTTTGAATTGAATATCAATAAAATTCTAAACAATCTCCATCCACGAACTATGTTTTTTAAAAGCCTAAAGTATTTCTGATGTAAATAATACCTTCTTTATCTAGTATTTTATTTTCAATCCACTAATTTTGAACTTTTGAATCTGAGAAAGCTTGACCACGAGGGTAATGTCCTTTCAGTTTTCAATTAGCTCAACCATGAGGCTCACCCTAACTTTTGAATTTGGAGAAAACTCCACCAACACGCTAATCCCATTTCAGTTTTTGAATGGCCTTCAAATTTAGGAAATGATTTAGCTAGGAAATTTAAAAATCATAACAAAACCATTATTGTAAATAAAGGAAATAATATATATCAATTTTAGAACTCATACATTTCACCAAGTCAAGTTCCCTTTCCTAATTAACAAAGTGAAAAATAGCCATTCATGTTTTGTTTAGTGTGAAAGTTTTCCCCAATTTTTTTGCCCTAGTTTATATTTCTCCAATTTATTTCCGTCCATATAAATTTTAAGTTTCTAAAATTTATTAATATTATATATACTTTGTTTTTTTTTTTAATTTTAATATCATTATATATGATATGTAATGTCTCTTTTTGAAATTTTATTAAATGACCAATTTTTCCACTTTTTCCCCAATTTCGACGTTAACTAGTTTTCATTGTTATACAGGCTATTATGGCTCTCTCCCAAACAAATCCCAAAACACAATTTCGACCCTTGGGGAAAAGGCACCAAATATTCTCCCAGTGCAATTAAAATGAGTAAAATGGATTCCAATGCTTAAGTACTAAACATGAAGCTTGTAATGAAAATTAATGAAAGTCCATTCATCATAAATTTATCACAGATATATTCTTCCATTCCAAATAATGAACATTATAATAGCATACATAAATGTAGTGGGGAAATGGTCATTGTCTGCTCGTTAATAATCACTTTTCCATACAACCATTTGATATTTCGACCTCAGACTTTCTGAGAATGAAGAATAGATCATATTGAGCTTATTACAATCAGTAATGGACAATAAAAATATTCTCCCAATTTGAAATCATTAGCATTACAATGGTTCACACGAAGATAATAGAGAATTAGCACTATTGCTTCATTGTTTAACATTTTTTCATGAAATATTTTGGCATTTCAACGTGAGAGTCTTATGAAATTGAAATAAAGAGCATTTACATCATAAAATAAAATAATAGAGCATTAGAATCTTCTCCAAAGAGATCAATAGATCACCCAAAGCGCAATCCCTCCATAAGCAAGAATATGCAATAAAAACTGGAAATGGTTGAGACAAATTGCTGCAATAGAAGGAGCCATGAGCTTCCCTATAGATTACACCTGCAAATAAAACTCCATTAAATCTCCATGATATACCTAAGTGTCCTCTCCAAACACCAACTTGGATGGTAATCTTTCACCCTCGAAATCGGCTAAGGCAAGAAAACTAGTCATCCACTAGCTCTAAAAATTCACAAATGACAATTTCTCAAATAATAAAAAGCTTTTCTCTTGGTTGATTCCTGTATTTTATAAAAATCCTTAGCCTTCTAAGTTTTCCATTCCATGAAAAACTCAATCCAATTCAAACTTGGGTGTGGGCTGAAGATTTTCCATGTGTCACCCCTTTCTCAGCCTTTCATTTTCCCCCAATTTGAGTAGGAACCCATTGAGATTCTCCAACTCTCATAAGCGCCATATTGGATGCTCTATTTTGACTTGATATGTCATATATGTCATATTTCAGCCTTCAAATCTGATTTGTGTCATAGGTTTCATAGCATCTTCATCATTGTTGTCATAGAGCTAGGGAATCTAGTCCAAGTGTCTCACTAGCTCCAAAATGCCTCTTCCTCTTTCATGGGAGTTACTCTTCCACTCCAATTCGACCTGAATTGATTCATTCCAAGTATATTGACCTTCCAACTCATCCCAATACCCTTCGGATTCTTATGGATTCAAAATGACAAGAGGAGGATGCCATGTGGCATAGAAAATATAGCTTATATGGGTCCCACATTCTCCATGTGTCTTCATGATCAATTGCCACTTTGATTTTCCCTTGTATTTATTTGTTTATCTACTTTATTAAATATTTATGCCAGTCTAATGTTCAAACATCATTTATTGCCCCCCTTATTCCAAATCCCAGAGCTTCCACCTCCAACCTAGGAAACTAGTAATTTTCCTCCTTAGCAATTATTTGACCCTTAGCATCAATTTGACAAACTATCATGAATATGGAAAATGTGATTAGGACATTGTGACCCAAACATTTGGGACATGAAAAATCCCCCCTTCCCAATATTGCTTGTCTTCAATCAATTTCAAACATGGGTGTTGAAGAACCTGCTTTCTGTATGATTCTTCAAAGTTGCTCCTGAGTTGTCCAACTTTGAGTCTTTGAG
The DNA here is from genome assembly GCA_001517045.1 of Pseudotsuga menziesii. NCBI lineage: Eukaryota > Viridiplantae > Streptophyta > Pinopsida > Pinales > Pinaceae > Pseudotsuga > Pseudotsuga menziesii. The sequence continues at coordinate 164,442 of LPNX010227588.1, read as the reverse complement.
ATTCCATGAATATTTTAGAGACGAAACACCATGCTTGCTGCTGCACTACTCTGATTAAAATCACTTTATTAAGTGGGGATCCATCTCCCATACTGCTTGTTTCCCAAAAACTTTGAAATCAATGGGGCTAAAAATTATTCGAGGGTCCCATTGCTTGTATTGCACTCCAACAATTAAGAGTGTTATCCAACCAATACCATTAGGAATGAGAATTCTGGGATCCCATTTTCTTGTATGCATTCTTCCAAACATCATGCGTATATAATATATATCATCAAAGTACATAACAAAATAAAAAAAAATGTACATCAAGGAAGTGCCTCATGAGAAGATCATGAAAGTGCTTATACCTCCAAGTAAGTACACCACCATTTTTCAAGTGCATACCAGCTTCAAATGACCAATTAAATATTCTCCAATGACATAGGTGAGGATCCCATGTCCTATAATGCTACTCCAAAAGGATGTGATATGCATCAAAATATTCAGTCATGTATTCTTTCATCCAAGAAGTGAATGAAGAATCTCAACTAAAATATGGACCAAGTAATTAGCAAAAAAAATAAGGAGACTTCAAATGACTTAAAGAAGTCTCACCCATACATCCATGAATGAGAGAATACTCAAGATATAACAAAGTACGTGGCTAGAAACAAAAAGTTTCTACAATTATAAACCTATTCATCCTAGTATTGGATGAAGTTCCTCCAACATCAAATGAACCAAGTGTTGAGAAATAAAAACCATGAGTCTTCAAGTGACTCAAATGTATATCGTAGGTGCATCCATGTAGATGTGCATCATCATAAAGTAAAAAATAATGCTGCTGAAAATGTGAATAATAATGTGCGCCAACCATGTCATCATAAAAATAAATTTAGGAGTTCCATACTCCTCATGTGGCACCATAAAAAATTACCCTTTCACCCATACTTCATTGAGATGAATGATGCAAAACATGGAATTGTAGGATGTAGGAAAATGAAATAACTCACTCAAATGATCAAAAAGTGCAGAAGTTTCATCATGGGAAGGATCCATATGGGTAGTATCATGCAGCACCTTCAAAAGTGTGAAACCTTTGTCATAGATTAGTTCCAATGTAGAGGAATCATGCTCTTCTTTAAAAATTGCATAACCTTAATCAAGAGACAATTCAAGTTCCTCTTCCACAACATCAATTGTTTGGATCTCTTCAAGTTCATCTTAAAACACATCAAGCATATTCAAATTTCCACATTTCTCATGATCCACCATGTCCTGAGAATCCTCCAAACAATCTACCATTTGACAATCTGAAACATAGGAGGAAAAACAAATGTCTTGCATCTTTTCAAGAAGTTGCTCATTCTGAATTGTGAGCTTATAAATATCTTCATTATTCTTCAATTAGGATTCATGTAACCATTCACTAATATCAATGAAAATTTTTCCATCAAAAAGTAAAGATATGAAATTACCTTTGATGTTTCAAATTTCTCTTTGAATCTTCTCCATGTCTTCAAGGAAGGAAGGCTCCTCCAAAGAAGTAGCTCTCCAACAAGAATTTGATACCAATGATTGAGTGTCATGGAGTATGATAATGGACTCTTGGATATTATTTTCATTAATATTTAAGGACCCTTCAATAAAATTAGGCTCTTGCAAATGAACCTCCTCATCTTCTTCCTTCTTGCTTGGACCAACTTCATGAAGCTCAAGTGGTGACTGGAAAGTTGATCTTGTTTCTTCTTCAACTGCTCTAAGGTCTTCATTTTCATGTTTAATGGAAGTATGTCTTGCAGAAAAACTTTTGAAAGTGATCTCTATGTCACCAACATAGGGGTGTGAGTACCCATGAGTAAGTACTCCTGCATAGTTCAAGCATCCATCAGTAGATGCTATGTGTTTCATTTCCAAGGTAGAATGTGTCTCAAAATGATCTTCAATATTTTCAATAGAAACTTCTTCATACTCATGTTATGTCTCTTCATATTTTTCAGAGTCACTTGGGAGTGAATTTCTATCCTCTTCATGTACTACTTCTTCTACTTCTCCTATTTCAAAACTAGGTGGTTCATGGGTCTCCTCCTTTTTCTCCTTCAAGCAAGCTGATGCATTTTTCCCCTTGGTTTTCTTAAGATGAATATATTTTATCCAACCTTGGATAGCCAACAATTCGAATCCTTTCATAATATTCTTGGTCATGTATTCAAATATAGGTTCCATGATTTTTATAACCTCCTCACCATCATATGAGGTTCCCTTTTCATCCCTAGTCATAGTTTCCTCTTCAACAAGAAAACTTTCGAATTCAAATATATAATGGTGGTCCCTGAATTCTTGTCCTCATAAATATTAGATCAAATTAGCTTCCAAGATCATGCTCTGATGCCATTGTAATTTCCCTCTTTGAAATTTTCTTAAATGACCAATTTTTCCATTTTTTCCCCACCTTAACTAGTTTTGATGTCTAGACCTCCCAATTGACCCAAATGATCCAAAATTTTGTCAGAAGTTATAATACTGATATTATAACTTAAATATTATGTTCAATGATGTTTTATGACCCCTCTATTACTTCTACAAACTTTTTTAATGTTCTATTCAAAGTAGGAGTCTTTACTAGCAAATTGGGGCTCGATTCCCCCCTGGGTAATTGTCGGAAATGGCTTCTCAAATGATCCCAACGTCACTAGAATTTCTGAAAAGAGGTAGGGGATGTGTGTGGGGTATTTTTAAGGTCTAATATGCATCATGTTTCAGTTATACAGGCTGTTATGACTCTCTCCCAAACAGCTCCTAAATCACAATTTCGACCCTTGGGGAAAAGGAACTAAATCTTCTCCCAATGCAATTAAAATGAGTAAAATGGATTTCAATGATTAAGTACTGAAAATGAAACTTGTAATGAAAATTAATGACATTCCACTCACCATAAATTTATCATATATGCATTCTTCCATTCGAAATAATCAACATTATCATAGCATACATCAATGTAGTGGGGAAATGGTCATTGTCTGCTCATTAATAATCACTTTTCCATACAACCATTTGATATTTAAACCCAAGAATTTATGAGAATGAATAAAATATAATATTTATCTTATTACAATTAGGAATGGATAATGAAAATATTTTCCCAATTTGAAATCATTAGCATTACAATGGTTCACAACAAGATAGTGGGGAAATGGTACTATTGCTTCATTAGCATTATTTTTTCGTGAAATATTTTGGAATTTCGACCTGAGAGTATTATGAACTTGAAATAAAGAGAATTTAAATAAGAAAATAAAATAATGGAGCATTATAATCTTCCCCAAAGAGATCAATAGCTCACCCAAAGCACAATCACTCCATGAGAAAGAATATGCACTAAAAATTCGAAATGGTTGAGAGAAAGTGTTGCAATAGAGGGAAACATGAGATTCCATGTAGCTTAAACCTTATAATATAACTCCATTAAATCTCGATGAAATACCTAATTGGCCTCTCCAAACACCAACTTAGATGGGAATATTTCACCCTCGAAATTGGCTAAGGCAAGAAAACTAGTCATCCACTAGCTCTCACAATTCACAAATGACAATTTCTCAAATGATAAAAAGATATTATGTTGGTTTATTATTGTATTTTATAAAAATCCTTATCCTTCTAAGTTTTTGAATCCATCCGCAAACTCAATCCAATTCGCATTTGGGCGTGGGCTCAATATTTTCCATGTGTTGTCCCTTTCCTAGCCTTCCATCTTCCCCCAATTTGAGTAGGAGCCCATTGAGCTTCTCCAACTCACATGAGCTCCATATTGGATATTTTATTTCGACCCGACATGTCCGATATGTCATATTTTATACTTCATGTCTCATTTGTGTCATAGCTGTCATAGCATCTTCATCATTGTTGTCATAGAGCTAGGGAATCTAGTCCAAGTGTCTCACTAGCTCCAAAATGTTGCTTCCTCTTCCATGGGAGTTACTCTTCCACTCCAATTCAACCTGAATTGATTCATGACTAGTATTCCAAATCATCCAAATCATCCCAATACCCTTGGGTTTTATTATGGATTCAGAATGACAAGAGGAGGATGCCATGTGGCATAGAAAATATAGCTTATGTGGGTGCCACATTCTCCATCTGTCTTAATGATCAATTGCCACTTTGATTTTCCATTGTACTTATTTACTTAGATCCTTTATTAAATATTTATGCCATTCTAATGTTCAAACATCATTTATTGCCCCCCTTATTCCAAATCCCAAAGCTTCCACCTCCAACCTATGAAACTAGTAATTTTCCTCCTTGGCAATTATTTGACCCTTAGCATCAATTTGAGAAACTCTCATGAATATGGAAAATGGGATTATGCCATTGTGACCCAATGCAAAATTTGGGACATGAAATAATATAATATATTAATAACATATTATATTAATATTTTCATTAACATATTAAGATATCTATGTGTATACTATTATATATTAACATACTATAATATAATGTCACATATAAAGTATAAATATAAGAATATATAACTATTGCGTAAAATAATGTCTAGCACTCACTCTTCAATGCAAGATATAAAAACCCATAGTAATGTAATGGGTGTGTTTCATAAAATAAGTGCATAGCTACGTCTCACTCAATCCATAGATGGATGTATTGGACATTGAGTTGAGAGCTCCCCATGAGTTTCATGACATGGACTAATCGCCTCCCAATATCGTAATTGTGGTGATTGTGGAGGAGATTAACACTTACGGGTTTTTGTCTAACAACAATCGTGATTCCAACAAATGGTATCAAAGCAACATGTCAAGCATTCGAAAATCACCCATGCTGTGTTGGGGGGGATATTGTTGTACATTGGGTTCAGTACTCCCTGTGAGTTTCATGACATGGACTAATCACCTCCCCGGATCCTAAATCTGGCGATTTTTGTGGAGATTAACACCTAAGGGTTTTTCTCTAATGACAATCATGAGTCCAATAGGATGCACCCCTTTATTTATTGGAATTAAAATGATTTTTAATGGATATTTTTGTCTTGTAACAATGCATGCATTACTGTTGTTTTAGGAGGAATAGATTTGAATCAATATGGGTTGGGATCAGATTCTCCAAACTACCCTTCTTGATTATAAATATTAACCCTAATATAAATTAATAAATATATTATAATTTTTTAAAATCCATCATTGGTTGGTATTACTTTAGTGAGGCCCATGTTCAAATAAGTAAGGAGATCCCCTTAAATTTTGCGATCACAATTTAACACTTGGAGTCTAGTTCCTTAAGTTAAACACTCCAATGTGTGCCCCAATCTTATCAGAAAGTTATCTACATCTGATTTCTCATTAACTGATTGCAAACATATTAACACAAAGAAATAAACATGCACACATTTTTTATAGAACTCAATAATCTATTAGAAGATTCCATACATGAATTCTATAACACCAAATTTTCATGTGTCCCTCTCTCTTGGAATGATTTTACATAGTTAATAGGTGATTCTGAATTCTACATTGATGGCATTCTATCACTGAATTAAAAGAAAATATTCAATACTTAGAAGACTCTCAACCTTTTCTTATATCTACGATATCGACGACCTATGAATTTGTCAATGAACACTTATTTCCTTTATTTCCTCTAAAGGTGTTCCTTTTAATAGTAACTAAACTTCAAATTGGAAACCCCAATTAAAATAGAGCTTTATGGCCTCAAAACCTGTGATAAATGGAATTTTTATATTGGGTGCCAATGCACCCATTTGAATGGAATAGATCCCAGGAATAACTCAATCGAAATTAGATGTAGATGATAGCCTCATTCAACCATGATAATTAATCTAGCGTTGATGTCATAATCACTAGAATAAACACCATAATCACCAAAATTAGAACTCTCAACATCAGTAGAACATGCACACATAAGCCCATCAAAACTCGCCATTGGGAAAAATCCATGTCCAAGCCCATCGAAACTCATTGGGTAATCTAGATATAAAAGTAAGGAAACTTCAAGTTCAAATTATCTTATCTTATTCCCCATTAAGAATAAAGTAAGAAGAGGAAGGTGAATTGGGAAGAGGTCAACCTTCTAACCATGTGGCTTGTGATATAATTGCGTAAAAAGGGACATTAAGTCCAAAAAAAGTCTTGCCAAGGGGGTTGGCCCCTTTATATATATTGTCTATGCAAATGGTCATTTAGAGCCTTCTTTAAAGATAAAATTATCTGAGGTGGAAGATTAGAATATCGTAATTGGAGAAGACATTATGTTTGTTATCTAAATTCATGTCTCCTACAGAAAGACATGGATTATGTTTGTTATCTAAAGGGAGTCCCTCTAATCTTATGGTTTTGTATTTTAAAATGATTGTAAACCTCTATTATATGGTTTATTAAAACCATTTAATACCTTTATGATATCGTCTATTGAAACAATTTCTATAAGTATTTGTTTTTTTTTGCCATTATAAATTTATTTTCTTTTTTCTTAAAATATATTGTTGAAATTTTTACATGAAAAAACGTTGAATTTTATTTATACTATTACAATAAAACTATGTAGTTCATCTATAGTTTGTTATTTGCTCATGTCAAAATTTTGGCCATTAACTTATTTCCAAAGAAAACAAACTCTTATCCAATCATGAGTGATTTGAAGATTTTATTTCAATATAATTAAACTTATATTTAATGTTAACCACATTTATTTGTCACATTTGTAAATATTATATTACAAATGCCAAGATAATTATCATGATAAAAAGCGTTGAACTCAATTTGGTGTCTTGCTATGACATCACGATCACTTGAACTAAATTTAATATCTATATAATATATTTAGACCCCCTTGTCAAAAATTACAATTTTCCATTGTAGAGTGACAAAGGGGTTGTCTGAATCCATCCTTAGTGTTATAATTTGCTAAATTTTAGCACTCTACTAGAAAGGGGTTTATATATTGCTTGTCAAAACTGAAATTTTTCATTGCCAAGTGACACAATTAACATGAGTCGGGTCTCTAAATCAATATAGAATGTTACAATTTACTAAATTTTGACAGTGCAGATAGATTCAAAGAAAATTAAGACCACTCGAGTCTCTAAATCCATCTACAGTGATAAAATTTAGTAAATTGTACAAATTCATTGTCAAAATTGTAATTTTACATTGTTAGATTATCACGACTAAAAATGATTAACATAAACGACTAATTCATATTCTTAGTCCTTGTTAACTAGTCATATTTGTATTCATGTGATTGAATTAGTGAGTTTTATTTTAGTCACTTGTTATTTAGTCATAGATTTTATCTCGTGACTAAATTAGTCGTTTATCTTATTCATTTTTATTTGGATCACTTAAAATTACTCAATTTTGGTCGTTTATCCCTTGAAAACATGTTGGTGACTAACATTTTTAGTCATCTAGTCACTTATCTCTCATTTTGAGCTAGTGAATTTCTTGAAAAATGCATTAATTATCCATCCTCATTATTTTGCATTGTTTCTTAATTCAATACACCTATTTCTATGTTCGGTAATTTTTGATGGAAAGATAAAATGCCTTATAAATTGTGAAGTAGTCAATCAACTTCAATAATGTGGCAATAAATAGGTATCGACAAGTAAATAATAGAACAATTTAGTCCTTGTTGGTGCTACATATCAAGTACAATGTACTTTGAAAGAGATTATCATTCATTCAATATTGGTCACAAAACCCAATCCCTTTCGAGAATAGTATGTCCCATTTTTTAGTGGTTTGGAAATCCAAGAGATCTTTGCAAATTCAGAACTATCCTAGTAGAAGCTTCCTCACAACTTAGAAATTGTTTTCACTTTCAAAAGGTAGTAAACATATTTGCATGACAAATAATAGCATGATATTCAAGGGTAGCACACAATAAGCTTTGTAATATGTTAATTTCACAAACATATGCTTGTTATCGGATTCCATTGTAAACAAGTTGATAAGATGATAGTTATAATAAGAACAAAAGAAACAATTTGTTGTGCTTATTTATTTTAGCAAATGTATGCTTCTTGTGGCGCTGCACAATGTGCATATGTCCGGTGAAAAAAAAACTCTTTCCGAACCAAAACTAATCAAAACCTAGTGCTTTCTTGTGGTAGAAATCAAACAAAGAGTACTCCGATCTAAATTTTAGTGAGAGAAATATTGGTGGAAGCAACCATTCTTTTAGAATAGTGTCGTGTTTCATTTTTTAATTTTTTTTGCAGTTTGCAAATTCAATAGCATTTTGCAATGTCAGAAAATAAGTTGTCATAATCTTCTACATAGATTAAGAATAATTTTGAATAGAAAAACATAGTAAACATATTTGTACAGTGGAGAATATCATGATAAGCATAGTAAGAAGATGGGAAACATTGTAATATGTTGATTTCACACGCGGTATGGTTCTTATCATAGTCCATACTAAACCTATTCGTAAACAAGATAATAATGAAATAAACATGATAAGAACAAAATAATCATTGTAATATTATTCTTAAATAATCATACATTTGTTATGATACCACACAGGGAAAATACATTAACAACCAAAAAAGGATCCTCCTTCTTTACCGAAATTACTTGAAACTGGCTACAACAATTAACATCATCCACATCTTCATTTTATGTCAGATAAGTGTCACTATAAAAGATACTCCTGGAAATTCTTTGTGGGACTGAATTGTTTGTCAGCAAACTTGCTAGCATTTTCTTTTGCATCATACCCCTCATTTAGACTTGTTCTAGAATGTTTTCTTGGAGGTTGTATATCCGGTTGGCACATCACGGGCCATGGAGATGTGAACGTCTATTCCAATTTCCTCTGATGCAACTAGAATGTGTTTATTGGCATACAAAATTTCTTCATGTACCATGTTATGGCTATGGCCATTATGTTTTCCTTGTTCTTGCACATTCCTTCCCAATATGTTCTTCTCATTGACATAGTTAAATTTATTTTCTATGGCCATGGTGATGCTCAAACAACTTCCATGGAGAATGGTCTAATTGGGCATCCTTGTTCCTTTGCATCCTTTTCAAGCTCAATAACCCTATTCCTATGTCCAATCATTTTCAATATCATTAGAAAAGGTCTTGGGTGGGTGCATAAAGTTGGGTCCACTTTTTTGTGCGACTAGATATCACAATTCTAAAATAAAATGCTCAATTATTTCTATTGTAACTTTTGACTTCCTTCACCATTTCACAAACAAATTATTGTGTTCACTAGAAGAAAGAAAGATCTATACACTCATATAAAAAAAATCAAATTTTCATTAAGTTATGCCCCTAAAGTGTTGCATGTGCACACAATGTAGTTTCAAGGTTTCCCAACTTCAATAAATCATTAAAAAATGGAAACATCATGAAAAGTTTTGAAAAGATAGCATTGCACTAGTACTATATGTCCTCTACATATCTTAAAAAAATATTCGAAAATACTATCTTTTAGTTCATATAGTGTTGCACGCACACATACATGTATGTTTTATTGTGCTACCAATTTTAGAGAAACACATTTTATAAACAAGTAAAAAAAAATTTTAAAAGTAAAATTTATTTATTATGAAATCTTATTTGATTTTCTATATTTTTTATTTAAATTACACTGTCTTAAACTTCATTATGCAAGTACCTTTAATTGCTTCTTGAAGTCAAAGGTTCATGTTTTTCTGTTTGATGCTGCAACTGAAGTGTCTTTAAATGATCCCATGATTGTGCATCACCCCTTATCAATTATGAAATGGCCAATCAACTTCAAGAAGTTGTGCCAAGAAACATATTTCAATAAGGAAACCATACAACACCTTCATCTTTTTTTTTTTTTTGCAAGATATCAAATATAAAGTGTTCGAAATCAAGTTTCAGTTAAAACAATATTGATCTCAATAAGCAGTATTTTGGAAGAGCGATGTGTCCCATTTTCTTTAGCAATATACAAATTCGACAGCATTTTTTGAAGATCAAAGCATGCCATGGAAAAATCTTGTGCATAGATTAGCAAGTGTTTCGACTTAAAAAAAATAGTAAACATATTTGCAAACAAGATTATACCATGTTAAACATAATAAGGATTTAACAAACATTGTAATGTGCATAAGGAATCTAGTCAAATGACTCTGTACACATTTATGAAGTCCACGTTGCAAATGCTTTTCCTTTTTCTATTGCACTTCCAATGACCTATTCTAATTTTCCTCTCAATATGATTTTCTTGTCGCTAGCATAATTATGTTCCATTCCAACTTGTGCAGGTGCATCTAGTTAATGAATACGCACAGGGTGCTTTGAAGGAGACATTGAGCAAGAAATAAGGAAACTTTACTCTTTTGTTGCCATTGCATTTAAGCATGTGATAGACAATGCTATCCACAATGAAAATTTCCTAGCGTGGGAATATGGCCTTGGAATTAAAGTCTGCTATTGGAAATCAATAGACTATGCCCTAGCTTCAAATCAATTGTTTTGACTACGCAATATCTATTTTCAAGTGGGTGACTTCTTATTTGGTGCATTAGCTACTTTTTTGCATTTTTTATATACATTAACTGAAATAAGAGAAGGGACAATGAACCATTTATGTGTTGCCTTGGATTGCAATGATCTTTCTGTCATTCAATCATTGCAAACATATTTGGCAATTAACTAGTTGTCAAAATTACATGGTGTCATAGATATTGATATGTATCTAACACAAATGTCTCAATCTGCTTCCCAGGAAAATGAGAAAAATTTACATGGTCTTTTGGGATATACTTTTTATATCAAATGGTTTTCCGAATGGGTAAACTTTCCAATAATTGTTTGGTCAATGACAAGGGAAAGTGAAAGAAAATATTTTCATTTTAACTCTAAATAGATAGGATACTATTACAATTTATTGTTTCATGATCATAATCCAAGTTATATCCACTTTTAAGCATTGCTATCTTGTACTTCAAATATAGTCAAAGACATAATGTCAAGTTATCTTGTCAAATTATAGACTCAATGAAATCTAGGGATAGAAAAGTTACAAGAATGTCTTTCGAGAAACTTCCATCACAACAATGCCTATGTTTTAGTCTTCCCCATGAGAACACTTGCAAAGATTCTTTATTTGAATTGACTTGGAATATGACAACATTATTCGACAATTAAAAACTCATAAAATAAATTGCAAAAACCTTTTATAATTTCCATTTTTCAAACAACAATAGGGCGAAGCAGTGTTTAGAAACATAGCTTGATGAAATCATAATTCAAAAAACATAGTTTGTCTCTTATTGAAAAACATATGCCATAAAATTAAAGTAACCTTTCAAAATCGACCATATAGCAAGAGACCATTTTTCTATTCAATGGCTTTATGAGTTACTTGATGTTAATATTCATGTATGTGACATTGAAATACATAAAATTGTTTGTGAATTCCATCCTATGATAGAGTCACCAAAAATAATGTTTCTAATGTGACACAGTGTAGACACATATCATGTGCAATGCCAACCACTTTTAAGGAAGCTTGGTAAGTCATCTATTTTGGTGACAATTGGCAATATAGTTGTTGTATTCAACGATGTTACATTCCTCAGCTGCAAAAAAACAAACAAGAAAAAACAAGAAATGAACAATCACCAATATAAACTTGACAATCACATGTCCAATGAATTACAACACAAACACAAAAGGAAATCTATAGGAGAATAAAAAGACGTTGTCGTACAACAAAAGAAACAAAATCCACTTAGAACAAACATAGACATCCCAACTGCCACTAGACATTGCCAAGAGACATAAAATAATTTGAAAATCTACAATTTCAACTATCAATGCAAAAACTTGCACTCTTTGAAGAAACGTATATCTAGTCAAGGGATGGAAAATGAACATAAACAAAAACAATTTCAAAAATCTAACAAAGAAATTGTCACATACCTTAAACTTGTTCAAGATACACCTATTCATGTTTGTTTTGTGTGTGAGCACTTGCACTTCAAAAAACAATGTTCTTGCAATTGACAAAATCATTGTACTAGCTACAGAATCATTTTGATTTATGGATGTGGTGCTAGCATTGGCATGGGGGATTCACTTTTGGATGTGGTGCTAGCATTGGCATGGGGGATTCACTTTTTGACCAATATCCTATCACGTTAGTTCATATTGTGGGTTTTAAAATTATCAAAAATTGAACCAATATATTGCAGGTATTTGGGGGGATGAGGGGTTTAAGGTGGGGGTGGGTAGGGTGGTTTAGAAGGATTGAGGTATAAAAAGGGACTGGGAGGAGGTTTTAAGTATTGGGAGGGGGTTTCAACAAAAAGAGTTTGGGTCAATATCTCTGGAAATTAAGGGTATTCTTTAATATCCCATGATTGCATGTGCTATGTGAGAGGTTCACTAAGTGAAGTCCCCGTGAGCATTTGTTGTCAATAAAAAAATTTGGGAGTGTTGGAAAAAATCAATAGTTGTTGGAGAGGTTCCAATGTTTGCATCATCGACTCAAATTTGATGTAATAATAAGATCTCGCTAGTTGCTGATTTGACTTATTTCAGTAAATGATTAGTGTCCCCAAGAACGAATTTCGGACAAATAATACAGTTGGGATATAAAATATCTCAATTTTTCCTTACTGGTACAATTATCAGTGTGCTTATAAAATTGGATAAGGTTCAAACTGCTCTACCTAGAACTTAGATGATACTATGATAGTTGTAGTTATGATCAAGTGAAAATTGGATTACAAAAATGCATTCCCAAACATTATCATGATGGCACTAAATGACCTATAGAAAAACATACCTTTATAGAATTGAGGGAATTGTCATTGACATTGATTGGCAAGAAATGTTCAACAAAATAGCACAACTAGAATTCTAAATGCCAACACCCATGCAATTGGAAGCAATGATTGAAAATTAACTTGACTTGGAACCAATTACTGAAACATTGATACATGGACATGGATAAAATCATGTAGTCGACAATTTGGACAATAACATAATTGAAATTGCACCTTCATAAAATTTGTGTCTATTGGGCATGTTAAAGGATAGATATTCTGAAGAATTGAACTTCCCTACATTATTTTTTGTTTGGATCAATCAGACTTGAGGACATTTTGCATCGATTTAGATACCAACAAGTTGTACAATGGGAATTAGAGCATGAGAGCACATAATTTGAGGGCCATGGCACAAATCTCTTTTTTCAAAGCAGTTAAAGTTCTTATAAATCAAGTGTCAAGCATTGCTTGTATATCAATTCATGTAGGAAAGTTGAAAGAAAAAGAGATCCTGGCAAAGGATGTCAAAAAAAATCCTAGAAAAAACTCTAAAAACTTCAATTGGATATCGTCATTGAAAGCAATTAGAACATCACTTCGTTACTTTGAGAACATGAAGAAAGGCCTTTTTGAAATGATTAGACAAATTGGCTCTCCTACATTTATTTTTACCTTCTCAAGTGCTAAACATATTTGGATCCCTTTATGCAATGCTTTGCAAAATATTAATAAGAAACACAAAAAATATCAATTGATACTTCCATAGAAGAAATCATTAATTCCTTGGCTAAAAGACATATAGTTCTTTGTAGTCATTATTACAATCATGGAAGAGGGGCATTAAAATATCTCTTGCTAAAAAATGACACACTTTTTGGAAAAGTACAAGATGATTGCAAAAAAAATCGACATTCTAGTTGCATGTTCAAGTTCCTGGTTCCTCCCATTGATACAACTATGGTTTTAGAGCCACTTGAAACCAATGAAATTTGCCTAAGCAAAAAAGAAAAAAGAAGTGTTATCTTTCTTTGAACATAAAAAGTATTTGTAAAATCCCCAAAGTTTGCAACCAGGAAAATATGAAGCATAGTAAAATCTTGGAGTAGAGAGGTTGAAACGTGGAAACTTGACTAACGCTACTTGTGATCGTGGAAAACTAAGAAGGTTTCTATTTAGTGTTTAACAATTCCGGTGGCTGAGAGGGGGAGGAGATTGAACACTTGTATCGTGTTGCTGCAAATCACCCTCCTTTGCTCCATTTTTCCTCATAGAGAGAGAGCTTCGATTGGAGATTTCAGGTTTGGTCGAGTCATTCACATGGTCTCACACGTATCATCGTTATCACAGGATCGCCTCTGCTATCTCTTCTCGCGATATCTTCTCAAGGGGATGTGGTAAGTATTGAAATATTTCAACTAAGAATTGATTAATCCTTGTCTTTGTTTGATTGAAGGATACAAATATGTTTGGTAATACACATCAGATCCTAATCTCTGTATATACTTCCCTTGCTTTTGATCTGTAAAAACAGGGTTGATGAAAATGATAAGATCTGGTCCCTAGTATGTTGTTCGACCTAGAATTTGCATTTGATTGATTGGTGCAAATATGTTCACAATGTATGCTTTAACCTCTTTTCAGTGTTTTCGATCTGTGGGTTGAAAAACAAAATCTTTGTTTGTGTCTTCATGTTTTGAAGTCTGCGTTGAAATATTTTGATGCTTTATTTAATTTCTACACACGATTTCCTAAACGACTGCAAACGTGATACCATTAGTTGTGAAAATCCTGGATCCGCATTTTATGTCTTCTTACTGAAACGTTAAAATCTGGTCTGCATGTTTTTCTTTTTTTGAAGAATATAGGAACTCAGATCTGATATAACCTAGTTCTGCAATTTTGCTTGGCTCTATAGAATTAAGTTCTAATACAAAAAAATTCAGATCCCAATATCCGTTTATGTTAACTTTTATATGTTAGATCTGGAGAATGGATCTCCTCATTTTCTGCAATTTATTTTATACACATTTATAAAGGGACAACGATTGGATTTTTAAGTTTAGATCTTAAAATGGATCTCCTTTATGGCCTGCGATTTCATTTAGATATGTAAGTTGAATGAGACTTTGATGTAGATGTTCTGATCTGGAATTGGATTGAGCTTAATCCTGATTATTCCATTTCCAGTTATTTGTTTAGACATGGTTTTGTTTGTGAAGTTATTATGATTTAAAAGAATTTATATATATATATATATATTTACATATATCAGCCAACTTAATTTTGTGATTGATGTGAAATATTTTGATTTTGGAGATAACATGCAATTGCTTCTTAGTTGTCTACAAGAAATGCATAATTAAATAATTAGAAGCAAAGTTTCGAATGACCTAATTCTATGCAGAAATATGAGAGTTTAGGAGATAACTAAAAGAATCCATCCGAAGTAACAGAAGATTCCATGGTTTTGGAAGAGAAACTTTTGCATATGGGTGAAAACCCGAATTTGGGTAACACTTTAGTGAGAATCGGGTTCCCAAACAACATAGCGGGCGTTATTCGGCCGAATAAATATATTTATTCGACTGAATAATGAAATTATTCGGCCGAATAATGAATCCTTTATTCAGCCAAATAACCTTTAACAGTGAATCATTTAATTTGACACAACGCATAGTCAGCCGGTAATTTTTACGGTCGTTTCAATATGTATTCGGCCTAACAATTATTTGGCCGAATCATTGTTCGGCTGAATAATTATTCCGCATAAAAGGTTAGTTGCAGACTCATTTTCATTGTTTTCGCCTGCACGCAATTGTCCTCATCTTGTCATGTTTCTCCCGCCACCAGATTTGTTGGTCGTTTCCCATCATCTCCATCCATGTCACCCTTCCTATCCATGTCACCCTGCCTCCTAACGCGTACATCTGCCATATTGGCACGCCACTACCTGTCTAGTTTCCTCTCAGCTTGGAGGTCTATTCGTGATGGTCTGTTCGGCGTGGAGGTCTGTTCGGCATGGAGGTCTGCTCGTGGATGTCACTTTGTGGAGGTGTTCATGGTCTTTTCTTGGAGGGTCTATCTGTGGTCTGGTCTTATTATGCTACCCCTTGTGAGGTAAATGTTTATGCAATTGATTTTATAATCCAAAACGTTGAATATGTGATTTATCTCTTGTTTTAGTCAATGGCTTATATTCGTTTTTTGTCGTAGTATTGCAAAGTTAATTAGTAGTGTATATTTCTTATAATTTTAATTTTAGCTAATACGTATATGACGAAGGTAGTCATCCATGAACTCTGTCCATGTTGACAGAGTTGATGAACTCTGTCCAAATGGAGAGAGTTCATCAACTTTGTTTAAATAGACAAAAAAACAGATTAAACTTAGCAAAACGTAGTTCGTGTAGAGTTCAACAACTCTTTCCTTGATAACTTAACTTAGAAAAATGCATTTTAGTAGGTTTTATAGAAATCATAAAAAAAACATTATTACACATAAAACATCAAATTTTCTGATTACCAACCTGTTTGATCTTATGTATTTTTAATTTAAATCATGAAAGAAACATATAACTTGTAAAATGCTTATTAGTTATAGTTTATACTTGATATTATATTAAGATATTGTGTATTTTTTTAAATTTTAATCTAAGTTCATAGGTATTATAAGTAAGATATTTGTGTTAACTCTATCCATGTACAGAGTTCATGAATGAATACTATATCCATGGACAAAGTTGATGAACTCTATCCATGTGGACAGAGAGTTCATCAACTCTCTCCATGTAGAGTTCATCAACTTTGACTCTCATCAGTTTACTTAGCATAAGAGATATTTTTATGATTTTATGGAATAACGAAAAAATATTTGTAGTTGAAATAAAGTAATGTAGCTTTAATTTCATATTTGATAATATTGGTTCCATCAATTTTAAAAATCTCAAATACATCAAAAACACAGAGATTGCTACATTAATTTCTCATACATCCAACAATAGTGTAGTTATTTTCATTTCAAGAACTATTAGATAATATTAGGGATATCTAGGTCTTTATTAAAAACGTAGTTTTAAAAATCTAAAACAAATAAAAAACACAAAGAGTTCTACATTAATTTCTCATACATCCAACAATAGTGTAGCTATTTTCATTTTAAGATCTATTAGATAATATGAGGGATATCTAGGTAATAAAAACTTAGTTTTTATAGTAGCTAGTTCTCTCAAGTTGAGGCATTAACATGCAGAATTTGAATGTGTTATGAGTCGATATATTATATAATATTAAGGACATATAGGTCTTTATTAAAAACTTCGTTTTTTAGTGGCTAGGTCTTTGAAGATGAGGAATTAACATATAGAATTTGAATATGATATGAGTTGACTTGTGTAATCTTATAGATATCATATCAAATGAAAATAGATAATAAATTAGCTATAATCATTTAAAGAACTATTAGATAATATTAGGGATATCTAGGTCCTTATTGAAATCTTAGTTTTTATAGTAGCTAGGTCTTTGAAGTTGATTAATTAACATGTAGAAATTGATATTTGTGTAAATTTGTAGATATCATATCCAATGGAAAGAGAGCATCCTTTAAGACACAAGCATATGAAGTCATCACATTCTTCGGGTGTTGGTGTCTGAAATGAAAATAAAAGATTATCAACTTCACCTTGGGATTCAAGCTTATTGTATAGTTCACATCCATCTGATCATTGACATGGCGATAATGGTAGAGATGATCCCCCCTTATCATCGATGGTCGCAGTGTCATTGATATAAAGAATGTTCATTTATCTTTATTTGTAGATATGGGTCGTAGAGTATTTGGAGTTATATATATGATTGATCAAATCTATAACTCCAATTACTCCACAAATGATATTTACACATCTACACATAAAATTTAGAGGAAGCAGAAGTAGTAATGTTTTTACTTGTTTCTTCTTCAAGGTATGTACTATTACCCAAATCGTTTTGTGATATACAAGTTTAAATAGTTTAAATAATTTTTGACATTTGTAAATTGCTTTTATATATGTTGAATCTTAGGTCTCTTCAATATTTCGAGGTAAAGGGAAGACTCCATTGGAGGATAGTGGCGGAATTGTAAGTTTGATATATATATATATTTTTAATTTAGTTTAAAATAGTTTAAATAGTTTGTAAGATTTATAAACTATTTTTATACATATTGCATCTTGGGTCTCCAACACCTTTTAGAGGCAAAGGGAAGACTCCATTGAATGATAGAGAATTTGAGGTACTTTTGTTAATAATTGTATTGTTCTTCTATATATTAGTTTAATGTTTTAATTTTTTTATTTTAGTTTAAAATTATTTAAATAATTTATGATATTCATAATCTATTTTTATACATGTTGCAGATTGTTATGAGTCCAAGGGAAGACCCTAATGGAGGATAGTGGTGGACTTCTTTGATTTAGACATCGATGAGCTTAATGTTTGGATTATACGCATGTTCATGATTGTTTTTTTGGATTATATACATACATACATTGATATTAGATATTGTTTTTTGGATTATATACATGTATATGTAAAGGTTAGGAATGTTAGGAAGTTTTGATAGGCGCAATCCAATTTGTTAAGAATGAATATATGAGGAATGTTAATGTTAAGAGCGAATATGAGGAATGTTAACGTTAATAATGAACATGGGGAATGTTAGGAGTGAATGTGGGAATGGAGAATGTTAATGTTAGGAATGAATGTCAGGAAAGGTTAGGAAGTTTTGATAGGCGCACATATATGAATTTTGAGAATTTTAGGAATGTTAGAAAGTTTTGATAGGTGCAATCTAATGTGAAGAATCAATGTGGAGAATGTTAGGAATCAATGTGGGGAATGTTAGAAATGAATTTTAGGAAATGTTAATAATGTTAGGAAGTTTTGATAGGTGCAAGTATATAAATGTTAGGAATGAATGTTAAGAAATGTTAGGAAGTTTAGATAGGTGCAAATATATAAATGTATGTATTAGTAAATTTATGTATGTTTATATATGAAACATATTTTTAGTGTTGAAAAGTTGAGAATTTTAGGAATGTTATGAATTTTTGATAGATGCAATATAATGTTAAGAATCAATGTGGGGAATGTGAGGAATCAATGTGAGGAATGTTAGAAATGAATGTTAGGAAACGTTAGTAATGTTAAGAAGTTTTGATAGGAGTAAATATATGAATGTATGAGTGAATGTTAGGAAAGATTATGAATGTTAGGAAAGGTTATGAATGTTAGGAAGTTTTAATAGGAATATTTTTTATTACTAAAGTAAAATTAGCAACTTGATTCTGAATTCTAATAAATTATATCTCAATCCATAAATTTTCTAAGGTAACATTAACAATTTGATTTTGAATTCTAATATTTTTTTATTACTAAGGTAATATTAGCAACTTTATTCTAAATTTTAATAAATTAAAGTTCAATGACTTCTAAGGTAACATTAAAATGACTTCTAATAAGGTAACATACTAAATGAGTAAGTACACAATTATTCAAAATTTTAAAACATCAATCCATCTTTGAGCATGATAGCTAATATTAAAATAAAACAATAAATAATATAGTTAAAAACATCGCAATGGAATGTCGTTTTCAATTATGTGTTCATGATCATATTTGGACAGTTTCCATTTTTTATTTTTTAAGTTTTTTTTCAATGGAACTTGTACCAATTTTATTCGAGATGCACATACTAAATGAATATACTGACAACATATAACATCAGGTTCATAATCCTGAAAGTAGACATAATTTTTAGTTAGACGGGTCTACTGCCGAAAGTATCATTTTAAAATGATGGATCTTCTCTCGTGCGTAAATACATTGTCATTGTAGTCCTACAATAACTTCATTTTTCCTTCACTACATCGCATCAAATAATATTTTACATTTTTGTTGTTGTCTAAAGGTGCAATCACAGCGAAAACATCTCCTGTGCAAATTACAATTGCCGTTGGAGTTTTTAAGTGAATTAAATTGAATACATAAACATAAGGTGGTGGACAATATTGAACAATCAACAACATCATTACCTTCTCTAACAAGATCTGGAATTATATAGCCATCAGATGATATTTTTATTTCTTCTGATTCTTCTATGCTTGCTAGTGGCATTTTCCCTTTTGGATTAATCTCTCTGTGTTTCCAATGTTTTACGTATTTGTTTGTTATGTTTTCACAAACTTCTGTAGATTCAACACTTTCAGTGCAAATATGACAAAAACATGATTGCTTTCTACTGTCAAATGCAAACACGTTTTGGAAGGATTTTGTTTGAATAGAGTGAAGTTCTCTAGTCCCATGTATGTTGCTAGCCTCATATGGTATTGATATATCTATATCTTGGACCCCAACAAGCCAAAAAACCCTACACAATAAATGATAAATAAAAAATGACAAATTTTAATTTTAGTGTACAAATACTTCAATGTTAGTAAATACATTTTTTAAAATTGACATTTAATATAAATTAAAAAAATAATGTACATACCTGCGCACATCTTTTGATTATTGACTACAATCATGGGTTAGATTTGATTTACACCATTGGACAACCTCTGCATCTGAATGGAATCGTCTAAAAGAATGGTTCATTTTTCATCTTCGAAGTGCTCTTTTTACACATACTCCTGCACCATCATGTTCACCTTTTGCATGTCGAGTTTCAAAGAAATTCCAATGATGCTTAATGTTCATTGGTTTATGAAGTCGACATAACCCAAAAAACGATCGTCAAGATTTAAATTGTCCCGCACATCCATCCAACCATATCCAATGTTCATTAAATTTAACTTTATGACTTTTTAGTTAATCATAGAATTTTTTTTTAATACAATGTCGAACAAAATGTGTATCATGTATACGATCATCACTAATATAAAAGTGATCTTATTTAATCACATCTCGATTGTCACACATGATTTCAATGCCATCAACATCTTGTTGAGAATGTCTATATAGAACATGGAAAAATATCGAAACTTGGTCAGAATGATAATATTCACTTTGAATATCTTTTTGTGCAGCCAATGTGTAGTTTTCTACAAAATTGTTCCAACTAGAAAAATCTCATGGGAATGTTTGAATTGAGGGTGTTTTCATCATGCTCTATGTGAATGCTTGGTGTATTTATAAATTTCACTTTCAAATTTCTTGGGAAAATATGTCACACATATTTTATCTTCTCGTAATTCAATTATTTTGGAATGTACATCACTAGAACTTGTAGAATAATTGTTGTATTCATATCTTCTCCAATCAATGGTTGCATTTGAAAACGATTGATCATTATCAATAGGGTATTTATTTTCAAATAAAACAAGATTTTCACAACCATGACAATGTTTTCCATTGAAACATTTATTATTATAAAATACTTCATCATAATTTCTCTCACATAGAGTTTGAGATATGAATTCACGTACCATGGGAAAAGGTGGTGAATTTGTCCAAAACATTTTACCAAATTCAGGAAACGTATCATAGTATAATTAAAATTGCACATGATAACGATAAAAACGTGTCTCACGTATAATAATAGGTCTAACATACCATGGTTTTTGTTGCACAAATGTAGTGATCGACATATTAATTCCACGATGATTCTCCTTGAATTTATTGAACAATTCTACTTGTGGCATTTCCATTATATGTTTTGGACGAATTTCATATATATTTCATGATACTCTTTGCCATAGCACATCCCTTGAATTTGGTGAAACTCGAGCATGTTCCAACCAATATTTTTGTACAATATCTTTAACACCTTCTCCCATTCTATCTTTGTAAGGTTGTCTACAAATAATTACCCAGCAAGCAAGTTCATCATTTTCATCTATTTGGATTCTGAATTTGCTATATTTGTATAATGTATTTCTTGAGGTTCCAGTTGCTTGTGCTAGTTGTGTTGTCAAATGTTTTTGTCTAGTACTAGTTGAAACAATTGCTGTCTGAATTTCTCTATGTGCAGCAGTGGTATCTTTCTTTCTGGATTTTCCAAAATTTTTTATTGCATCACCTATATTTTCTATCACATTATGTTTCAGTTTCGACTCTTTTGTCGCCTTGTGAATACCCAATAATGACGTAACACTTTCTAACTTCTTGGACACCAATAAACATCTCAAAATTTGCTCTTGTCTTGCTATTGAACAATTCTTGAGAATACCATCATATATTTTTGTAGCATGATATTGTGCAACATGTATGGGTATTTTTTCTCCATATTTGTCGCAATCAATGTCTTCTAACATTTCATCATCAATGGTGAAAGTACCTATACATCAAGTTAAATTTAATTTAACATATGTCCAAAAATACAATTCATTATAAAAAATGAATTTCGAAAATACATGATATATACATACTATGTCCAATTTATGGATCTTGGTTTTGATCTTCAATATTGACTTTATCAACATTAACATGCAAATCACTATTTACATCTTCAACAATGCTCTATTCAACTTCCATTTGTTCTTCTTGTACCCTAATTTCAATTTCCATTTCATCAGTGTCATGTAAATTTGTTCTTATATCTTCAATTCTTTCTTTCGTTTCTACAACCCTTTCTCTTTTGGATTTATTTTTGAGTTTTTGTTTTTCCCTATTAGCATCATCATCACGTTTACGATCACTTTTTTTTACGGTTTCTTTTATTTCCCATGATTGCTTAATATCCTTTTGAAAAACCCTTGAAAAAAATAAGAAAACCTCGTAAAGAAATTTTCTTTGTAAAACAATTGGAAAAAAAACACTCTTTGAAAAAAAAACCTTTTTTGAACAAACAACTTATATAAATATTTTGGAAAAAAAAACTCATTTGCAAAATTACTTTGCAAAAAAACTCTTTGGAAAAAACCCATTGCAAAGAACCTAATTTGCAAAAATACATTGGAAAAAAACTTTTTGAAAAATCCCCTTGCAAAGAAATAACTCCTTTGCAAAAATACCTTGAAAAAAAAAACTTTCTGAAAAAAAACCCATTGCAAAGAAATAACCTACTTTGCAAAAATATATTGGAAAAAAACTCTATGAAAAAACTTCTTGCAAATAAATAATTTATTTTCAAAAATACTTTATAACAAAAAATCTTTGGCAAAAGTGCCTTGAAAAAAAACTCTTTGAATGTATCCCTTGAAAATAAATAAGAAGAAAAATACCTTGTAAAAAAATTCATTTGGTAAAAGAAATCTCCTCTGAAAACCTCTTCAAAAATATTTTTACTTATACGAAATGAAGAGGTGAGAAAATAATGAGGCTCTTTTGTTTTACTTATACAAAATGAAGATGTGCAAAAATAATGAGACTCTTTCGTTTTACTTATACGAAATGAACAGGTCCAAAAATAATGATGCTCTTTCGTTTTAATTATATGATTTTTTTTCTTCAGTCAACAAATTTTATTTTTTTTGCGCTTAGTTTTTTGGCTGAACAACATTTCTTGTAATTTCTCTGTAAAGGAAAAACATTGTTCGGCCGAATAACCTCTGAGACCTGAAACCTGCACTGTTTTCAGGTTTCTCCATTTTCAGAAAGTTAAATGGATGCCTTACACTACAAATCAACTGTCCAACTTGATACCATTATGTTCGTCATTAAATCTACTTTCCGTAGGTATAGCTTTTGTTGTGTATAGGTGAGATCTGATATTTTTATTTTTTTTGTTTCTTAACATGTGTCGAGTTTAGTTTCATCTCTTTCAAAATGCGGTGAAATGAAAAATATATAATTTTAAAAATACACCACAAAAAATTGAAACAAATATGGTGTGGTTAATTGGAGTGTTTACTTCAAAAGGGTATTCTTAGATTTTTAAGTTTCATAGTCAATTGAGAGAAAAGTGGTTCAACCAAAAACATGTTTAAAACCGACAAGGTTTTCCCATTGATTGAATTCAAAAAAGTATTATAATTAGTATATAGATTCGTTGGTTACAAAATTATAGTCATCGCAATAGTATATTGTGTGTAGATTGTCATAACATATTTGTTTTTTTGCAAAACACAAGTTTAACAATAATTTTATGGGCACAACCAAACATGACTATTTTTTAGCCCTTTCATTTCATAAGGAAACAATGTCAAACATTTGCCAAAACTACATATCAAATATCAATTAAAAAAACTCACAAAAATTCGAATAAAAAGCTAACATAATTATCAAAAAGTTAAATTCTAAACAAAAATATCACTTTCATTCACCCAAAGTTGAAAAACATGAAAAAATCAAATTTATTTTCTCATAAGACCCCCCAAAATAGACACCCATCTTCATGGATTCACCCATAAGTTTTTCAAAGTCATTTGTTTGGATTTCTCTGTTAAGTTTTCATAGTCAATTGTTGAATTTCTCAATTACTTAAATTGATGAATATATTTCCTGTTACTTTTACTCTAATATATACATGGATTTTGTTATCAAAATAAAATTAATGAGTTTTTCTAATCTCGAAAGTTGTAATGGGTTTCTTCTTTTTGGACAATACCTAGAGATTTACATGGAAAAAGAAAACGTTAATCGTGTATCCACCACGTGGAGTCCTTGTAGAATTATTTGAAGAAAACAAGGGTTCTAAGATTTTCTTAGTCTTCCTAAGTCTTTGTTGGAGTTTAGGGATGTGGCTTTGCAATGTTATTATATATGTATACTTTATTATTATAATCCTTGAAGGAAAAAGATGTATACCTTATGAATAAACACTAAGAGAATTGAAAATTAATAGGAGAACCTTAGGATAAGGTCATCTTGAATATATGGAAAACCAATTAATAGATATAGGTATAGACTTAGTACAACATGAAGTTTGCAAGGAAGATATGCTATCTTATAAATTGTTGAAAAATGTATATACTAGAAGTGATCTCTTGAGAATAGAGTATCCATTTTATTTCTATGATTAAATGATTTTATTAATAAAATGTCTTTTATGATAAGAAAAGATATTCCACTATGGTGGAAGGGGTAGCTTATTATAAGGAAGCATATATATATATATATATATATATATATATATATATATATATATATATACAGTGCTGTTATATCTTTTAAGTTCTGAATTGATCATGTTTATGCCTGCCCTTTTTGTTTATCAAGACTTGGATCATATATGCCTGCGATTTACTAAATCTAGACCATGTATTTTAGTAGTTTCCAATCTTGCTAGTTGGACTTAGAATGATTTTCGATTAGTATTAGTTATTGTTCTATAGTCTTTAAAGAGTATAGACCAGGAGTGACCTCTTGTACTTGTCGAATTTGTTTACGTGAAAATGTTTTCTATTTAAATGGAAAAACCTTACAAAGAAGGAAAATAGTAATTTGCGAGTATTCTCGGTGAAAGAGATTGGCAGTGGATGTGCCACAAAATTGTAAATTTTCTCTTGATAAAATAATATAAATACTAATGAGCTTTGGTGGACGTACCGTCATGGATGGAACAAACGACATATATGATGTCTCTCTTCTTGTTCTATGTTTTATGTTTGTATATATACTAACTTTCATGATGGTATTTGATGTATGGATGATGCACAATAAATACTTATGCTACATGATCTTTAATGGTACAATAGTCTATAAAAAGACTCACAAACATATAGTTAAAGGTATATATTTCATGGAGGAAAATAATTTGGATAGTTAAAGGATTCCTCACCTTTTGTTTAAACATTTTGATTTCAATATCTTGATTTATAGGTAAGTGATTAACAATTTGTAAGATCTTACTACCATGGCATTAGATTAAGGTAAAGTGTACATTGTGAGAAAGATGAAGTAAAATAATGAGAACTTGTGATGTTAGTCTTATAATGTATGAATGTACAATTATGTGACTTCACATTCTAAAGAGACTAAAATGGTTGACTTGTTGGGTATAGTAAAAGAGAAAAATTTACCTCCATTATCTCAAATTTTACATTTAGGAATTCTGTGTTCATTACAATGGTATCAGAGCTCAAGTTGCAACACTTGGGCCTTCATGCGAGGAACACAAATCAAGAGGTACAAGTTGGATAAAATAATGATTGGATGGTTACAGATAACAAAAAACAATAAGGTAAATATTAGGGAAGAATTTACCTCTCGTACTACGAGTCGTTTGTATTCTAAGGGATGAACTGTAAGTATATAACTAATCCATGCTGAACTCACTAATATGACAATTAGAATGGAGATTAAAGAAAGTAGAAAATAAAATAATTATTTATTTTATATGTCTTTCTATTTGTCATGATGAACGCATGATAAATTTTGAAATTCATTTAGTAGGAGATGCAATGACTAAGGCGAACTAACCTTGCAACTTTTGCGCGATAGGAAGTAAATGAGGGGTGCAAAGTTCCTTCGAAAAACCTATGGATGGACGTGGATTACGCTCTAACTAGAGTGACCAGCTGGTCATCTAAAACACGATAAGTACCATTTTCGGGTTTTGAGTATAAACATGATTCCTATAAAGATAAATTTGGTTAGCATTGAAAGGTTAGGACAATAGATGGATGACTACTTAATATTTAGTCTGATGAAAATATTGACCCATTTTGTTGTATGTTATTGGTAAAGGATTAATGGTGTTGTAAAAGTAAGTGATCAAAAAGAACATATTTAGAATTGATTATTAGAGTTAAAACCACTTATGGGTAAGTGGCGAGTTTAGTCTTATTAACTTAGTATGGGTATATGATTATATGAAAAGTTAAGAGAAAGTTTTCCATGACTAAAATTTTCACCTTATGACTATGTTATGAAATAATGCGCTAGAAAATAGTCTTGGATACAATTAGTATTTTCTATGACATTATGAAAAATGAGAACATTGGAATTGTTCATTGTTGTAGTTGATTTTTAACAAAGGAAGCTCATTGTTGTAGTTGAAGATGCACAACAGAGTAATAGAAATAGAGTTGAAAATCTGAACTTTATTATGTTATTTTTTGTGTTTACTCTGGTTTTTTTTTAGTTGAAAAACTCAGTTTTAGTTTTTATGTTAGTATGCATTAATAGCTGAACAAAACAAATTTTATTAGATGTGAATGATTTTTATTAATTCCGTATAATATGTGTGTTGAGTTTATGGACGCAAGGGTCACCAAATCGTTGCTAAAAAGTCAGTTGTAACAGAGCTATGAGTGAGTTGTGAGTGACTGTCATCAGTCACAGCTAGCTGAAATAGACGTATAAAGTATTGCTAGTTGTAACAACTAGATGCAACATAATCTTGGAAGTAATTTTAACAATAGCGGCCAAGCTGCAACAATCCTGTAGGTGCTGGGTAATTTTCGAGCTCTGACAATGAAGTTGTACATTACCTGAAAGTGTTATTTTGAGCTTTACATGAAGTGTAAGTGCTACAAAAGTTGAGACCAACACT
Source organism: Pseudotsuga menziesii (assembly GCA_001517045.1). Taxonomy (NCBI): domain Eukaryota; kingdom Viridiplantae; phylum Streptophyta; class Pinopsida; order Pinales; family Pinaceae; genus Pseudotsuga; species Pseudotsuga menziesii. Next base: position 137,243 of record LPNX010227588.1, on the reverse strand, counting down.
CGCTTGCCTATCCCTCAATTGGTATCAGAGCTGAGTGTTCCTAATTTCTATTCATTGGTTCTATGCTCACTTCATGAATGCGCCATGTGATTGTATGTTGAAAATATTAGTATTTTGGTTTGGAAATCTTGCTGTTGAGTCTTACTCTAGTGCTCTCTTCCTGCTATGTTGAAAGAGCAGAAGTAAGTTTAGTTTGTATGTTCAACTTAGTATTGGTAAGAGCTCCCATGCTTCCTCAAATAAAGGTTGAGTCATCATTTAGCAGCTGAAGGCTGAAACACATGTATCTTGTATCATCCATATGTTGGTTAAAATGTTCAAGCTTAATCGTGGCTTGAGTAAAGGAAAGAAAGTGTTGGAGTTTGTGGATGAAGTTGACTCTGTGTAGAGGTTGATCAATTTAAAGGAAGATATTCTTCCTGTTTGAGAACTCCCATATAGTTTAATGGTAGAGCATTTTCAATTCCAATGTTTTGGAAGTTTGCTTGGTTTGAATTTAAGTTATTATGTGTGAAAGAGGATTGGGAGGAAGCATCCAAAAGAAATTGAAATTCTATGCAGGTATTTATTTGAAGACAGAGACATGGAGAAAAGAAAAAGGATTAAAGAGATTATGAATAATATTGCTAATGCAAAAGAAGTTGGCTTTTCCATGGCAGAGATACTAAGAGAAGCCACCGAGGAACCTCCTAAAGCAGAGGAAGTTCAAGAAAATATAGATGAAAAATGGAGCATCATCTATTATCCATCACCATATTTCTCAGGTATAATTTATGAATGTTGGTCAATTAATATGAAAACTTTCTTGCATGCTAGAGGTTTATGAAATTTTGTTGAGGACGGAGTTAAGAAACTCTAGGATGAGGCAAAGGATGCATTTAACTTGTACTACATCCAACAAGGTCTGGATGATAATATCTTTTATGTAATTTTTGAAGCAAACACACCTAGAGAATCCTCGAAAAGTTTGAAGAGAAAGTTTGATGTAAGGGGGAGTTATATGGCCGAGTCACAACATGTTAACATTTCAGTAGAAAAATTTGTAGAAGAAGCAGAATATAGTCATATTACTTGTAAATCTTGCAATTGTGTTGATATATCAAATGATGAAAATGATGTCAAAATGAAAGGTGAAAATGAGGTTGCTTTATGTTGTATAAAAACAACAAAATTTGAAGAATTTGAAATTTCTATTGATAAATATGTTGATGTAGTTTCAAATTTAGATTTCCCTGAAGTAAATTATGAAAACGATGGAATGGTTAACATGCAGAATGTTGATAAAGATGGTAAATGTCTCAAGTGTGAAGACAATAAAGAGGTATGTGTACCAGAAGATTCCTTGAAGGAAACGTCCATGAAGATATTAAATCATATATAGAATATGATGATTGTGGACATGTAGGTATAATAAATTTAGAATACAACACTGAAGATGTTGTAAAAGTCAAAGATAAAGATGGGATTGAAATAAACTACAATATTTATGTTGCAAAAAATGAAGAGTGTTTCAGTCATCCATTTGGTGCTCATAGGGAAGATGATAAAGCTTCATGTGAAAAATACACTCATGAAAATGGTGTATTTGATGATAGGAATAGTGCTGGTGATATTTTTGAAGAAGAATCTACAGAGATATTGAATGGTGCAGATAAGGGCAGAAAAAAGAACAAGATTTTTGCTAATAATTTGTTTGTTAGTGATTGTCCAGGTACAAAGAAAGAAAATGATGATGTCTTGGGTTATAAGTCAAATATTGAAGGTGAAGCAACTGCCAGTATAGAAGTTTGTTCTTTGAATATTCCAATGATACATGTTGTTGATGACAACGATGAAGAAGGTACCAATGAAGCAATGAGTATCTATGAAATTTCTCATAGAGAAGTAATGGTCAATGATGATCATAATGATAGAATCAAAATTGCCATATTAGCAGTATGTGAAGTAACATCAAAATCTAATAAAGATAAAGTGCATTGTGTTGAAGTTATTGAACCTGTTTATGATTTTTTTGAAAATATTGATGATTTTAATTTTGTTGAATAATTTGATAAGATTGTTGAAGAATGCACAGAAGTTGCAGCAAATGAAATAGATAAAGTACAAGAAAAAGGAATCTATAATGATGCTGAAAATCTTGATGATTCAATGATTGCAGAAGCAGTGATAGAAATAGAGTTGCATAATGATAACACTTAATATGTTGTATGTTCTATTGTAGATAGAGAAAATGAAATAAGGAATGATGTTCTTGATGAACAATTGAAATTTTCGGAAGAATGGATTGAAATGTCAAGATGTGATGATAAATATGATAGTCTTGTTGTGGAAGTAGAAATGAAGAAAGTTGATTAACTTCTTGTAGCAGTAGAGGAATATTTGAATGAAGAGATAGTGACAGCTCTTAGAGAAGAAAAAAATGAAAAGAACTAATTTATGACAAACTATTCATGGCGAAGTGCAGGCATCACAAACTTGTTTATGGAAATAATATATAGAGCCATGATGGGAACCGAAGTTCCATGAATGCAAGAAACCAAATGACATGAGATACATTTGGCACATGTGAAACTAAAAAGAAGAATGTACACGAGGTACATGTTTCCCCTCAGCCAACTAAGCACCAGTATGCCTCTATGGGGATGCCCAAGTGAAAGACATCTGGTTAGACTTCTTTCCACATGAATTTACATTGTAAGAGACTATCACGAGAGTAGGGGATCCATGAAGAAACTCCATGTCTCATGGTGTTTTGTAAAGGAAGCACTTGAGATCGGTGAAGCACCCAGAATAGCACAGGTAGGAGTTATGCCTGTGAAGGGGTATCGTCCTCATGTTGGGTATCTTGCATTAGTACTTGGAGTACTTTCGAAATTGTGTTTGTTTGGAAGCACCCTGAATAGCATAGGTAGGAGATTTTCCCAAGAAGGGGCATCCTCCTCATGTTGGATAGCTTGGATTAGATCTTCGAGTACTGTTGGAACTATGTTTATTTGTGTAGCGCCCCCTATCATACAAACGTCTATTAACAAGGAAAATACACATACTTTTTTTTCTTTTTTCACAAAGATCCTATTATCAAAAAGAACTATTAATGCAAGTTTCAAAACATATAGTTATTCATAAAAAGGTTTATCATATAAAATATCATATAGTATACTTTTCCAAGTTTCATAACTTATACATATTCATTAAAAGG
>LPNX010227588.1:18478-133810 GCA_001517045.1 Pseudotsuga menziesii | reverse complement strand
TATATATATATGTATGTATGTATGTATGTATATAAGATCGGTATCCTTATAATACATCTACATATATTATAAAACAAAATATTTCAAATGGAAATGCTTACCACAATCCTTATGTATCTCATTTTTAATCAAACGCAGTCAAGCCTAGTAAATACATGAACTCAACTTCTCAAACAACATTCAAATAACAGAGGATATTTTTACAATATATGTTCAAGAAGCAGAGATTCCATTATGATCTGCGATCCCTATAAATAATTTCTCAGTCGTGACAGTGTAGCCACAATCCCATTTAACTTGGTTTATGCTTCAAGAATTAGGTAATTTTTTTTTAAAAAGAATGTAATTTCTTAATGGGATCTATATATAGATCTATATATGATCTATATATGGTCTATATAAAATTTCCTAAGTAACTTGGTTATAAAACAAAACTTTCCATAAATTTAAAAATAACTTTATGAAATAACCTGGATATAAAACAAAACTTTCCATAAATATAAAAAATAACTTTCTGAAATAACCTAGATATAAAACAAAACTTTCCATACAGCTTAAAAAGTAACTTTCCTAAATAACGTGGATATAAAACAAAACTTTCCATAAAAATTTCATCTCCCTTTTCTTTTTACAATAACACATATTTCAGGTATATTCTCATGATTTGATGGTAAAGGAAGGTGACTTCTCTAAATGAAAGACAACATTAATGAAATAAAATATGAAACACTAAATTGATTATGTCGTTGCCATATTGTCAAAGATGAAAGATAAAATTTATCATGTCATCAGACACAAAAGACATGCAAATGACTACTGAGAGCTACGGCTTTTCTTTGATCTTCTGCGGGAGCTGAGGAGACGCTTAGACTTGGTTCTTATAATATTAAGTTATATAGGGGTAATAAAAAAATTCATTTTCACTCATTTCCTTTGTACCCGTTACGCCACTTATGATTATGTGTACACAGTTTGAGTGTAACGTCTCCTGATTGGTCTGGTTTTTATGTATTCTCGTAGTGGAATAAATTGGGATCAGCTAGCTCATTCTCACTCGCATGGCCCAGCTCTCATCTCAACTCTGGATCGCTGATATATCCGTTCTAGTACCGGTTCAGATAAATAAAAGAAGGCTCTGGGAACTCCAAATAATGACGAGCTGAACCAGGTCATGTATCTTTTTGGACCTATTCATGTAAAACTCCACAATTTGCTATCAGGATGCTTCGTACCTAGTCTGCACATGTGTGTGGGCTTCTGTATGTCTTTATTAAACATTACAGAACTAGCGTTGAACTATTTAAATAAAGGTGGATTCAAACTCGACAATCAGTAAAGATTCAGGTTGATGTTAAAAGCTATGATCATGTCTCATCGGATTGGGGAGTAAAACCACTCCAGGATTCCATTACTGCAACCAGACAGATTAAAGGATATATGTAGATCAAACGATATATTCTTGATCTTACAGGTAGATTTAAGGATAAGAGTTTCACTCCACTTCAGAGATTATTTTATCTTGATTCTAACAATGTCGCTACTATGATGTTCTCACTGCAATGCCACTGTCACACAGCACATTAAAAATGGTGCCACTGTCATACTGCACATTAAAAATGACGGGTGGTCAAGAATGAAACCCGCCCAAATACAAATACAATTAAGAACTTTATACTTTAGTGGGACTGACCATTCCACTTGCACTCCTAAAGTACAATCCTATTGACAGATTGCTCGTTAAATATGATGGATTCTCTTCTTTACCATGATGTTGTCATATTGCTCGTTTGAAATGATTGATGCTCATTTACCAGCGAAATACCAAAAACAGTTCAAACTTTAATTTGTAAATTTTATTATATATGCGCTCTTCCTTCTCTAAACTTCATGAATTGGATGCCAATAGAGCTGTTCAGGATACTAAAAAGAGTAAACATAGGATAATTAATGAGATGGCACTCATATTAGATAAAGATCTTCGTTGGCCCTCTTTATAAAAGCATTGACCGGAAGCTTGAGATGCATATGAACAACGTGAGTACTGTTTTAAGGAATAAAAATCCATACACAGATCTAAGATATAAATCCAAATCTATGATAAAATGCAAATCCAGATCTATAATAAATTACAACACAGATCTAAACAAAACACAAATACGGATCTAAATATAAATCCAGATCTATAATAAACTACAGAGGCAAATCTAAAATACAATCTAGATCTATAGACACGGGTCTGCAATAAAATTCAAATGCCCATTCATGGATCTTTAACAATGCATTTCAGAAATTATAACAACAATCTAACAACCCATAAAAACCTGAGTTTCTTTGTGCAGGCTTGTTCTTTCTGAGGTTTCCGCACCACGAACTTTGTCAGGTTCCCATGAACGTCGATCAGTTCCCAATCACAAGAGATCCACCGGTTGACCTCCCTACCATTCCAATGGGTACTCTCCTTCCCCAAGGACCCCGAAGCTGAATGGGGTTGCTGGAAGAAGTACCCAAGCACGATCAGAGTGTGTAGAATCACTAAGGGCCTCCCAACCCCCTTCACACCTGATGAACCAAACTCTCTACAGCCACCATCTGCCTCAACATTCTCTCATCCGTCCAACATTAGGGCAAAAAAAACCTCCCATATCCAAACCCTACCCTTTCATTTATATCGTTCTTTTTTTTTTAGATTTATGCATAATGTAAAATTATTATTTTTGTTTATTCTTATTTTGGATTCATTTTTGTTTATTTCAACGGATCTTTTGTCATATGCATTTATGTAATGTCATATGCATTTATCCAATCTTCTAATTTGGGATTTCTTTACTTAACTATTCCTAAATGTCATTCCTAGATTTTTGCTTTTGATTTGCTATTTTTGTGTGTGCAATGTGTTAATATTTAGAATCTTCTTTTATTTTGTTTATCATGATTTCTTTTTATTTTTTTTCATAAGGTTTCACTTTCCATTACTTTATTTTCAAGTCATAAGTTTATTGTTTAGTTATTACTTATTTACAACCTTATAGTTTAATAATTTCTTTTGTTTCTCCACGTGATATCAAGGGTGCCATGATCGTCTTCATGCCCTTCAAATATCCCACTTTCCGTGGTGGGGAGTTAGTGCGATGGCTGAGACCATGTTAACTCTGTCCAATCCATGTTGTAGAGAGACTCATGGTTACTGAGGAATAAGGCCAACACCTCATTGCGCGCCCCTCAGTTAATCCTCGTGAGTGACCGAGTCCGCGGCCTACCCTCACGGCAGCATGCCTCTTGCTGGTAAAAGGCTCTCTCACTTTTCAACTTGCCACATGGAAAATATGTGCTAACCATACTGGTACTTTATTCCGTGCAACCCCACCATCCTTTTGTGGATCAATTGGAAACCAAGATCATGTGCCTGCACACATGAAAACCATGTGCATTAATCGTACTACACAATTTAATCAAAATATTATTAAAATAAAATATATCACCTAATATTCTGTTTATACTCAAACCCAAATTCATTTGCCATTGACATCACCTTGTATCATTGCGCAGTTGGGTCCCTGTCACACTAGAAAATTGTCAAAGCATCTACCAATATATTGTAAGAAATGAAAATTGTTCATATATTTCATTCACACAGTATAAGATCAATCATATCGCATTATATAAATCTATCTACCAATCTCCATTCATTCATAAGCAACCATTGTGACACAACAATCAATACATATATAAGTCATTTTAATTCATCATATTAAACCGGGCCATTTGTACTCAAAATTCCCTGAAACCATAACATATTTTAACACTGAAATAGTCTGTCCAATAAGGAACTACAATGGTGCATTACAAAATCCCATTTATCCATGAGTACCCAAAGGTATCAACATGATCAAAACATATATTTCAAAATTTAACTGGGTCATTTGCGATAAAATGCCCTCAAATAATAATATAGTTGAGTAATAAAAGAGTCTAACAAAATGGGGCACTACATACACCCCCTCTTCAAGAAACTTCGTCCCAAAGTTTTCAAAACAAGTAAGGAAATTGTTGCTGCATTTCGGATGCATCCTCCCAAGTAGCTGAGTTAGAACTATAGTTATCCCATTGGACCTTTACCTGGTCGACTAATCGACGCCGAAGCTGTCAAGTTTGTTGGTCCAGTATATGGATCGGTTCAGCCTTCAAGACCCCATCGTCCGATATCTGCAAGTTACTCAAATTTATAACGCGAGAAGGATCTGAAATATAATGACGCAAAATAGAAACATGAAAAACATTATGCATACGACTCAATGATGATGGCAATGCAAGACAATAGGAAACTGGTCCCAACTTCTTGATTATCACAAACAGTCCTACGAATCGCGGTGATAATTTATCTCCCTTCCCAAATTTAATTGATCTCTTTTGTGGCCTAACCCGAAGGAATACTTTATCACCTACTTCATAACTCCTATCGATTCTATGTGCATCAACATAGCTCTTTTGTCTATCCTGCGCTTCCTTTAACCGTGCACGAATAGTTGTCATCTATTCTTCCATTTCTTGAATCAATTCTGGTCCTACAAGGACTCTATCTTCCAGACGATCCCAACTCAACGGGGTTCTACATGGCCTCCCATATAAGAATTCAAATGGTGCCATCTTAATAGAGCTTTGATAACTGTTGTTGTAAGCAAACTCAACCAAAGGTATATTTTCCTCCCAATGCTTTTGTTGATCCATCACATACATACGTAACATGTCTTCCAAGACTTGGTTCAGCCTTTCTGTCTGGCCATCCGTCTCAGGGTGATATGATGTACTAAAATTTAGCCTTGTCCCCAAAGCGGCTTGGAAATTTGTCCGAAACCTTCCAGTGAATACTGGCCCTCTATCTAAAATTATCTTGCGAGGTACACCATGTAACCTCACAACTTCATTTATAAATACTCTTGAAATATTTGGTGCTTGATAGGTAGTCTTTACAGGTATAAAATGTGCACTCTTAGTTAAAGTATCTACGACCACAAAAACAGAGTCATGTCTTCTTGATTTCATTGGTAACCCAACAATAAAATCCATTGATATAACCTCCCATTTTGATTCCGGGATTACATGTGGTTGTAGTAATCCCGCAGGATGCCTATGCTCGGCCTTGACCAATTGACATTCTAGGCACCTTGCCACAAAGCTAACTACATCCTTCTTCATTCCACTCCAATAAAATAACGGTTTTAAATCTGCGTACATCTTCTTAACCCTAGGATGTTCCATATACACAGCCCTGTGAGCTTCTGACAAGATCAAATTTTGAACTTCTTCATTGAATGGTACATAAATTCTCTTGTTATATCACAATAATCCATCTTCCTTAAACACATACCCTTCATACTTTGGGTTCTTCAATACCTCATTTTTTAACTCGGTCTTAACCTCTCTATACCACTCATCTTCCAATTGTAATTTCAATATCTTTTCCTGTAGATTTGTTTTTAAGGGCACTAGGGAAAAGATACGAGGCCTTCGACTTAGAGCATCCGCTACCTTATTCATCGTCCCCTTGATGTACGATATTTCAAAATCATATTCGCTCATTAATTCAGACCACCTCCTTTGTATAGCATTGAGGTCGCTTTGGGTAAAAATATATTGTAACCCATGGTGATCTGTCTTTAACTCAAATTTCCTTCCTACCAGATAGTGTCTCCATAAATGCAAGGCATAGACCACAGCAGCAAGCTCGAAATCATGTGTTGCATAGTTCTCCTCATGAGGTCTAAGTTTCCTTGAGGAGTAAGCTATCACCCTACCTTCTTGCATCAAAACACCTCCTAAACCTTCCTTTGATGCATCTGTACACACTAATAAGTCTTTATCCATATATGGTACCTTAAGAACTGGAGCCGTTGTCAACAACTGCTTAAGCTTTGCGAATGCCTCCTCACATCGTTCTGTCCATATGAATTTATTGTTCTTCTTCTGTAACTCTGTAATTGGGCTTGCAATTTTTTAGAATCCTTCTACAAATCTTCTATAATACCCCGCCAATCCCATAAAACTACACACCTCATGTACATTTTTCGGTGCTGGCCATTCAAGAATTGCCTCAATCTTTGCGGGATCCACCGCTATACCATCCCCAGTTATAACATGTCCTAAATAATGAATCTCTGGCTGGAAGAAGGAACACTTTGATAGTTTGGCGTATAGCTTGCACTCTCTCAAACACTGCAACACAAGTCTCAAATGCTCTTCATGCTCTTCCTGCGTCCTTGAGTAAATAAGGATATCATCTAAAAACACTTGCACAAATTTATCCAAGTACTCTCTGAATACATTATTCATCAAGTTCATGAAAATTCGAGGTGCATTCGTCAACCCAAATGGTACTACAACAAACTCGAAATGTCCATATCGAGTTTTAAATGCAGTCTTTGGTACATCTTCTTCTCTGATTCTTAGTTGATGGTATCCCGGCCTTAGATCTATTTTTGAAAATATTGTTGCCCCTTTCATCTGATCGAATAGATTGTCAATTATTGGTAAGGGATATTGATTCTTTATGGTTGCTTTGTTCAATTGACGATAGTCAATGCAAAGTCTCCATTAACCATCCTTCTTCTTCACGAATATGACTGGTGCTCCCCAAGGTGATATACTAGGGCGAATGAAACCTAGATCTAAAAGCTCTTGAAGTTGTATCTGCAATTCTTGTAACTCGGGTGTTGTCATACGATAGGGTACTCTAGATATAGGTTCGGTTCCTGGCTTAAGTTCAATAGTGAAATCAATCTCCCTCTTAAGTGGTAGTCTAGATAATTCTTCAGGGAATACATCCGAAAACTGGGACAGTATGGGGTGTCGACTTACATCGACAGTGTCTTTCTTGTCATTCATCACTACCACCGCATACAACTCACATCCCTTACCCATGCTCTTTTTCAATTGCAATGCTGAAATAAACCTTAATGATACCCCTCTTCTAGTCCCTATTAGGATTCTCTTATGCCCGAAATCATCTATGAATATTAGCTTTTTCTCCTTACAATCTAACATAGCTGAATGGGTTTCTAACCAATCCATCCCTAAGATAATATCATAGGATCCTAATGCTGTTGCATAAAGGGATACTTTTGTAACACACATGCCTAAGTCTACTTCCCAATCCTTGACCAATTCTCCTACTCTTTGAGTGATACCTGATGCCATTTCGACTATATTGAAATCATCTTGCTTGCTTTCCATCACCTTACATCTAGACAATGCTTCATAACAAATAAAACTTTCAGTTGCTCCTGGGTCTACTAAAAGAGAAAATTTCATACCATTTATTTTACCTGTCGCCTCTAGCATGGTGGACTGATGTTATGCCTGGCAGTTGTTGACTGCGGCATGGATTCGGTGAGCCTTGCCCAAGTCTCCAACTGTAGTTTGTCCCTTTCCCTGAGTAGAATCTATCTTTCCTTGCAGACAGTCTCTCTGGAAATGTGGTTCTCCACAAGTCCAACACCCCCTTTTTGGGGCTGACCTCTGGATACTCGATTGAGTAAAAGTAAATCCACTGCTATACTGGGGGCGTTGCACTACTGGATTTCCACTCTGATATTGTGACTGCATTGGTGGCCTATATGGTGGTCTCTGGCCACCAGGTGCACGTCTCTGACTCCCTGCTATGGGACTCTTAAGTGAATTTTGTCATCTGGTTGCTGGTCTCGAAGCATTAGCTGACTGTACTCCGGGTCTCTGTACCACTGCTCCTGAATATCAAGGTGGTCGAGACTGCCCACCTCCTACAAGCTCTTCCTTAGCTATGATATCTTTTTGAACTGCTTCGTGCAAGGTACGTGGCATCAAAATACGTACTTTTGCTCTGATGTTGAAGTTGAGACCATACACAAATTTACTTACTTGCAACTTCTCTGTACTCAAATGTGGAGCATACCTCAATAGTTCCATAAATTTAGCTTCATACTCTGGGACTCATTGACCTCCTTGCCTCAAGGAATTGAATTCATTCAATTGTCTTTCAATAAACTCTTTAGATAGGTAATGTTCTCGAAAACGTTCTTCAAATATTTCCCAAGAGACCTCTGTTATTTCAATTCCAAGCTGCGGCAACAAGGTCTTCCACCATAGTAGTGCGCTTCCCTTAAGTTTCAATATCACCATGCGCACTTTCATGTTTGAGGTATAATCGTGTAATGCAAAGCACATGGACATGTTCTCAAGCCATGCCTCAGTTGCAATGCCATCAGGTGCGCCCCAAAATTCTGGAAATTTCACCTTCTCAAGTTCTCTTTGAGCATTTTCCTTCAGTGGTTGCCGATATCCTTCTACAGGTGCTATGGCATCTCTATCCTCTCGGTCTAACCGATTAATCAATGCCTCAGACATCCGTTGGAATGAACGCATCATATTCATCACTTCACCTGCAGGTATATGGGTCAGTTCTTCCACTGCTAGTGGATCACGTGGAGGTGAAGGCTGCAAAAGAGGTGGTGTACCACGTCCCCTAGCACTTCTACCTCTCCTTCCTCTTCTTCCCCTAGCATCCATGCTTCCTGAGTTTGGAAGGTGAATAGATCATGTATTAGTTTCCAATTACTACATAAATAAATAAAAAACTAAATATAAATAAACAAAAATCACTTAAAGAGCAATGAGCCCAAGGTCCTAGAGTTGGAACCATGCTTTGATACCATGTGTAGCGCCCCCTATCATCCCAACGTCTATTAAAAAGGAAAATACACATACTTTTTTTTTCACAAAGATCCTATTATAAAAAAGAACTATTAATGCAAGTTTCAAAACATATATATTTATTCATGGAAATGTTTGCAATACATAAGGATCGTCTTATTTGATTTATGCAAGTTTCATAACATATAGTTATTCATAAAAAGTTTTATCATACAAAATATCATATTATCATATAGTATACTTTTCCAAGTTTCATAACTTATACACATTCATTAAAAGGTTTACAATATATATAAAGATGGTAATCATGGTATAATCAAGTAATGGTTATCTTTTATATATATATATATATATATATAAGATCGGTATCCTTATAATACATCTACATATATTATAAAACAAAAGATTCAAATGGAAATGCTTACCACAATCCTTACATATCTCATTTTTAATCAAACGCAGTCAAGTCTAGTAAATACATGAACTCAAATTCTCAAACATCATTCAAATCGCACAAGATATTTTTACAATATATGTTCAAGAAACAGAGATTCCATTATGATCTGCGATCCCTGTAAATAATTTCTTAGTCGTGACAGAGTAGCCACAATCCCATTTAACTTGGTTTATACTTATTCTTATTTTGGATTCATTTTTGTTTATTTCAATGGATCTTTTGTCATATGCATTTATGTAATGTCATATGCATTTATCCAATCTTCTAATTTAGGATTTCTTTACTTAACTATTCCTAAATTTCATTCCTAGATTTTTGCTTTTGATTTGCTATTTTTGTGTGTGCAATGTGTTAATATTTAGAATCTTCTTTTATTTTGTTTATCATGATTTCTTTTTATTTTTTATTTTATTTTATTTTTAAATTTTTTTTTTCATAAGGTTGCACTTTCCATTCCTTTATTTTCAATTCATAAGTTTATTGTTTAGTTATTACTTATTTACAACCTTATATTTTAATAATTTCTTTTGTTTCTCCACGTGATATCAAGGGTGCCATGATCATCTTCATGCCCTTCAAATATCCCACTTTCCGTGGTGGGGACTTAGTGCGATGGATGAGACCACGTTAACTCAGTCCAATCCACGCTATAGAGAGACTCATGGTTACTGAGGAATAAAGCCAACACCTCATTGTGCGCCCCTCAGTTAATCCTCGCGAGTGACCGAGTTCACAACCTACCCTCACGGCAGCATGCCTCTTGCAGGTAAAAGCCTCTCTCGCTTTTCAACCTACCACATGGAAAATATGTGCTAACCATACTGGTACTTTTTTTCGTGCAACCCCATCATCCTTTTGTGGATCGATTGGAAACCAAGATCATGTGCCTGCACACATGAAAACCATGTGCATTAATCGTACTACACAATTTAATCAAAATATTATTAAAATAAAATATATCTCCTGATATTCTGTTTATACTCAAACCCAAATTCATTTGGTATTGACATCACCTTGTATCATTGCGCAGTTGGGTCCCTGTCACACTAGAAAATTGTCAAAGCATCTACCAATATATTGTAAGAAATGAAAATTGTTCATATATTTCATTCACACAGTATAAGATCAATCATATCGCATTATATAAATCTATCTACCAATATCCATTCATTCATAAGCAACCATTGTGACACAACAATCAATACATATATAAGTCGTTTTAATTCATCATATTAAACTAGGCCATTTGTACTCAAAATGCCCTAAAACCATAACATATTTTAACACTGAAATAGTCTGTCCAACAAGGCACTACAATGGTGCATTACAAAATCCCATTTATCCATGAGTACCCAAATGTATCAACATGATCAAAACATAAATTTCAAAATTTAACCGGATCATTTGCGATAAAATGCCCTCAAATAATAATATAGTTGAGTAATAAAAGAGTCTAACAAAATGGGGCACTACAATTTGGATGGAGGGCATCCAAGAGGAACCAGAAGGTATTTAATGATAATTATAAGAAGCATATGTGTTTTCATTCCTATGAGGTAATGTGATTATCTATCGATAAATAAAGTAAACAAGAATACTTGAACCATTATAAATCCTAAAATTAAATAGTGTTGGATTATTGATTTATAACTAGATAGTTGAATGTCTTAATGTGTAAATGTTATGAGTACTTATATAAGAAAAATTTCCTCAAGGTAGAGGGTGAATGGTACATTTTTAAAGGTTGCTGCTTCAAATTATGTGAAATAGATGATGTGAATTGGTGAATGAAAGAAATTTCTATCTCGACTTGAGGACTAGTTAAATCATCCAAGTACCAGAGGTAAAAGACGTCCTTCAACATATAGGTAAAATTGAGTTACTGGTAATGATGTATTAGGCATTTTTATGAGAATAAAAGCACGAACAAAGGCTAATGTATGTTTCATGTATGTTTTGTGAATTGGAAATGTTGTGTTGCAGAAGGGACTTATGATTTATGTTCTAAGTTGGATTATTGAATTAATGACATGTTTACTAAATAAATTGTGGAATACCTAGTTTTATGGCACAAAATTACAGGTTATGAAGCATAAAATCTTACGAGAATCATAAGATATTGAATATGACCAAAGAAAAGTTGAAAAACATCATGAAAGATGCGCAAGCAAGCAATAAGAACCTAAAGCGAAATGAACACAGAACCTTGGTCGAATATGTAACACCGAGGATAGTGTTAATTCTAGGGGGAAGTATGTAACATCCCCGAATTTTGCAACCATAAAAATATGAAGCATATAAAAATATCGGAGTAGAGAGGTTGAAACGTGGAAGCTTCACTAATGTCAGTTGTCATCGTGGAAAATTAAGAAGGTTTCTATTTAGTTTTTAACAATTCCAATGGCTGAGAGGGGGAGGAGATCGAACGCTTGAATCGTAGTGCTGTGAATCACCCTCCTTTTATCCATTTTGCCTCATAGAGAGAGACCTTCCATTGGATATTTCAGGGTTGGTTGACTCGTTAACATGGTCTCACACCTATCAACGCTATCCCAGGCTCCCCTATGCCCTCTCTGCTCGTGATATTTTCTCAAGGGGATGTGGTAAGTATCGAAATATTTCAAATAAGAATCACTACTACATTTTGATCCAAAATCCGACGGAAAAATCCGACGGCGCGTGGATTTTTTCTTTTAACTGTACCAAAAATCACAAAGATAAATTTTTTTTTTTAAATTGTGGTCATAAGCGTCTCTTAAGCGAAGGATAGGCTCATAAGTGTCGCTTAAGCGACGAATATCCTCATAAGCGTCGCTTAAGCGATGATGCATAAATAAATAAATACACTTAAATAAATAAATACACTTAAATCTAGACTAAAGTTTACAATACACAATAATATTGTGTCGGTTAAGAGATGGATATTTCGGTTCATTTCCCATTTCATTAACCCGGAACCCATTTTAGCAGGGAGTTCCGTGTCTTTTATGATTTATAATATAAGACGTGGTAAAAGAAGGAGACACGTTTGGAAGCACATACTATTGCAGAGGTTTGAAGTGATGGTCGAAGCACATACTATTGCAGAGGTTTTCCTCTATTTCCAAAACATACCCCTATGATTCTGTGTTTCACTGCAGGAGCAACATTGTATTTCGGGGACTGAGCCAAGGTTCGAGGTGAAGGTAGGAGCATGAGCTGTAAGGTTCGACAGGGTTTGAGGTGAAGGCAAGAGAACATACATATACAAGTTTTTTCCTCTCTTTCTAAACCATATTTCTCAGCAATGCCATGTTTTCATGCAGGATCAACATAGTATTTTAGGGCTTGATCCAAGGTTTGCAGCGAAGGAAAGATCACGGGTTGTAAGGTTTGGAACACGGTTTAAGGCAAAGGATGGAGAATATACTATTTCAAGGTTTGGGGTAGGGTTTCAGGTGAATGCAAGAGCACAATATATAAGGTTAGAGCCAGGGTTTGAGATGGGGATGGAAATATATAGAAGGTTAAGGCTGTCACACAATGCCTCATGCTAAACCCACACCATTTTCTGTTGGGATAATTGATTGGGCTTATATTAGAGAGAGCCTATTTTCTATTGGGATAATTCGCTGCCTTAAGAGTATTATGGGATTGCCATGTTGAGTAGCATGGGATTGGGCATGGGCAGCGTCCCTATGAACATCGCTGCTTATTCCCCTGCTAAGGAAAAAGCTGGAATGAGAGGTTCGCACCACAGATTGTTGGCTCAGAGGTTAAGGCAACTGTTAACTCATATTGGATCAGTTAAGATCAAGTTATTGTTGCCCTTTTTCCTTATTTCCACGCTTATTGTTATTGCTGGCCGAGCTGCTTCGTTCATGGGATGGGACCACCACTCTCCCTAGCCGAGATCCAGGTATTCTATCAAATACCCTTTTCATTTTCTTCAATCTGTTGTATGGTAGTGAAATACCAATTTCGATTTTAATAGCTGAAGGCTACACTTTTTTACTTTTTCCGAATACCCATTTCAATTTTCTTAACTGAAGGAGAATGGAGAATGGAACTCACCTAGGGATTCATATAAACCTAAAATTTTAGAATCATTGTCTTGGTTAATGAGAATGAGTGTTTTCAAGAGAGAATAAATACTGATGTAATGATTGATTTAGTTGTAATATTCTTATAGTTGTCGTGGCATAGGGGCCTGTCAGTGTTTCATAATGTTTTTGAGTGCTCTGGGATGTGCTACTAGATATCCCTCTCAAAGCATCTTGAGAATTTTATACCGGTTTAAATGTTTGTTTTTGCAAGAACATGTATTTTTTAATATCATAAAGGGGCTGTGGCCTACCAAATGAGCCAGAATAGACATAAGAGTTCAAAAAGTTTATACAACCAGGCTCT
Organism: Pseudotsuga menziesii; assembly: GCA_001517045.1. Classification (NCBI taxonomy): domain Eukaryota; kingdom Viridiplantae; phylum Streptophyta; class Pinopsida; order Pinales; family Pinaceae; genus Pseudotsuga; species Pseudotsuga menziesii. Next base: position 120,282 of record LPNX010227588.1, on the reverse strand, counting down.
ATTGAGCTGAAACATTAAGCTACAGTCCTTCACTAGACAGCAATAAGATGCATAACTGTGAGCTTGCATGTCACTTCTATAACTATACTTGCATATAAAGACACCCAAAATCAAGATACAAAAAAAGGCATAATCCAATTTTAAGCAAAGTGGTGCTCGCTGCGGGCTTCCTCCATCTCGAAGTCGCAAGTATAAATACATGCTCAATTAGCCAAGGTCACTATATTTGGGCTCAGATGTTGGCCTCCACATATGCATGGATAATGGTGCATAGAATGTGTGCGTATACTCAAAGTACATAAAATATTCATAAATTAAGCTACACGGGGGAAATCAGCTTGAGCGTTTATCTTAGTTGAACACTATCTTACCTTCAAATTGGGGATTATTGATAACGAGTTATATATTAGATGTCTATGTCCTTCAAATAATCTAGTTTTAGATGTTGAATGTTTTGAATGGGAAGTGAACCTCTTCAAGATTTGCACAGACTGATAATACATTTTTTCTTTTTTTGCCTTTGGAGTTTGAAATGCTTCTACACGTCCTTGACATAATCATCGATTGAGAGGTTGGTATGAGTGTTGTCCACCATTTGATATTGCAGTGAGGTAGGAGGTGTGATTCCGTGCGTACTACAATCTGTTGTTATCCAAACAGGCATTCTACAATTACTAATCATTCATTGAAGATGCATTACTATGACACCGCTTCTTAGAGTGTGAAGATGTGTGTTTTTGCCACTGATACACATTAATACTTTTGTTCCAATACCAATCGTTAACTTTTTATACTTTAATGCCATTGATCCGTGTTCTTAGGTTAAACTTTAAACTTGGGTGACAATCAACAACTCGAGGAATCTAATGGTTATAAGGAAGCATGTGGTCTTACTCTTAAAACACTCATAACTAGTCTTGGTATGGTGAAGGTAAATGGTTCCTTTTTGGACCAAAGTATTTGGAAATCTTGGGAGGCCATTGTTTATTTCTGACTTGAAAAGACCATTTTGCTAAGATAGGGCTTATCTTTTAATGACCATTATATCTTGTGGACACCACTGCTAAACTAGCTGGCATGCCCTTAGCTGAGGTTCCTTGGTTTTCAGCCCTCAGGTTTTACAGGAAATGCATCACCTTGGTCAATGATCGCTTTGACAACTAGTCTAGGGATTGGATCTCTTGGCCTTAGTTAAAAATAAGTTTGGGCCCTAGGGTATCCGGCCCTGACAGGAATATTTTTGACAAAGTTAGGAGATTGATTCTTGATGACCTCTCCCTTAAAGTGGGGCTTCAACCCCCTTAGTTCTGGTGGTGAGATTGGAAGTGGACAAATCTGATGCCTTCACTGAACACAATCCAGTTGAGGGCTATAAGTGGTTGAGCACAAGGCCATCCCTCAACAGGTGCCTAAACAAGCTATGGAGGCTCAAGTCTAATATAGTAACCTGGCTGTTCAGGCTGCACAGCCTGTGAAAACCTACATTTTAACCCATTAAATAAATGCTTGTATGGTATTCAATCATTGGGGGTCTCCTTGTAGATAGGAGGCTCACTTACCTGGGTATTTAGAATCCATGATGTCCTTAGTTTGGGTCTGCTGAATTGCTGAAACACATCTTCTGGTTTTGTCCCTTCCCTATGCCAAGTTTGCTTGGGATTGGGCCGAGTCTCTGTGGTCAAATCCTCTTTGCAACTACCTCCTGGAAAGTTACTCTCTTAGGAGACAGACTCCCTTGGGCTGTAGGGTTTCAGTCTGGTTGACATCTTGTTCATGTTGAAATACTTCCCCCCCCTGTGGATGAAGTGAAATGAAAGGTTCCCATGCAAAAAGGAAAAACATCACAAGAGTTGATATAGCAAGCATTATGTAAGTTTCATCTTTTTTGGTCATGTCACTCCCTCTTATGATTATGCTTTCTAACATTAGTCCCTTCATCCAGATCTCTTTCAAGGTTGATTATGCTATTTCTGAATTACTGTTAAGTGTTTTTTTACTTAATTCTTTATCTTTTTTCTTGAGTATATTAGAGATTCTAGAAGACAACAGGAGGAAGGCCTAATTATTTATGAAGGAACATGCACTGTAGCTGAACTGGATTGATTGGTTCTGCAGGATTATGAATATGCAAGTTACAATCCCATGGATTTTGACATTGCAAATCATTTCTGTGAAATGATGGCAGACTACCATACAGAAACACTGCATTTACTAGACCAGAAGAAATATCAAGGTTTTCTGTTGATTCTCATTCTTCTTTTCCTTCTCTTACCACTGAACATTATCATTCTAGTTAGTGTTATCTGAACTTGTATGTACCAGTCAGTATTTCTTTAATTAATTTGGTATTTGTAATTTTCTTTTGTATATAAGAATATGACGGACATACTTAGTAAAACCAAACTTAACCCAAAGGAAGCAACTTCATATTGAAATATTCCATGACATCAACTTGAGTGGTGACAATAGATAGTCATGGCCATTAACAGCAAAGCACATAAATTTCTTTAAATCTTTTAACCAGAGGTTGCACATTTTCTTTGGATACTTTTTGGGTGAAATTTTTCTTTTAATAAGCAGTGTATAGAAAATATTTCATATTTCATTTACCTCTATGTTTTTGTGGTGGCAGATTTTGCAGAATGTCATATATTTGTCGAATGCTACTTAAAAGTTTCAGGTTAAGTATTGAAGACTATCCTAATTTTTATATTGTTATACTGTCTTGATGTGTGTGTGGGGTACACATTACATTTTGGTTCTAGGTTGCACATAGTGCTTTTTGTTCAAGGGATTTTAACCGGCATTCACTTGCCTGACAATTAGTTGAATTAAATGACTTATTAAATTCTATGGCATGTCATACAGCCAGTTTATCCTTTCCTTGATGTAGTTATCTAAACTACAATACTAGTCCTGCTTGGACGTGAGCAATGTCAATTTAGAATGCTACAAATAGAAATATATCCAAGGGAGACAATTAGAAATAGATGAATGCAAATGTTCCATGAAAAGACTATTTTTTTTTAACGTGCCATAGTGACCAATTTTAGTGTTTTAGGCACATCCTTATTAATCTCAACATTGAGTTGTTGAGAATTGAGATGAATCATTTCATTTCATTTCATTTGATGCTTGACTGTTGTTGTCAATAAGAATGCAGATGTAAGAAATGGATATACAAAATTGCATGATAATATATTAGCGGCACTTTTTGTTTTGGAAAATACATCTTATATTAATAAAAGATATTTGCCAAAGACAAAATAAAAGCAGAAGGGTATATACAATGGTGAATCATATCCTCTTCCTCAATGCTACTAGAAATAGAGAAATAATTAGAATAGGCTGAAGTGTCTAGGCCTTTATCATCTTTCATCAGCAGATATCCTTTAGCTAACAATTGGATACATATATATTCCTGCCAAACATGACAAAAAGATTGAAATGAACTGAACTCATTGGACAAAACATACTTTCATCTGTCTCCAAATAGTGAATGATGCAGTGACTCTAAGGCAATGCCAGATTCATGAGAAAGAAGAATGCATTAGGTTATGAGAATCTCCGAAAAGTGATTCTTTCCAGTGAATGTTTCCCTGAAACAAAGCTGAATGCTTATCCTTGATTTCCTCCCAACAGTCCTGAGAAACTTGCCCTCCCATATAATGTGTTTCACTATCTTACGGTGACCATAGACTAAGGAAATCCCATCTGTCGGTCCACTTCTCGCCAAATGAGCTTTAGTAGGCAGCCCTTGATAAATAACCAACCAAAAAGACCCTTTACTTATAACTGAGGTGGAAAGAGCATATATTGTGTAATCTACTACAGTCTATTCCACTTGTCCTCTGAATTGGAAGAAGTCCAGCAAGCATTTAGAATAGGATACAAGATATGTATCTGATGTAAAAAGGAATAAGCTTTTTGGAATTACAACGGTGAAGTGACTACCGAAACTTATGTCCCCAATCCTGCCACAAGGAACCCCACATATAACTATTCAACTTGGATAACTTCGCAGAAGGAATCAACACCATGATATATTTGATAACAAGTTTATCAGAATCCAAGAAGGATTTTTGGTGAGTCAACAATCTCCAGTCCTTCCATGCCGAGGCCTTGAAGTATCAAAGATCCCTCCCAAAAAAAATGCCCTTCGTGCTTAACCTGTGAGCTTGGAATTGTAGTAACTTGACAGTGCAATGATCCTGATGATTCCAACTTCAAATAGAGCACCAAGCCAAATGCCATCCTGCATGGATTCCTAAGAAGTTCCACTTGATCAGAGGAGCAATAAATTTCTAAGCCTCCCAAATGCTCTTACAGATAGAGACCTAGAAATTTGGGATAAGTGGGGTGGAAAGGATATCACATAATTCAAAACTACCTCTAATTTTATGTTAAGCTGATTGGAACTTATGCGGCCATAAAATCTGCCATAGGGAGGAACCCTCAATACACCTCATCACCCACTTAGCTGTAAAAATGCTCCCTTGGAATGCAACATCAATAAGGTCAAGACACTCGTCCTCATGGGGCATAATATATAGTGTACACCTCCCAAGGCACCATAGGAAGCCCTCTCTCCCCACCATATTTAGACCATAAGAAAAACATGAGAAGCTGCTCCAACTTTTTGAATTGGGATATGTTGCGTACCAACAAGACATGGTGCTTATAACTTTGTAGAATCCTCGAAATCACAATTAACTTGTGTGCTAAAAGGAGATCTTTGAATTGCTAGGTGTGGCGCTTCATCTATAGCTTTTGAAGGCACCAATCCCACATGCCACAATTGAGAGACCAATGCCAAATAGGATCCCGAGATAATGAAAAATCATCCTTGGCCAAATATAATTCCACACAGGGGGGATCCAAGCCGGAGGATCATCGAACCTCACAAGCCAAAAATCAGTCTTTCCCTTAATAAAAATTGCTCTAGAAGAGGTGCAAGAAATATTCAAACAACTCCTAGTAGCCTCAATCATCTCCTTATCCATCTCACAGGTATGCTGGCACAGTCGAGTCTAGATGGAGATTCCACAAGCTTACACTGTCCTTTAAGCCCTTAAACAGTCAATCCTGGCACTAGGACATTTTATCTTTTCCACCGAAGGTATCAGAGCAGCTAAACTGACTGATAGCTCTATCTCTGCTAGAGCAACCATGTCTACATAAATATTAATGAGGCTTGCTTCTGTAAGTCTTCAAGTCACCTGCTATATATCATCTTTAGCTTCCACCTCTGATGCATCTCCTGTAGGTGAAGTACCTTTACCAAATACCTTTACCTTGATGAGCTTGGCTGGTCTGTTAATGACTTCATATATACTTCTTCAAACTGGTAGCTATATCATCACTCTTGCTGATCTTCTGCCCTCATCCTGACCTTTGTTATTAATGGTTCCTTTGTCATCAATGACAACTGTGCATCAACAAGTACCACTGACCAGCTATGACATTCTTTCCTATTTTGTATCTACTCTGTGACTCCCTCATTCACATTTATAACACTTTGTACCACATGATATAACCATGATTCTAAATAGCCTGTTCCTGTGGGAAGCTGAAAAGTTCCTCCTTGTGTAATCTGTATTAACTTATTTCTTATATTGAACCTCAACCACGATAGGAAGGTTGTAGAGTGGAGAATCATGTGCCGAAGAATCAACATCAGTCTTGAAATTAGCAAAGACCAGCAAACCAATTCTGTGCTGTTAAGTTCCACTGGAGGACAACTTACATTGCTGAGGGTAGAAAAAATATTCTCTACCATTTTGATTTTTTCAAATGCATTTGAAGAATGAAAAGCCATGAGAAGAACTTTCAAATGAAATAGGGATGGAAGACTTGCGATTCTGAACCTGATGACTCATAATTTCTTAGGATTTGCTTAATCTCATAAGAAGATTTGCTGGAATGGAAGTTTCATGGGGTATTTAACTCGACAAAGTGAACCTTATCCAGATTAAAGAACGGTGGTCATTTAAAGTTTCCTCTTTTATTATGTTGTGCATATTGGAATGGAAGTTCCAGTAATGATTCACTGATATTACTGGCTGAGAATCGTGGCAGAGTGCCAGTAAAGTGTATAAGCATTGAAATTCCATCCATAAAAGGAGCAGGGCTGACTACAACCTACAAACAACTTTTTCAAGGTGAGTCCACGATAGATGGTTGGGATTTTGATATTCCAAACTGGAGGGCAATGATTGATAATCGGTTAGAAAAAGTGTTCAAGATGTTTGAATTAAAAGAATACAGTCATTTGTTTACAATACCATATCCAGATATATGTGTACACTACATTCGCCAGATAGCTATTAATTTTCCTGTATTTACATTGGGAACTCATACATTGGGAACTTCAGTAGGTATGGACATGGTGATCCATCAAAGAATCTTTAAGGAAAATTTTGTTTTCTTCAGAATTTATTGCAAACGCAATGGAAAACTTCGTAAAGAGTTTTTTCTCCCTTTGAACTATCGAGAGGATATTGAATTTGTTGTCGTATGTGGTACTGATAGAATTCTTGTGCAACAGCTAGGACCCAGACCGTTGGAAGTAGTAGACATAAGCTGTCAAAATCCTGTTTACATAAAGAAAACAAATATTTATGCTACTAATAAGCCCTACTATTTAAGTAGAAGTTCCAAGTTCATCTGCAACGATTACTCAACTGAAAGAGTTTACGTTTGTAATCTAGAAGGTGACATTTTAGCCACACTTGAAGGCCATGGAAAATTTTGGAATGGCTTGGAGTATAGCATTACCTACGCTTCTCACATTACAAAATCAGAGGATATTATCATTTCTGTTTGTCGGAGAGATCGATCTGATCCGTACACCATCAATGTTAGCAGCATTGTTACAGGAAAATGCTTGGCAAACATTAGTTCTGATATTTCAAAGTGTTCACAAATCAGAGAGAAAGCATTGGAATTTCCAATTAGGGGATTTGCATATGACGAGAAAACCCTTGAGATTTTCACGGCAAACATGTAAATTTTGATCTTTTAAAAAAAAAAAATTCACCAAGCGTCGCTTAAGCGACGGTTCCAACTGTCGGATAACCAATGCTTAATTTTTCTATCCATCTCTTAACCGATGGTTATCACTGTCACTTAACCGACGGTTTTCAAAAAAAAAATATTTTTTTTTTTAAATTTCAATAAGCGTCGCTTAAGCGACGGTTCTAGATGGTGCTTAACTGACGCTTAATCTGTATATCCGTCGCTTCACCGACAGTTTTTGATATCGCTTAACTGACGCTTAATCTGTATATCCGTCGCTTCACCGACAGTTTTTGATATCGCTTAACTGACGCCTTACATTTAACCGACGTCAACTGAGGTGTCGCTTAATCGACGGATGGAACAACTGTCGGATAACCGACGACAAGTTTTCGACGCTTAAAAAAAATCAAAGTGTCGTACATGCGACAAGAAAGTGTCGAAAATCCGACAATACGGCCTTCGTATTTTTGGTCGAAATGTAGTAGTGAATTAATCAATCCTTGTCTACGTTTGATTGAATTATACAAATATGTTTGGTAATACACATCAGATCCTAATCTCTGTATATAATTCCCTTTATTTTGATCTGTAAAAGTGTGGTTGATGAAAATGATAAGATCTAGTCCCTGGTATGTTGTTTGACCTGGAATCTACATTTGATTGATTGGTACAAATATGTTGACAATGTATGCATTAACCTCTTGTCAGTGTTTTCAACTTGTGGGTTTAAAAACAAATTATTTGTTTGTGTATTCATGTTTTGAAGTCTATGTTGAAATCTTTTGATGCTTTATTTAATTTCTTCACATGATTTCTTAAATGAATGCAAACGTGATACCGTTAGTTGCGAAAATCCTGGATCTACGTTTGTTGTCTTCTTACCAAAATGTTTAACTCCGGTATGCATGTTTTATTTTTATTTTTAAGAATATAGGAACTCAGATCCGATCTAACCTGGTTCTGTAATTTTGCTTGGATCTGTAGAATTAAGTTCTAATACAAAAAAATCCAGATCCCAATATCCGTTTATGTTAACTTTTATATGTTAGATCTGGATAATGGATCTCCTCATTGTATGCAATTTATCTTATACAGATCTGTAAGGGGACAACGATGGGATTTTTAAGTTTAGATCTGAAAATGGATCTCCTTTATGTTCTGCGATTTCATTTAGATATGTAAGTTAAATGCGATTTCGATGTAGATGTTCTGATCTGGAATTGGAACGAGGTTAATCATGATTATTCCATTGCCAGTTATTTGTTTAGATATGCTTTTGTTTGTGAAGGTATTATGATTTAAAATAATTTATATATATATATATTTACATATATCATCTAAATTAATTTTGTGATTCATGTCAATGATTTCGATTTTGGAGATAACATGCAATCGCTTCTTAGTTTTCTACAAGAAATGCGAAATTAAATAATTAGAAGCAAAGTTTCGAATGACCTAATGCTATGCAAAAATATGAGATTTTAGGAGAGCTTATTAAATAACTGAAAGAATCCATCCGAAGCAACGAAGATTCCATGGTTTTGGAAGAGAAATCGCTGCATAAATTTTTCAAAGTCGTTTCTTTGGATTTCTCTATTAAGTTTTCATAGTCAATTGTTGAATTTCTCAATTACTTAAATTGATGAAATTATTTCCTCTTACTTTTACTCTAATATATACATGGATTTCGTTATCAAAATCATACTAAAGGGTTTTTCTAATCTCAAAAGTTGTGATGGGCTTCTTCTATTTGGACACTACCTAGAGCTTTAGATGGAAAAAGAGAATGCTAATCATGTATCCACCACATGAAGTTCTTATGGAACTATTTGAAGAAAACAAGGGTTCTAAGGTTTTCTTAGTCTTCCTAAGTCTTTGTTGGAGTTATAGGAACGTGGCTTTGCAATGTTATTATATATGTATGTTTTATTATTATACTCCTTGAAAGAAAAAGATGTATACCTTATGAATCAACACTAAGAGAATTGATAATTAATAGGAGAACCTTAGGATAAGGTCATCCCAAATATATGGAAAACCTATTAATAGATATAGGTATAGAGTTAGTATAACATGAAGTTTGCGATGAAGATGTCTTATCTTATAAATTGTTGAAAAACATATATACTATAAGTGATCTCTTGAGAATAGAGTATCTATTTTATTTCTATGATTAAATGATTTTATTAATAAAATGTAGTTTATAATAAGAAAAGATATTGCACTATGGTGGAAGGAGTGGCTTATTATAAGGAACCATATATATATACAGAGAGAGAGAGAGAGAGAGAGAGAGAGAGAGTGTTGTTATATCTTTTAAGTTCTGAATTGATCATGTTTATGCCTTCCCTTTTTGTTTATCAAGACTTGTATCATATATGTCTACGATTTACTAAATCTAGACCATGTATTTTAGTAGTTACCAATGTTTTCGGTTGGACTTAGAATGCTTTTGGATTAGTATTAGTTATTGTTCTATAGTCCTTAAAGAGTATAGACCAGGAGTGACCTCTTGTACTTTTGGAATTTGTTTGCGTGAAAATGTTTACTATTTAAATGGAAAAACCTTACAAAGAAGGAAAATAGTAATTGGCGAGTATTCTCGGTGAAAGAGATTGGCAGTGGATGTGCATTATAATTATTGTATTGGTATATGTATTTCTATTTTATATTTGTTAATATATATACTTATATATATATATTAGTTCAGATGTAGATAAAATATTAGGTTAACTAGGTTGTAAGCTTATACTTACCTTTGAACTAGTCTATTTAAATTTAAAAACATGCATCTACTGACAAATGGAATATGTCAGTGGGGTAAAAAGACCAAAATAATAGATAGGTAATAGACCTGAAATAAAACCTAGTTTGTAATTAACAAAGATTCAATAGTAAAAATGATACACGAATAGAAACTAAGGTGCAAACCCTTGATAAAACATTTATACAAGAACTTAAATTGCAGAAGTAATCTAAATGAAGAAACCATGGATAAATCTATCATAAGAAGTAAAATATAGCCTAGGGTTATAACTTTTAAAAATGTAAACCCTAGAATATTTAAAGAAAAATCAAACACATAGGGTTAGAACATGTAATGTGAATCTCTATCTAATTCAACCAACAATTATTCTAGAAAGATAGAATAGGTAGCCTAGGATCTCATACCCGAAATTAGAAGCTTCTTAAATGGCTAAACTTGCACACTCAAATAACCAGTATTAACAAATGATAGGTAGATCTAACCTCTCTATTAGATGACCAAATCACTTGGGAACTATCACGTTCCACCCAACCATGACCCGGAATCGTTCTTGCTTTCAATTTGGATCCCCTCAAGCTGGATTCCAACATGCAAGTAGCTTAGAGCTCCTAAGGTAGGGTTTACTATCTGGTATGGAAGGTCTAGATTAGTTCTCATTTTTCCCTTCAGGAAAAATGTTCTCCAAGAATTCACTTGAGATAAAAACAAGAATAATAATGACTCTCCAAAAGGTAGCTCCAACCCCAAGCCGTTCCTTGGTTTGAGAATTTATAGACAGACTTTTCAGTCAAAGGGACAGTTAAATCAAGAAACCTAGATTTCTTGATTTAACCAGTTTTTAATTAATTTGGGGTAATTTTTAATACTTTAACTTAGGAACTTTCAACTAGTTCCTACTTAGAATGTTTGTAGGTATTGTACTATTTATTATCTTTTAATAATAAATAATAATGGATGGNATTTATTCTTTATACATACCATGTATAAAATACATAATAATATAACATTTGTTAACATTTGTCTTTGGGCATCATATACCATGATCCCTAGACTTAATGACACCTCTTCATTAATTTCAAATAGGTAGATGGTTAGGTCTACTAGGTTAGGTAAATCTAAACATCCTTTCATGTTGGATTCCCTCGTATAGCATGGTAGTTCTTCAGTACTTGATGAGAATATAGAAATTTGAAATTTCATTTAATCACTTATAAATAAGTCTGATGAGATCAATATTTTTCTCGAGTTGTATTCACTCGCAATTTATTCATTTCTTTTTAGTAATTCCTAGCGCTTACCAGAGCCCATACTCAATGCTTAAACATGGAGTTACAAACATAGTGCAATTCCAGAGCTCTTCACTCAACACTAATGCTAGGATGTACTTGTACAATACACCCAAGGATACAATGGCTAAGGATCCGATGATCTAGAGGTTATGCTCAACATCAACATGGAAGGCTACAGGGCTTATGCCCAACACTTCCAATTATCTTTTCATGTGTTCCAAAACTTCTCGCTCAACACAAATGTAAGTACTCATGTGCTCCAGAGATTCTTTCTCAACACAAAATATTAATTACCCATGTTCTCGAGAGCTCCTCGCTCAACACAAAACATTAATTACCCATTTGCACCAGATTTCCTCATTCAAGACAAAACATCTCAACAATCATGTGGTTCAAGGTCCACGCCCAAGACAAACAAGCATATATATATCATCAATAATTGGCTTACAAACAATATAAAAAACAAATCATCATGTTCATATGCAGTGGAATCTTCAAGCCAATATATCAAAATAAAATATCAATATAACATCATAATCAATAGGCACATGCCTATAAGTTTTAGGTTCAAAATTTGGGATATTACGAATGTGGAACACTGGATGCTTTACGAGATATATATACATCATATAATATGGGATATAATTCCACTCATATTTACAAGGTGGATCATAGCCACACGAGTACATTAGTATATCTTCAATGACTGGAGTAGTGTTACAAATCATGGCATAATTTTACACAACTTAGGTTTCGTAAGTTGTACATTCAATGTTTTCATTCGAATCCAAAGTACTAAGTATGAATCCTACCATGTGAATATATTAGTTGAATTCAAACATGGAAGACTCCATTAGAATGTCGGCAAAAAAGTTTTTCCGACAAGCAACGCAAACAAGACCACAAAGATGAAAAGTGGTTCCTGATGCACTATCAAAAATCGGATTTTTCTCCATTAGCATAAGCTTAAAAAAAACCATGTGTGAGAGGGGAATCACTAAATCCTTGAACATGTCAAAAGAGTATACTAGTAGAATGGATAGGGGAAGTTAGGCAAGAATCAAGGATAAACATGATCAAGATTGAGGTATATGACCATAGGTTTAGGAATACTTGAACAGTGAGCATGAAATAGAGATAAATCAAGGCATATTAAAACTTCAATATAAACAAGTGGACCTATATGCAATGTAGTAGACATCACTATTGATTTTTCCCTAAAGGAATGCAATGCCAATGTAGTATTGTAGTATTCCCCGCATTGTTTGTGTATAAGCTATATACCATAAATGGACAAAACTAAGAAAACAATGTCGTTTATACCTTCCGTGTACTCATATATATTACAATCATTATTGGTCTCTTAGGAGACAAGTCACTAATGAAACAATGGACATACCCGAGAGAGAGAGAGAGAGAGTTGTAGGGAAGAGTTGGACAAATACATACCTCAAAGAATTAATGAAAACAATGTAGAAATGAGGATCCACTTTCAATCCCATTGTTGCAATAAATCACAATCTTTTAGGAAAATCATACTTAAAGCAAATAGAAGCTCCTTTCAAATGTGCAAAGGAAATGTTAACAAACGGTCTAGAATGCCCATTAGACTATGGCACACTTCCATACATAGTAGCAGCCTCAAGGAGGTTGAAAAGGAGCACAAACACTCTCTAAAGTACAAATAGGCTCTACATGCTACAACATGCTAAAAAAGAACCATTGTAGACCTATTAAATTTCATGGTAGGAAACAACAAGAACACACTCATAGAAAAGGTCTCAAAACAGTCAGTAGGCCACAGATCGAGTCTAGGGATCCCAAGGAATGATCATGGTTCAGTCTAGAAGACTCAACAAAGGTCACAACCCAGCTTAGCAGGCCAAAAAATGTCACTCCTTAGTCCAAAAATATCACAGAGGTCATGACTCTGTCCAAATATCCCACAAAGGTCATGGTTATGTCCAAACAACCCACAAAGATGATGGTTTTGTCCTAACAGAATTGTATAGACCAGGAGTGACCTCTTGTACTTTTGAAATTTGTTTGCATGAAAATGTTTTCTATTTAAATGGTAAAACCTTACAAAGAAGGAAAATAGTAATTGGTGAGTATTCTCAGTGAAAGAGATTGGCAGTGGATGTCCCACGAAATTGTAAATTTTCTCTTGATAAAATAATATAAATACCAACAGGATTTGGTGGATGTAACCTCATAGATGGGGTGAACCATGTATATGATGTCTCTCTTGTTGTTCTATGTTTTATGTTTGTATATATATTCATTTTCATGATGGTATTTTATGTATGGATGATGCACAATAAATACTTATGATATATGATCTTTAATGGTACACTAGTCTATGAAAAACATTTGCAAGCATACCATTAAAGGTATATATTTCATTGAGAAAAGTTATTTGTATAGTTAAAGGATTCAATACCTTTTGTTTAACCATTTTGATTTCAATATCTTGATTTATAGGTAAGTAATTAATAATTTGTAAGATCTTACTACCATGTCATTAGATTAGGGTAAAGTGTACATTGTGAGAAAGATGAAGTAAAATAATGAGAACTAGTGATGTTAGTCTTCTAATGTGTGTATTTACAATTATGTGATTTCACACTCTAAAGAGACTAACATGGTTGACTTGTTGGGTATAGTAAAATCAAAAAATTTACTAGGCGCTCGCACAAATTTGGTTCCACTTTTTAGTGCCACTTAAGAAATAGGAAACACACTTCTGAAGTGTAAATCGATAACGCATATGCGTTATTGATAATACATTCGGAAAATCCCGAGCCCAAAGACGAGACTAAGGTTAGTAAGGAAGTATCACATATGCGATATATATTGCATGTGTGATATATTGCACTTGAAATATATATGGAATATCTGATATATCGCATATGCGATATGGAAAACAAAAAAAAACAAAAGAGAGGTCCCGGGCCTCACTTTGTCATTTGCACAGTAAGTGTTTCAGGAGAGCGATAAACCACACCAGCAATTTATGTTTGAGCATTTGGAGGTCTATTTGGAGGTGGCTTGGCTCCAATGGAAGGTAAGTACTTATACCAATTACAAATGGTTTTCAATTTTTTATTGTTTTTGTTAATTTCATAGTTTTTATATTTGTTAAAAAAAATTAATAAAAAAAATTGAATTAAATCAAAGAATGATAAATTAAAACAATTTTTATTTTGTTGTTTAAATATTAACAGATAACAAAAATGAACAAGATACTGTGAAAATGAACCCACTAATAACCAAGAACCAAACCCAAACATGAACCCAAACATGAGCCCAAACACGAACCCAAACCCAAACCCGGAGGGGGAAGAAGACCGGAATTCACATATTCTGGCGTGTTTGGGTGCATTGAGGCACCTTAGGTCATATTTTAGAGGGGGGATCATTTGAGACAATATTTAATCGAGGCATTGGACACCATAACAAACACAATTACCAATGCCCAAGGAGATCTGTACAACATTAGCTTGTACAGAGAATCCAAGAGGCGGTAATATTCTGATGGTTTGAGTTATAAAGACATCAAAAACCTAAATATTACAAAAGACTAATTGTTTTCATTATTCTGGGGCATCGGATTGGTTCCACCCACCAGTCGAGCACACATTTTTGTAGAATGGTGTGTGGAACCAAATGTGAAATCTAATTGGATGGATTTCTAGTATATGGTCTTCGATGAAGACCCTCATGGCAATAGGGACATCCCATTTTATTTCCTTCGGAATTTGTATGCAGAATTCATCCTAGGGAAACATGTTAACTATTTCGATATTTTAGGTTTCTAGGGTGTTGGTCATGGGATGCCCCAAGATAGGGAAGGGGCTAGGATGGATTCTAACCGTGTGCCACACCCTCCGCGCACACCAAAACTCCCTCGGGTATATCCCCCTGCGGGTCCTGTGATTGAGGATACACACGAGGCATTATTTGACTTGGAAGATACATTGCTTCAGCATGGGACTGATGTCCAAGGAAATGTATGCCAAGGGTTTGGCACTTTTAAGGCCGACCCATTGCACAGTAAGGATCCATCTATAGATCGCACTAGAAAAGCAGAGCGTTTAGAGCGTCGTGTTAATCCACACCCTTGCACAGCATGTGGAGGCATATTCCATGGCCCTACTTCATAGTTCCGGGACGATGGATTACTTTGATTTGTAAGTAAAAATCATTATTTTCATATTATATTTTGTTTTATATCACAATTTTCAATTGTTTCGCAATTTATTTCTATTTAATTATCTAACAAATTATGTGAACAAATATACAACTGGTCTCCCATGGCACCCCAGATTCGCATTGTTGATTATTGTTGAGAACATTGATGTTGCTGTCAATATTGCATATGGTCTTTTTCTTCATCATTAGCTGTAAGAACTATACTTTTTAATTTTTCAATGTTATTTACATATTTATAGTAGATATTGTAACATTGAATACATCCTAATCTGGATACAATATGTTTTATGCAAGTTGATAATGATGAGTACATTGAATCCCATCCTAGTACCTCTCATGTAGAGGTAGATTCCTAGACACAGGTATTATTTTAAATATGTTTTTAATTATGCTTTGAATTATGTTTTGCTTTCTTTGAAAAAATCATTTTTCGTTCATCCTGTATATGTCTCGTTTTCTTTGTATTATCTGACATTTGAATATGTTACTTTATGAAGCCATCTATTGATCCATTGGTGCTTGAATATAACCAAAACGAGGTTGTTGGTGACCCACCTCTTCCCCTCCCACGAGGTACATGTATGTTTCGTTTTCTTTGAAAACATAATTTTTCATTCATTTAGTATATATGTCTATGATTCTTTTTATTACCTGAATTTGACATATGTTATTTTATGCAGGCTTCTAATGAGGCACCGGTGCTTGAAGAACACAAGATCAATGACCCACCTCTGATGAGCCAATAAGTATGTTTATGTATCTCTTTCTTTTAATTGTGATTTTAATGATTCAACATGTATTTTTTAAATTTTTTGAAATTATCTAATTGTATCTTTATCCTTTTGTATGTAGGAACGTGAGTTTGATGAATATGTCCAAAAAGTGAACTTCTTCGCTAATGCAAGTGGAAGTCATTTTCTATCGTTTCTAGTCAATCGATCCACTAGTTACACACCTCGTCATGTCCCCCAAGTATATTTATATATTGTAACTCTTGCTTATATTGCTTTTTGTACATGCAAGTATCTTTTTCCTTGTTTCCCCCATTGATATGTCTCATATTCTTTGTATTATCCCACTTTGACATATGTTACTTTATGCAGGCATCTGTTGAGGCAGTGGTGCTTGAAGAGCACCAAAGCGAGGTTTTTGTGGACCCACCTTTGACGAGCTAGTAGGTATGTTTATGTATCACTTTCTTTGTATGTTTATGTATCTCTTTCTCTGATTTGGTGCTTTCTCTTTATACATTTTTGTACGTTTATGTATCGCTTTGAAATATGTTATTTTATGTAGGAATCTATTGAGCCAGTGGTTCTTGAAGAGCACCAAAGCAATTTTTTTAGTGACCCACCTCTTCCCCTGCCAGGTACATGCATTTTTTTCTTTATTTGAAAACATCATTTTTTGTCCATGTAGTATATATGTCTCTGATTATTTTTATTATCTGAAATTGACATATGTTACTTTATGCAGGATTCTAGTGAGGCATCGGTGCTTGAAGAGCACCAAATCTGTGATGCAGGATGCACCTCTTTGAAAATATATATATGCATCTTGATAGTGAGCAAGTGGTGCTTGAAGAGCACCCAATTGGGGTCGCGGCTAGTGAGGCACAATGACCCACCATTACTTACTCACGTACAGTAAGTAAAAATGTTATATTGGTTTCGAATTTGAACGAATGTACATAGAATGTTTATAGGTTGGTAAACTAACTTACAAATTTTCATTTTTATGCAGTCTCCACTAATGCAACCTATCTATCTTGTTTAGTGATGGGGATCACTAGTGAGCAGTCAGAAAAGAAAGCTAGATTGCTCTGAAGACATTGGCATTGGCAGTGAAATGGGGGATAACTAAAATAAATGTATAGGGGGGATACATAGATGTAAATTTTTGCTTTTATACACACATATGTATAGTTTGATCCATTATTTTGTATTATGGCCATGTGGCATGCCAATTTTTGTAACATTATTTGTATACATATATAATATAAAGCAAGGTTCAAATTTATACATATATAGTTGACTTGATCTTGGAACATGATATGTGTGGTTCACCTATGTTATATAATGATATGTGTGGTTCACATGTGTGGTAGTATGAATTTCCAATACTTAAAGGAATAATTTATGACTCATCAACTTTTTAACATTATGGCTATCCTCAACTTTTTAACATCATAACCATACCATACAGTACCTAAATCATATACATGAACATCATAACCCTAAATTTACATGTGTTTCTACTTCTAAGTCATGCATGCATGTGTAATATACCACATCATACCCTACCATACTCTATGATACTAACATCATACCATATTAACATACAATAGCATACCCTACAATACCCTATGATACTAACATCATACCATACTAACATACCATACCATACCATACCCTACAATACACTATAATAACATAACATGTACCATCACATACTAACATACCATACCATACTAGTTCTACATACCATACCATAATAACATGTACCACACCATACCATACATGTATATGTGATTCCAGTTCCATATCATAACTTGTAAAGAGGTCACTAAACCGTAATTCCATGTCATAACTTGTCAAGCCTAGTGATCGCATGCAATTTGGTGTTCATGAAACCCTAGTTGGTTTTCAATATGTACATGTACATGTGTTTCTAGTTCCATCTCATAACTTGTAAAGAGGTCACTAAACCATAGTTCCATCTCA
The DNA here is from genome assembly GCA_001517045.1 of Pseudotsuga menziesii. NCBI lineage: Eukaryota > Viridiplantae > Streptophyta > Pinopsida > Pinales > Pinaceae > Pseudotsuga > Pseudotsuga menziesii. The sequence goes on along the minus strand of LPNX010227588.1, from coordinate 102,268 downwards.
TAACTTGTAAAGGGCTTACTAAACCCTAGTTCCATCTCATAACTTGTCAACCCTAGTGATAGCATGCAAATTGGTGTTCATAAAACCCTAGTTGGTTTTCAATATGTACATGTCCATGTCTTTCTATTTTCATCTCATAAATTGTAAAGAACTCACTAGATCCTAGTTCCATCTCATAACTTGTCAACCCTAGTGCTAGCATGGAAATTGGTGTTCATGAAACCTTAGTTGGTTTTCAATATTTACATGTACATGTGTTTCTAGTTCCATCTCATAACTTGTAAATAGGTCACTAAACCATAGTTCCATCTCATAACTTGTCAACCCTACTGATAGCATGCAAGTTGGTGCTCATGAAACCCTAGTTCGTTTTCAATATGTACATGTACATCTGTTTCTAGTTTCATCTCATAACTTGTAAAGAGGTCACTAAACCATAGTTCCATGTCATAACTTGTCAACCATAGTAATAGCATGCAATTCGATGTTCATAAAACCCTAGGTGGTTTTAAATATGTACATGTCCATGTGTTTCTAGTTCCATCTCATAACTTGTAAAGAGCTCACTAAACCCTAGTTCCATCTCATAACTTGTCAACCCTAGTGATATCATGCATATTGGTGTTCATAAAACCCTAGTTGGTTTTCAATATGTACATGTCCATGTGTTTCTAGTTCCATCTCATAACTTGTAAAGAGCTCACTAAAAGGCTAGTTCCATCTCATAACTTGTCAACCCTAGTGATAGCATGCAAATTGGTGTTCATGAAACCCTAGTTGTTTTCCCATTTGTACATGTCCATGTGTTTCTTGTTACATATCATAACTTGTAAAGAGGTAACTAAACCCTAGTTCCATCTCATAACTTTTCAACCCTCGTGATACCATGCAATTTGGTGTTCATGAAACCCTAGTTGGTTTTTAGTATGTACATGTCCATGTGTTTCTAATTCCATCTCATAACTTGCAAAGAGCTCACTAAACCGTAGTTCCATCTCATAACTTGTCAACCCTGGTGATAGCATGAAAATTGGTGTTCATAAAACCCTAGTTGGTTTTCAATATGTACATGTCCATGTGTTTCTAATTCCATCTCATAACTTGTAAAGATCTCACTAAACCCTAGTTCCATCGCATAACTTGTTAGCCCTAGTGATAGCATGCAAATTGGTGTTCATGAAACCCTAATTCTTTTCCAATTTGTACATGTCCATATGTTTCTAGTTCCATCTCATAACTTGTAAAGAGGTCACTAAACCCTAGTTCCATCTCATAACTTTTCAACCCTAGTGCTAGCATGCAATTTGGTGTTCATGAAACCCTAGTTGGTTTTAATATGTACATGTACATGTGTTTCTAGTTCCATCTCATAACTTGTAAAGAGGTCACTAAACCCTAGTTCCATCTCATAACTTGTAAAGAGGTCACTAAACCCTAGTTCCATCTCATAACTTGTCAACCCTAGTGATAGCATGCAATTTGGTGTTCATGGAACCCTAGTTGGTTTCCAATTTGTACAGGTCCATGTGTTTCTAGTTCCATCTCGTAACTTGTAAAGAGGTCACTAAACCCTAGTTCCATCTCATAACTTGTCAACCCTAGTGATAGCATGCAATTTGGCGTTCATGAAACCCTAGTTGGTTTTCAATATGTACATGTCCATGTGTTTCTAGTTACATCTCAAAACTTGTAAAGAGCTCACTAAACCCTAGTTCCATGTCATAACTTGTCAACCCTAGTGATATCATGCAATTTGGTGTTCATGAAACCCTAGTTGGTTTTCAATATGTACATGTCCATGTGTTTCTAGTTCCATCTCATAACTTGTAAAGAGGTCACTAAACCCTATTTCCATATCATAACTTGTCAACCCTAGTGATAGCATGCAAGAAGGTGTTCATGAAACCCTAGTTGGTTTCCAATTTGTACATGTACATGTGTTTCTACTTCCATCTCATAACTTGTAAGAAGCACGATCGAGGGTTTTGCAGAGTTGACCCACCAATGCAAGAATTTCATTGAAGGAAACCGAGCAAAAACCTAGTTTACGAAATCAATGCACAATGAAGTCATTGATCCCTAAAAACAGGAGGGAGAGGGACACCTAAATGTAATCACATGCTAGGAGACCAACAGAGTCAATGGTTCTTCGATCCGACCTCTAGTTACCGAGTTATGTCCAGTTGAAAGTCGCATGAAAATGTCGTTCAGGGACACTTGGTGACTTCTGGTCCAGGAGCGAAAAACCAAATGGAGCAGAGAAATTGCATGTCGTTGGCTCCTGCAAGTGTGTATGGGAAAGGCTGATATGGGAACCCTACGAACACAACCATGGTAGAGGTTTTTCATGCATTGACCCCCAAATGAAATAGTTGCAAGAGTTGACCCAGCAATGTAATTAAATGTATATTAAACTAAAAACATCAAAAAATGTAAATTTCAACAACTCGAGAGCATGTTATTTTCCGATTTCTATTTGCTGGTGTCTAAAGAGACTGTTCTTGGCACCTCCAATGTGCCATTAATGTGCCATAGACTATGTTTGTATCCTAGGCACACGAAATGATAGACATTAGTAACATCATAAGAAAAAAAAAGAACCCAATGAAAATGTGCAAACATGATTTATAGATAACTCACCTGAGGTTGTACAATCATGTTTATAGTGTCTAGTATCCTCTAAATAATATTATGTCTATGAATGTTATTGGTCAATCATAGGTTTATTACATCAGGCATAAACTAAGGCTAAATAATTGAAATTGTGCTTCAGCATTCACTTTAAAGGTTAAATAACGCACCTGACAATGCACTCAAAAGAGTAGGTCATATGGATCATCTCTGGTGCCGATGGTGTCCATCAATATTTTGTGCTCTATATGAGGTAGCAAGTATCATACATGTGACCTATTTTTGTGACCAAGTGTGCGAAACTTGATGTTTAAACCAACTACTAGGCTGGTGAAGTGGTATAATATATCTCCTGGTCTATAATCTTGATATACATACCCACCCTTTCATTTCTGTTGTGCTGCAAGTGTCAAGTACTCCCCTTTTATAACCATCAATCCAGTTGGGAATTCAATATTTTTATCATCTGTAACAGGTTCGAGAATGGTTTGTTTCCCCTCTAAGCAACATGCCAACCAATAGTCATAACCCCATTCATTATTTTTTGGGGCAACCACTACATATATAATACCTATGAAAGGAAATAGGTCAAGTTAAGATTACATTTTTTAAATAAGGTCTTGCATTTCTAATTTCTACATAAATTAAATTCTACATAGGTAGAGTAAACAATACATAAATGCATTTTCTTATTTAGGTACTACTCATGTACCTACTTGTATGAGATCATAGTCTGTAGAAATATGTGTCTAGTCATCTTCCAAATGGTCTATTTCATTAACCCTGTTGCAATTGGTGCCAAGTGTCACTCGATCCCATGTATCTATGGTATTTGTATACTCACAATAATCCCATTCATCGATGCTATAGGAACTCCAAAAGAAAGCATTCAATCTTGTCCAAATTTGTAGGGCCGAGTTGTCTAATATTCTAATTGAATGAAACTGTTGAGTTCCATGCACTGTGTTCACCAGATGTGTTTGGGATCGGTCTACATTTTTCACCTCTCAAAATATTATCTCCACTAGGTGTTTCCATGTTACTTGTTCTCCCGTGAAATATGCACACCATTTCACTATAGATGCAGCGTCGTGAAGGCGAGCACATATAAACTTCATCTCTTCCCTTCGAAGGGCAGTTTTTATGCATGCACCAGCAGCATATTGCTCTCCTTTTCCATGACCAGTTTCAAAGTAGTTCCATACATGTGGAACCTTATATTTTTAGTGCAAGAAACACAACCATTCAAATACATGTGCAATTTTGAACTGTCCAGAACAACCATCTGACCAAATGAAATGATGATAAAATGGTATATCCATAGCTACCACATGATCATAGAATAATTTAAAGCAATGTTGCATGTAATGGATGTCATGGGTCCATTCGTCACTTATGTATAAGTGACTTTCTTTTAGTATCACACGTTTCTCTTCATTGTTGTCTAGCCCATGTTGATACGTTATATGCACCATTATGCTCACCTGCTCTGAGTGATAGTATTGACTTTGTATTTCATTTTGTGGTTGTAGGGTGTAATTTTCCGCAAAGTCAACCACTAATAGTATTGTTCTGAGAGGGAAGGTGCCTCGACATATTCTAAATTTCTCATCTTGCCACCGTGCCATATCGACATGTTGAATGTACTGTTGGATCTTTCCACGAAACTCTAAAATAAAATCACATACTTGCACCTAGTGTAAAAAAATAAACAGCGTTATAAAACAACATAAAAACATGTGTACATGAATATTAATATGTCAATATTCAACAATTTACCTGTGAAGTCACGAATTTAATATTCCTGCTTTCTTTCCCATCATGTAGCTGATATGTCTCATACTGATAGTTCTGCTTCTCGACAATTGCATTCCCGAATGCTTGATCTTCACTTTCATGGATGCAATCAGACCATAACGATATCCCACCACAATTGTTTCAAGAACTGTCTACACATTGTTTTAAGTAATGTGTCTGCCCATATTTCCTCGGACACATTATTCTATGGATGAAATCTCTAGATGACATTGGCGGTACTATACTTAAGCATTCCTGCACATAGTTAGGATGCAAAAAATGGTGTATATGTGCAAATGAATGGTAATATAGGTCAATCTCTATGTGGTATCTACAAAAACAAGTGTTTCGGATGGTATTCATTCTAACATACCAAGGCTTTCATTTTTCAAAATATATTTTCCTGAGCCTTAGCTCTACATGGGAAACTTTAAACATCTCAAATAGTTGAGTTTGTGTCATGTCAAGATAATGTTTAACATGCGGTTCATTGTTTCTAGAACCCCTACAATGTTTTAACACATCCTTCATGTTAGAATAAGGCCTAGTGCTATCATGCCAAAACATGTGCACTAGGCCCTTCACTGCTTCGACTAACTTCATGTCTTTGCAGGGTAACCTACCTCTAAATGCCCATAATGTTTCCATTTGTCCTTCTACATCAAGGTTGTCTCTTCTTACTGGATATTTTTTAAGTGTCTTCAGGATGTAAAGGCACAATTTGTGATGTGTATTTAAGTAAAATATGTTGTCTTGTGGATCTACATACAATTGATTCAGTCAATACATGATGAGCCACATTACAGTCGTGTGAACGAGTTTTTTTACCAATCGATGTAAATCCATCAGAAAGAGATTTAACAATGTTATTACAATTCGGTATTCTTCATTATTCTTATGCCTAAATTTCTTCTAACAGTTTCCATATTTCTAGATTTAAGCAAAGCTAAAAAAAATTGGTATTTACCGGCTTCGTATTTGTTATCAAAATATTGTTTCATTATTTGAGAACACTAACGAAAGATAGTGCGTTTAGCCACCTTACCTTCCATGGAAGTCAATTTGCTCTCGTCCACGTGTATGCATTTAGGAGTTCTCTTTCATTTTGATGCAAACTTTATTGCCATTTGAAATGTTGGAGTGACGTTTACATACTATAGGATGACAACTTTGATTATGAGATTGAACTGCAAGCCATGGCTATTGCTAAGTCACATTTGCATCGAGAGTAACATAATTATTAAACTCTTCACAAGATTGTTCATTTACTAATGGATCAATAATATAATCTTTTATATAACCAACTTCCTTTAATGTGGCATTATCTTCCTCAGCCTCTATGCCACGTATATGTTGAGGGGGAATGGGAACTATTTTCTCATCTAATGAATGCCGACGATTTCTTAAATCTTCCCTCTTTTTTTCTTTTTTTTTCAGATTCTTTTGGTGTAAGCACCTTCCTCGCTAACTTTTGACCTCTATTACATACATTCCCCATTGAAATCCACCCAAAATTGTACAAAACCTATGGAATTATGTAAGCAATGATTAAATTGCAGGTTGAACAGTTCTCTAGGGTTCAAAAGAATTATGTATTTTTCTATAGTAAACTTGGCCCATAGCATGCAACCCAACATTTTTTATATAACACATATTGCATATGCGATATAATGCACCTCTATTTTATCGCATATGCGATATGGATACAATGTTTTTTAATTAACGGGCAGTTTTTTTACGTGATCTCAAAAATGCATGTGTGATATATTGCATATGCAATTTAGTACATATCAAATATGCAACTTGACATTACATGGGGTGGATCATGGCCCAACATTACATTGGTTATGTGGGGGGAGCAATTCAAAGGAGGGAGAGAAATGTGTGGAGGGAATCATGGGAGGGATGGATGTGTATGATGATGATTATGATGATCAGGAATAGTATGACTATGATAACGATGATTATGATGATGATTACAATGATTATGAGGATGATGATGACTATGATGGTGATTATAATGATGATGATGATGATGATGATGAGGGTGATGACTATGATGTAGATGATGAGGATGAGGATGATGATGATGAGAAGGAGGAGGAGGATGATGACTATGATGATGAACATTAGGATGAGGGTGATGATGAGGAGGAGGATGATGATGACGATGACGATGATGATGAACAATGATGGTGATGATGATGAAGATGTTGATGAGGATGAGGATGACGATGATGATGATGACGACGATGATGATGATGAACAATAATGGTGATGATGATGATGAGGAGGAGGAGGAGGATGACTATGATGATGATGATGAGGATGAGGGTGATGATGATGATGATGATTACGACAATGACGATGATGATGAACAATGATGGTGATGATGATGATGAGGGTGATGATGATGAGGATGAGGGTGATGATGATGACGATGATGATGACAATGACGATGACGATGACGATGATGATGAACAATGATGGTGATGATGATGAGGAGGATGATGGCTATGATGATGATGAGGACGAGGATGAGGGTGATGATGATGTGTGATGACGATGATGATGATGACGACGATGATGATGATGAAGAAAAATGATGGTAATTATGATGATGAGGGTGATGAGGATGAGGATGATGATGATGATGATGATGATGATGACTATGATGATGAGGATGAGGATGAGAGTGATGATGATGACGATGAGGATGAGAGTGATGATGATGAGGATGATGATGATGATGATGATGATGGTGATGACGATGACGATGAAGATGAACAATGATGGTGATGATGATGATCATGATCATGAGGATGAGGGTGATGATGATAATGATGATGACGGTGACGATGATGATGAACAATGATGGTGATGAGGAAGAGAAGGAGTAGGATCATTATGATGAGGATGATGAATATGAGGGTGATGATGATGATAATGATGATGATAAGGATGATGATGACGATGATGATGACGGTGATGGGGATGATGATGACGGTAATGACTATGATGATGATGAGGAGGATGAGGGTAATGATGATGATGATGATGAAGATGAGGATGATGATGGTGATGATCATCATCATCATCATCATGACAATGATGATGATGATGATGATGAGCAATGATGGTGATTATGAGGAGGAGGAGGAGGATGACTATGATGATGATGATGATGATGATGGTGGTGGTGGTGGTGGTGGTGATGATGATGAGGAGGAGGAGGAGGAGGAGGATGAGAATGAGGGTGATGATGATGATGAACAATGATGATGAGGATGAGGATGAGGATGACGGTGAGGAGGAGGAGGAGGAGGAGGAGGATGACTATGATGATGAGGAGGAGGATGAGAGTGATGAGGAGGATGAGAGTGATGATGATGAGGATGATGATGATGATGAACAATGATGGTGATGATGATGAGGATGAGCGTGATGAGGATGATGATGATGATGATGGTAATGACTATGATGAGGATGATTAGGATGAGGGTGATGATGATGATGGTGGTGGTGGTGGTGACGGGGATTTTAAATGGTATTATAATGGGATAAGGATGCCATTACTATTGTTTACTCTCATACCAAATTAGTTAAGAAAAAATGCATATGCGTTATGATGCATATGTGATATGAATCGCATATGCGATATGAATCACATATGTGATATAGCACATATGCTATATGAATAAGCTATAACGCATATGCGTGTTTTAAAAATTTAAAAACTCAGCAAAAATAAGGTTTTGCATTATGTTCGGAATTAGCTTCGGACTACCGAACTTATTGGCTAGGACATAAAAGCCAGGGCTATTACCTGTCTTTTAGAATTCTATCAATATGCTCAGTTTCGATGGCGTGTTTTGCTTTGATAAACACTGTGTTTTTTTATGAAAATTTAGAATATTGAAGAGTACGATCTTATGATTATGAATATGTAATATTTTCCTTCAAATGTATGTTTTAATTATTTATTATTATTTTTATAAATGACACAAGTTAGTTTTCGAAAATAGATAGATCGATTGTTTTTTATATAACTTTTGATTGCTTTCACCATTTGCCAAGAAAACTATATGGTGCACTAGAAGAGAGTGAGCTCTAAAATATTACATATAGAAATCAAATATTTCATTAATTTTTGCCTCTAAAGTGTTGCATTCACACAGAACATTTTCATTTCTAGTTTTTCTGACTTAAATAATTAATAAAGAAACAAAAAAATCATGAAACAATATGAATAAATAGTGTTGCACTAGGACCATATGTCCTTTACATGTCTCCAAGATTTTATACAAAATTGATATCATTTACCTCATATATTGCTGCACTCACACAGACATATATGTTATGATGTGCTAAATTTTTGAAAACCCAATTTCACGGAAACTAATTTTATAATCATTTACACAAATTTTTTTTGCATAAATGTTATATATTATGAAAGCTGATTCAATTACTTATTTTTTGTCTTTTTAATTCATCTTCAAATACGTTAGAGAAGTACCCCTAATTCTCACCTAAAGTCAGAGGTTCCATGTTTTTCCAGTATTATGTGGCATCTAACGTGTCTTTAAAGGAGTCCATGATTGTGCATCATCCCTACTACCATTATCTCAGATTTTACATTTAGGAATTTCGGGTTTGTTAGTCTCCTAAGAGCATGTCTTTCGGGTTGTTGTTAAAAGAACTTAAAATAACTAGAAATGATTACAAATTACTACTTTTAGCTTCCATTGCCCATCCTATTTTATTATTGAGGAGAGACCCTTCTGATATTTAGATAAACCCATTTGCAAGGAAAATCCAAGCATACGGAAAACAAACATAAATGAACAATACATTTTATATGCTTATGCAACAACATAATGAAATTTGATAAAACTAAAAGAAACTCCTTTAAAAAAATCAAAGAACACTTTATAGTTGAAAACGAAGGGAAAATCGAAACAATATGTAGAATATTAAATGCGCATTTGAACATGTAACAAATGTATAGTAGGAAAGTAGTTCATATTCTATTGTCTTTTACACTGCATTCATCTTTAAGGAAAACAATTTTCTTCGATATTTCTTCGGAAGAAAAGAAATAGTTGTGCTCAAATGCCCATTGTTTCTAGAGAAAGAGCCAAATGGATCGAATGGCATTATCTCACTTTCGATAATGGACAGATACATTGCATGTCCCAATGAACTTGAACAAATTTTCTTAGCATAATATGCATCTCGTTATTCTTGTATGAATGCAACTACAATGAAAAGAAACAGACCGTGTCATACGATACATTCGTTATAACAAAGAAAAGGATCCATAAAACTTTTATAGAGAAAATATTGTATTATTTGTTCCACGTAGAGGCAATTGGAACTTGTTAAGAAATGACCCCAAAACATGGGAAAAAACATATATTTGCACGTAACAAGTGGATCTTATTAAGGAAATGTTCATAGCAAAACCAACATAAAAAAGAGGTAACCTTTATATTGTGATTGAGGAGCTTGTGACTGAGACTGAACATACACATGTATCTTCGCTTGGTACATGAGAAACAAATTGTTCGTCAATGTTTGAGAAATATATGACATTCAACATTATCTCAAAAAGAATACTTCTTACAATCCAATGCATTTTAATAACATTTGCAACTTGTCAAAGAAACCATTCATTCTTAGCATTAATGAGTATCATGCACTTAGAAAAACATCGAATAATGAACAACAAACAATTTTGAAATAAATAATTAAAAAAGAAAAACAATAACCCTTCATTGCTAATCCACCTATTGAATAGGCAAGACACATACAACAAAAGCACTTTTTGATAGCTTATTGCATTGCTATGACAGGAAAATTGACAGTGACCCTTTAAAAAAAAAAATTCATTGTGGTTGCTTTTATTGGAAAAGAGGTGTATCAAGAAAATGGAAATATAGTTCATTATGCTTTGCGCTTGCCTTTTTCATTTTCAAATATGCTTCCTTTTAAGTTCAAATATTCTAGACCTGCTTACGAAGGAATATGAGCAATTGTGAATTTCACTAATTTATGAAATCTCTTTAATTGAATGTTGAATGCTCTTTAATATGGACAGGAGACTACGTGAAATCATGCATTATCTGAAGAATAAAAAACCTTTCGAGGTGTTGATGTCATTTTCTGTAGAGATCTATGTCAACCTCAACCTGTCCATGATTCTTGGATATTTTAGCAACCAATATTTCAGCAACAAACATGTCCATATAGATTTTTGGCTTGATTCTATAATGTAGTTCGAATTAGAAACAATGGTAAGACAAAAAACAAATAAAGACTTCATTTGTATGTTTAATAGAATTAGAGCATAATCCCAAATAAATAGTGACATCGATATTTTAAATATCCATTTTTGCAAACAAGAACCAATGGACCCATATATTTTCCATTACAACAAAGATGTTCAAGAACATAACTAAAAAATGTTCACAATGATGCAGACCGAGATGTTCACACTAATGGAAAGAGATACTAAAGTTGAAACTTCTTAAAATCAATTTAGCTAGACAAAAGGAAATTGTTGTAAGATAAAAAAACATACTCGTTGAACTAATCGGTGGCAATTAATGTATTGAAGATTGGACAGTAAATGGTGTAGAAGGGTTGTTTCGAGTTTATATGTAAGGAACTATTGACATTATCTAGATTGAATTTGCAAACCCAAAATTTGGATTTAAACAATGGATTTCTATGCAATATATTCATACAATTGACATTAAAAACAATTGTACACTAATGAAGAGAACCACAATACAACTAGTATCTCAAAACATATATTGTATTATGTAATCACAACTTCCAATCCAACCAACATGTACACAAACTATACACAAAGCACAACACTTGACAATGGAAAAAGATGCATTTGATCCAAAAGGAATTGAAAGCACTTTCTCATCTAAAATATATTAGATGCTTATATCTTCTAATTAAACTATAACAAAAAAACTTCAAACTATGTCCTAAAGTTTCTACCTAAATAGAAACATTGAAAAACCATTGACAATGTCAATTTGAATAGGATTGCATCCAATGTCAATCATTGATCATTATTTGATATCTTCATTGAATACACACAACTTTATTTTGCACATGGATGATGTCCTTATTGACAATGAACTAATGCAAGAAAAAAAAATTGTTTGAAATAAAAGCGCATTCTTGTACCACCCAAACAAACAACATTCGTAGAAAATTACAATTGAGTAGCAACACATTCAAATCATGGTGTCCTTACATTGATTACGAAAAACATTCGAATAATTAACAAAAAAATATGTGGGGAAGGTAAGGGAGTGTCGCTCCTTTCCTTAGTAGCACTAAAGACTTCACGTACAGCTCAAAAAACCACCTACAGCCAATGTACATATTTACTAACAGAGCTTGAAATAAGAACCTAGCACCTACAGGATGGTTGCATCTCCACTGCTACTGGCAACAGTACCCAGTAGAAGGTGTTGCAGCTGGCTGTTACAATCGAAAACACTTTATACGCTTAATTTCAACTAGTTGCAACTGCTGATGTCACTCATAGCTCATGTACAGCTCTGTTGCAGCTCACTATTTTTCACTGATTTGATGACCCCTGCATACAAAAACTTATCACACACTTTCCAGTGAATAAATAAACAATATTCATACTAAAACATGAGCTGCTATAGCAACCTGGCATAAAAAAAAATAGAACTCAGTTTTTTCAAAAACAGAGTAAAACACAGAATTACACAAAATAATATTAGAGTTTCAACTCTGTTTCTATTATGCTCTGTTTTTCATATCCAACATCCCTAATATGGTTTAAAATGCAAGTATTTATATGATTTTAACTAAGTCCGCCATGAAGTGCAAGCTGGCCCTTCGTTTATATAAAAACGGGATTCTCTATAAATAATTTACTGTCTGTTACAGTCTCCCAGAGTTTGAGAAAATGTGTTGCCTCTTCCGAAAATATATCCACTTAGCTGACATATAAAAATGGTTTTATATGATTTAATAATTTGTTGTTTTGTTAGGCATTGAGGCGGTGTGGTGGTGCTATGACTCTTCAATGTTGTTGTGGCCACAAGTTGAACGGTGATGGCTCCTCAAAGCTTCGGTAGCTGATGTTGCCGCTTCAAAATATATTGCATCCTGGCGGGGGAGTAACTAAATAATTCCAACATTCTCCCCCTTAATTACTACACTTCAAAAAACAAAATTTTCTAACACTTGATTACTATTACAGCTTACAAACCCAAATGCTTTTCCTATATATTTCAAACAAATCTTTTCCCAATCATTTTGTAAACAAGTCTGCAAATTGATTTCTTGTTGTGCAAAATTCCACATTGATTTCATTTGTGTTTATCATTTCACAAATAAAATAATACCGTGTATCAATATGTTTACTTATTTTGTGAAATACGTGATTTCTTCATAGTGCAATAGCTAAGTTATTATCACAAACGATTGGAGTTGGTTCATTTTCTTCAGCTGTAACTCAGAAAGAGTTCTTCTCATTCAAAGTGTTTGACATCCAGCTATTGGTGCAACAACATACTCTACCTCAGTAGAGGATAGTGTCACAATGGGATGCTTCTTCAATGCCCATGCTACTGATCCATGATCCAAAACTGTACACATATCCAGATGTGCTCTTTCTATCATCAATAGAACTTGCAAAATCACTGTGAGTGTATCCAATCAACTTAAAATTTGAATTAGATGTATACTGGATACGAAAATTTGTTGTTTCGACAATATATCTTAGGATTCTCTTTCAAGATTACTAGTGGGTAGTCTTTGGTGTTTCCATAAACCTTGAAATTAAACTTACTGCAAGCATTATATCAGGTCTTGTTGTAGTTAATTACATGCAACTTCCAACCAATCTCTTATACATCGTTTAATCAACCTTTGACCCATCATCTTCCTTACTAAGTTTTGTGCCAGTTGCTATTGGAGTTACAGCTGGCTTACAATTCAGCATTCTAAATCTTTTCAACACATCTTTTGCATATTTAGACTGACATATAAAAATACCATCTTTAGATTGAGTTACTTCAATACCGAGGAAATATTTCCTCATTCCTAAATTAGTCATCTCAAATTTTGTTTTGCATAGCTTTCTTGAGTTCATCTACAGAAAGATCTCCAGTGAATATCAAATCATCCACATATAAACAGGCAATCAATATTTTAGCTTCTTTGTTTACCTTTGTATACAATGTTGGTTTAGTTGGACTTTTACTGAATCCTTCACCATTCAAATATTCATCAATTTTGTTGTACCAAACTCTGTGTGCCTGCTTCAATCCATACAACGCTTTCTTCAATCTGTAGACTTTGTGTTATTGTCCATCAACCTCATATCTCAGAGGTTGTCTCACATAAACCTCTTCTTCTAAAGATCCATTGAAAAATGCAGACATTACATCCATTTGATGTGCATACCATTTATTATGAGCAACAATAGTTAATACCATTCTTAGCATATCAAGTCTCGCTACATGTGCAAATGTCTCATTATAATCAATTCTAGGTTGTTGACTAAACCCCTGAGCAACAAGTATTGCTTTATATTTTTCAACATCACCATCAACATTTAACTTAGTTTTATAAATCCATTTGACACCAATACAATTTTTATCATCAGGAAAAAATACAAGATTCCAAGTATTATTTCTTTCTATGGCATCAATTTCTTCATCCATTGCTTTTATCCAAACATCATTTTTAACGGCTTCATCAAAATCTACAGGATCACATGCTATAAATACAAAATTTGAAACTTGATCTACTTCATCATCTTGTTCATACAGTTCTCTTAAACTTCTAGTCTTCTGACCTCTAACTCTGTTTCTTAAGGATGGCAGTGTGGGATTTGATTCATTACTTACCTTTTATCATGTTCCTTGTCATCCACCAACACTTGATGGTTCACCATGTTCATGACCTCTGGGAATTGTGGTAGGTGTCCTTGTTGTTTGTGTATGTGGAGTCAATTGTCCTCCATGTGCTCCCTAGTCATCTCCTTCATCTTCTGCATGAGGTGTTAGAGCTTCCTCACCAACTAATTTATCAATGCTCCCATCCCATGCTTCTTCTTCTTTAAACACCACATCTCTGCTGATTACATACTTCTTGGTGATGGGATTATAAAGTATATATGGTTTAGATTCTTCACTATATCCAACAAAAATACATTTCTGACTTCTGTCATCTAAATTTATCCTCAACTCTTCAGGTACATGTGCATAAGCTACACAACCAAATATTCTTAAATGAAAAATGCTGCTACACTTATCGCTCCAAGCTTGTTGAGGAACTCGATCCTTCATGCTTTTTTTTCGGCTTCTATACAGAAAGTATACTGAACAAGTAACAGCGTCTCCCCAATATTTATTTGAAATATGTTTCTCCTTCATAATAGTTCGAGCCATGTTCATAATGGTTCGATTCTTCCTTTTTACTACATTGTTTTGATGTGGAGTGTAGCGTGCAGTAAACTGCCTTTTAATTCCATGATACTTACAAAAATCCATAAATTCATTTGACATATACTCACCTCCTGCATCTGATATGAAGACTTTAATAAATTGGTTACTCTCTTTTTTAACCATAGCTTTAAAAATTTTAAACACATCAAATGCTTGATATTTTTGTTCCAACAAATACACTCAATTTTTTCAACTATAATCATCAATAAAAGACATAAAATAAACATTACCAGTCAAATAAGGTGTTTGCATTGGTCCACACAAATCTGTGTGTACCAGCTCCAATGGTTCCTTTGCTCTGTTTGAGACTCCAGAAATAAATTTATATCTATGATGCTTTCCCAATATGTAACTTTCACATGAGCCTGCTGGTTGCTCAATACTTGGCAATCCTTTTACCATATGCTTCTTCTATCGCACTTCTAAACCACCAAAATGTAAATGGCCATATCTCAAATGCCATAACCATGATTGATCTAAACTCTTAGTTTTATAAGCATTCAAAGAGTTAGCCAAATCATTTCTCATAGTCAGCGGAATCATTCTATTCTTTGTCATCTCTACTCTGGAAATCAACTGTTTACTTGCATATTTATCATAAATTGTGCATATCATTTTCTTAAAGAATACTCTGTACTCTTTCTCCAGCAATTGTCCAACACTCAATAAATTACACATTAAACCAGGAACATAATAAACATCATGTATTGTTCTTATTTTACCATCTTTTGCATACATAGCAATCACACCTTTACCATTAACTTTTGCCTTAGAGTTATTACCCAAATTTACTTCAGACTATATGCTGGTGTCTAGACGTGAAAATAATTCCTTATTTTCAGTCATGTGGTTGCTCCATGCACTCTCCAAAAACCATATATCTTTTGAACTTTCCTGGGTGAAATTACAAGTCAAAAACATAGGTTGCTCTTCATTTTCAGTCTCCTCAGTCATGTGTGTAGAGAACTTACTAGTGTCAACTTGTTTCTTCCAACACTTGTTAGCAAAATACCCAAATTTCCTACAATAAAAACACTGAAATTTAGATTTATCATATCTCTGATTTCCTAGATGTCCTGCTCTGTTGCTACTCCCCCTTATGCTAGAAGTAATCTCCTATAACTTCTCTTCATTTTTAGTATCATTTTTGCTGTCACTATGATCAGCACTTCATCCTCCTCTTCTTCTGTTACTAGATCTTCCCCTGCCTCTACCTCTAGTAACATTTAACTGAGATTTAAAAGCATTTTCTAAAGGAGTGTCATCATACCTGTTCATTCTTGATTCATGAGAAAGCAATGAACCAGTCAGTTCATAAATGTGCATCTGACTAAGATTTTTAAACTCTTCAATAGGAACAACCATTGATTCAAACTTCTTCGACAAACATCTCAACAATTTTTCAATCACACGCTGATTTGGAAGATCTTCAGTATACTGTCATAGCTGGTTTACAACACTCATGACTTGTGTCATGAAATTCTCAACAGTCTCATTGTCTTTCATCTACATATTCACAATGTCTCTTGTTAAATTCTACAACTTAACATTATTCACCTTGGTCACACCTTGATAGCATGTTTCGATCCTTGTCCTAAGCTTTCTTTGACGACTCAACACTTGATATCTTCGAAAAAATAGAGGCACTCAAGCTTTACTGAATAAAACCAAGAGCCTTCTTATCCTTCTTCTAGTTTTCTTTCAACACAACACGCTCAGGATTTGTTAGATCCAACTTAGCCGCTTGATCAGCTGGTTCAGGATAGCCAGTCGTAACAAACTCCCAAATATCCTGAGCATGCAGGATAGTTCTCATCTTAATAAACCAGGTGCCATAATTTCTTTCAGACAACACTAAAATTTGTGGATGTACTACACTGCTATTAGTATCCATTTCAATTAATTTCAAAAATGAATGAGCAATAAAACTCAACCAGGCCCTTAAAAAAGACATGAAACTTAACCACGCTATGAGACCACTGTGGGGAAGGAAAGGGAGTGCCGCTCCTTTCCTTAGTAGCACTAAAGACTTCACGTACAACTTAA
This sequence comes from Pseudotsuga menziesii, assembly GCA_001517045.1. Taxonomy (NCBI): domain Eukaryota; kingdom Viridiplantae; phylum Streptophyta; class Pinopsida; order Pinales; family Pinaceae; genus Pseudotsuga; species Pseudotsuga menziesii. The sequence continues at coordinate 85,274 of LPNX010227588.1, read as the reverse complement.
AAAACCACATACAGTAAATGTACAACCTTTCTTAGCAATGTACAGTGTTACTGATAGAGCTCAAAATAACAATCCAGCACCTACAGGACTATTGTAGCTTAGCTGGTACTGCTAACAGTACCTAGCAGAAGGTGTTGCAGCTGGCTATTATAGCGGGAAACATTTTATACACTTATTTAAACTAGCTGCAATTGCTGATGTCACTCACAACTCATGCACATCTCTTTTGCAGCTGACTACTTTTCACTGATTTGATGAACCCTGTGTCCAAAAACTTATCACACGCATTCTAGTGAATAAATAAAAAATATTCACACTAAAACATGAGCTTCTACAGCAACCTGACATAAAAATAAATAAAACTCAGTTTTTTCAAAAACAGAGTAAAACACAGAATTACACAGGAAAATATCAGAGTTTCATCTCTGTTTCTATTATGTTCTGCTGTTCATATTCAACATCCCTAATATGGTTTACAATGCAAGTATTTATAGGATTTTCACTAAGTCGGCCATTAAATGCAAGTTGGCCCTTCATTTATACAAAAATGGGATTCGTTGTAAATAATTTATTGTCTATTACATTCTAAGAGTGTTTGAAAAAATGTGCTGCCCCTTCAGAAAATAGATCCACTCAGCTAACATATAAAAATGGCTTTTTTATGATTTAATATTTTTTTGTTTTGTCAAGAGTTGAGACGGTGTGGCGGTACGGTGACTCTTTAGTGTTGCGGCAGCCACAAGCTGAACGGTGATGGCTCTTCAAAGTTCCAGCAGCTGATGTTTCTGCTTCAAAATCTATTGTAGCCTAGTGGTAGAGTAAGTATGTCACATACCCCAATTTTGTAAAATTATGTAAATTGTTTTAATTATATTCCTGAGACATTATATTAAATTTAATGCTAAGTAGGAAATTGATGACTCAGTAGAGTCAACAGAATTGGAATGTAATTCAGAATATTTTTATTATTAATAAATAAATTGTGGAGACAAGAGCATGGGAGAGCTATTAAAAAGAGGTTACTGGTCAAACTGGTGGATGGAACTAAGTGGAAGGAAAAATACAAGTGGCAGCATCCTCAAACACTTCCTAAGTTGAAGGTGGCAACTTCCCTACATTTGGGGTCATGATCCCCTAAGAAAGTGTGATCAGAGCAGGTGGCTCATTAAATGACAGTTAACCCAAAAAGGACCTAGGCAATCTTTTAAAAGTACTCAATGAAGAGAGCTGAGGCTGCTCAGATATTTTCCAGAGAGAATTCATTCAGGTGAATGTCATTTAGGAAATTCATTGAAGAAAGAGGGAAAACAGTAACGAATTTGTGTGAAAGGATTGCTGCAGTAACTTGGTTTATTACAGATTTTTAGCTGGGAGAACTTCCTGATAAGTTCTGAGTTAATACTGAGTTTGAAGACTCGTATCTGATTTTACTGCACCTAGTTCCAACCAGGGAGACCAGAGCAAGATCGGGGGTCCTAAGGAGTCACTGTCTGAGTTCTCTCCAGGAGTTGGTAGGGAGGAATGGCCTCCCATTGCTATTGTTGTCTCAGTTCAAACAGGTTCTGTCACTTATCTATTTATGTTTTAATGAGTATGAATGGATGAATGTTATGCTTGTATTATTTGACAGAAGAAGTAGCCGGTTAGTGATGTAATTGTTCTAGTTTATCAGTAGTTGAACTGTTGATGAAAAATAAAGACCTGCTGTGTTTTTCCACATCTGGGCTACCAGACCGTACTCTAGCACAGAGGTAGAAATTATAGAAAGATGTATGATGATATTATAACTTAGACATTTGTTTCTTTACATATCATCAGAAAGAAATGTTGTTTTTATTGATAGTTGTTCATGCTTACAGATAAAACTAGTTTTTGTACTGTAATCGTTTCAGTGTTCTTATTATCAAAGCATAAAGATTAAGGATACTTTATTTCAATTCTATTGTACTGAAAACATTACTATTTCTTCCTTCTAGTCTAAAAATAATTTAACTGGTTATGTCCAAGTAACAGTACTGAATGTAGAAGTAAATAAATGTAATCTTAACTCTATAATCAAGCAAACTAGTTAGAACTGATGTATTACATTAATGTTATCTTTTCCTTTATTTTTCCTTTTCTTGTTAAACCAATTTCTAACATTATTTAGAATGGTAACCCTAATTTGTATGGACTATAAATGTATGCTACTATATATATATATAGTTATATAAGATAGATCATAAGAAGTATTATTCGATTTATTTCTATTTTCATAAGTAATATTATAAGTTAATAAACAGATTAAATATTATCAAAAATCTTTAAGTAACTACATATCAGTACAGGAAAAACAACAGAATAATGCTATCTTCTATATGCCATAAAATAAACAAAGGTTATACATATAGAGAATCTAATACTCCAATAAAGACATAATCATTATTTTTGTTTTAGTAAGTATTATTATTATAATAATATTATACTTTTATATTATCCAACATAAAGATATTATACTTTTAAACTTAAGGAATGACAATATTATTTAAATTACAAACCTGAGTTAAAAATACTCTGTTCTACAGGATAACTTGACATTTCCAAGAAACTTTGTTAAAATAAATTAAAAGAAAAATATAAGAACCTATATAGCTTAAGGGAATAAACCCTATATATATCACTTAACAAGATTACATAACAAGTAAATCAAAGTATAACCCAGGTACATAACCCTGATAGCAATTTTATAAAAGAATTTATCTATAGTAAAATAACTTAGTTGCATGATTAAAAATAAAGGTAAATAACGTAACAATAGACTGCTCGTATATCGAGCTTAATCAATAGGGTAATAATCATTTATTTACTCACAGATACAAATAGAATTTGTATTTTAATACATAATATCGAACTAAGAAACTGTAATGATTTCAATTGTAAAAATTAGGGTTTAACCCTATAGATACGAGTTTATACAAATAAAATAATAATTTTAAGATAAGACAATAATTTACTTACGGCCGCATTATAAATCAACACTATAAGGCTGTCATAAGCCTGTATTTTATTTATTTCTTACACAGATCGTAAATTAAAAGTAAATGCAGTAATACAAACAAAAGCTACAAAAGAAGAAAGAGAGTATATTATATTATATTGAAGACTGTGGGCGAAAACACCCAGTGTTTCCAAAAATATACAGTAAGACAAGAAGTCGAGGTCATAACCTCTTCGCAAATAGGCTGCAGCCGATTTTTCTCTTTACAGCACTTAAATCGTAAAAGATAACTAATAATTACGACCTCATCCTAAGCCGTAATGCCCTCACATCGCGTGAAGGGTTTCTTCCATTAATTCTTTTAACCAGCAGTTTTAAGACCAAACTGAAGCAGTAAGGGTTTCAGGCTTCTTAAGCCAACCCTCGAAGGTTCCAACTGAAAACCATAAGGAGAAGGAGTCATGGTGTAACCAGGCTTACCAGAATTGCAGCCCGCTTCCCAGTCTTCTTACCAAAGGCCGCGCACTTGGAGTTTAAAGAACCTGTAATCACAAAGAATAAACCCTACATGAGAATGTTGTAACCTGTTTAAATAAACTTAAAATTAAAGATAAACAGTAGGCAAGGTTTTAAGTGCATCTTTCTTACCTGTTTCGTTGAGAAGGCATGACTGTTGGCAGCAGCGTTCAACCATCGCGCAAGGAGCCAACCCTACTACAGGGAGGTAAAAGGAAGAATAACCCTAAACCTTGCAGAGAATGCTAAGATAGTAGGTCCTAACATCTAAACCATGGAGGAAGGCGTTAAAACTGGCAAGGGTTCGGTTCAGTATGGCAGAAAAAGGAATAATGGAGGAACGAAGAACTGAACATCAATATGCAACGTATGGAGCAAGCCACGACCAGGGAACGACATGGAGGATACTTTATAGAGGAGAGGCCATGCAGAGGTGCACAACACCGTCGCAGAGCGATAGACTCCGCAAGAGGTGGAGACAATGAAGTTTAGGGTTAGCAACAACTCTTTTATCCATGCAGTGCACGGCTATAGTTTTTCCACAACAGCTGCTAAATTTATTAACGTTGAGTGGGTTTGTTATATAGTCAACCAACTATTTGATGGAGGAATGATTTTTCCCAATAATTCGTAAGAGAAGAGATTATCCAAAGTATTCGTGCCTGATTTTCAACCTAAGGTGCATGCAAATGATTTATTTCATTATTCTCGACCCTATTTGTTTAATCATTGGAAATCATATTAAAATCTTATATCGACTCCATAGTATTTATAAGCTTGATGGTTAGAAGGTATTCGATTGGGAATCTTAACCTTCTTAACATAGCATTTATACCTTGGAGGGTTGCTTTGTATGTTATAGTTTATAAAGAGAAACCTTGGCGTAAAATATAATATAAACTATCCCCTTTATATTATAAAGTGCCTTAAGCTCTTTAATAAGTAAAAAGAATAATAGCATAAAGACCATAGATTGTTAATAATGCAAACTATATAATCGTTGGGTCATATTATTGTTTTGCCATTAGCCTTGAAATGATTTCCTTGTTTAAAAGTAATAACTTGTCACTAGAGTAAAAATCACCCTTGTAACGTTTAGTCTTATGTTTAAGCTCAAGCGAAAAGGGGCTATGATAAGTGTTATAGAACTATTCAATGATTTCTAGCTTTTATAAGCTAAATTCCTTTATTTGCTAGCATAGTTTAGAAGTTCATAAAGGAAGGCATGATGGTAGAAAGCTAGGTATAATTTTATTTCTACTTATTTCTTAAATGATTTATTTACAAAGATTAAACTAGCGTCTGTAGTACCGGTTACTAAAGACAAGGAAGTAGTATTTACCATGTGGAGACGATGTTTTACTTAAAGTGATATCCTCAATAATAAGTGAGGACTTGGCAAGGATAGGCCAAACCCTTGCAGTAATACAGGAAGCCCCTTATCAGATTTCATTTGACTTGAAATGATTGTTTACATTTGGATCCTTATTATAGATTTTATAACTCTGTGTCTCTACTCTGATTTTAAAGAGTTAATAAGATACTTTTGTATATATTGCAACTGTAATAGAATAGAGAAGATGACAAATCAATAGGAACATAATTTACTTTTGCTAGAAAGAAATCAGTTTGAATATACTTTAACAAAAGTTGAAATGGACTATATCTTACTTTATTTCAAGTTTTTTCTCTTACAACAAACTTATAGTAAATACTTTAGAATTACGAAATGCAGCACCATAACCTCTTACCTGTATATCTGTAAGAAAATTGGAAACCGTTGCGTTAGCTCGAAATCTAAGTAAGCCTAGTTTTGCATGTCAGTTTCACCTTATGATCAAAAGAGGAACAAAAGTTCGTAAATGGAAAGATCTGTTCTATAAATAAACATAACCAACTGATGAATTCAATAGCAAGCTGTTAACAAATAACTAACTAATGTTAGTTAAACTGCTTTACGTTAACGTTTTGTAATTTTAAAAATTTTAAAATTTTCGGAAATTTTGGAGTTTTGACAAAGTAAATAATTCCAACATTCTCCCTCTTAATTACTACACTTCAAAAAACAAAATTTTGTAACACTTGATTTCTGTTACAGCTTACAAACCCCAATGTTTTTCCTGTGAAGCTCAAACAAATATTTTCCCAATGGTTTTGTAAACAAGTCTGGAAACTGATTTCTTGATGTGCAAAATTCCACATTTATTTAATTGTTGTTTATCAGTTCACGAATAAAATGATACCATGTATCAAGATGTTTACTTCTTTTTTGAAAGACATGATTTCTTGATAGAGAAATAGCTGAGTTATTATCACAAAGAATTGGAGTTGGTTCATTTTGTTCATGCTGTAACTCAGAAAGAGTTATTCTCATCCAAACTGTTTGACATGCAGCTGCTGTTGCAGCAACATACTCTGCCTCAGCAGAGGATAGTTTCATAATGGGCTACTTCTTTGATGCCCATGCTACTCATCCCGATCCAAAACTGAACACATATCAAGATGTGCTCTTTCTATCATCAATAGAACCTGCAAAATCATGGTTAGTGTATCTAATAACCTTAAATTTTGAATTAGATGTATACGAGATATCAAAATTTGTTGTTCCGACAATATATCTTAGGATTCTCTTTCCAGCTTGCCAGTGGATACTCTTTGTTGTTTCCATAAACCTTGAAATTAAACTTACTAGAAACATTATATCAGGTCTTGTTGTAGTTAAGTACATGAGATTTCCAACTAGTCTCTTATACATCATTGGATCAACCTTTGACCCATCATCTTCCCTACTATGTTTTGTGCCAGTTCCTATTGAAGTTACAACTGGCTTACAATTCAGCATTCTAAATCTTTTCAACACATCTTTTGCATATTTAGACTGACATATAAAAATGCCATCTTTAGATTGTGTTACATCAATACCAAAGAAATATTTCATCATTCCTAAATCAGTCATGTCAAATTCTGTTTTCATAGCTTTCTTAAGCTCATCTACAGAAAGATATTGAATGAATATCAAATCGTCCACCTATAAACAAACAATTAGTATTTTACCTTCTTGGTTTACCTTTGTATACAATGTTGGTTCATTTGGACTTTTGCTGAATTCTTCACCATTCAAATATTCATCAATTCTGTTGTACCAAAATTTGGGTGCCTGCTTTAATCCATACAGTGATTTATTCAATTTGTAGACTTTGTGTTCTTGTCCATCAACCTCATATCCCAGAGGTTGTCTCACATAAACCTCTTCTTCTAAAGATCCATTCAAAAATGCAGAAATTACATCCATTTGACGTACATACCTTTTATTATGAGTAGCAATAGCTAATACCATTCTTACCATATCAAGTCTCGCTAAAAGTGCAAATGTCTGATTATAATCAATTCCAAGTTGTTGACTAAACCCCTGAGCAACAAGTCTTGCTTTATAGTTTTCAACATCACCATCAGCATTTAACTTAGTTTTATAAATCCATTTGACACCAATACAATTCTTATCATCAGGAAAATCTACAAGATTCCAAGTATTATTTATTTCTATGGAATCAATTTCTTTAGCCATTTCTTTTATCCAAACATCATTTTTAACCGCTTCATCAAAATATACAAGATCACATGCTATAAATGCAAAATTTGAGACTTGATCTACTTCATCATCCTGTTCATATAGTTCTCTTAAACTTCTAGTCTTCTGACCTCTAACTCTGTTTCTTAATGATGCCAATGTGGGATTTGATTCATTACTTACCTCTGATCATGTTCTTCCTTGTCATCTGCCAACACTTGATTTTTCACCATGTTCATGAGCTTTGGGCGTTCTGGCAGGTGTCCTTGTTGTTGGTGTATGTGGAGTCAATTGTCCTCCATGTGTGCCCTATTCATCTTTTTCATCTTCTACGTGAGGTGTTACAGCTTGCTCACCAACTAATTTATCAATGCTCCCATCCATGCTTCTTCTTCTTTAAACACCACTTCTCTACTTATTACATACTTCTTGGTGATGGTATTATAAATTATATATGCTTTAGATTCTTCACTATATCCAATAAAAATACATTTCTGTGTGTACCAGCTCCAATGGTTCTTTTGCTATGTTTGAGACTCCAGAAATAAAATTCTCTCTATGATGCTTTCCTAAATATGGAACTTTCACATGAGCGTACTGGCTACTCAATACTTGGCAATCCTTTTACCATTTACTTCTTCTGTAACAATTCTAAACCACCAAAATGTAAATGGCCATATCTCAAATGCCATAACCATGATTGATCTAAACTGTTAGTTTTATAAGCATTCAAAGAGTTAGTCAAATCATTTCTCATAGTTAGGGGAAACATTCTATTCTTTGTCATCTCTACTCTGGAAATCAATTGTTTACTTGGATATTTATCATAAATTGTGCATACCTTTTTCTTAAAGAATACTTTGTACTCTTTCTCCAGCAATTTTCCAACACTCAATAAATTACACATTAAACTAGGAACATAATAAACATCATGTATTGTTCTTCTTTTACCATCTTTTGCATACACAACAATCACACCTTTACCATTAAATTTTACCTTACAGTCATTCCCAACTTTACTTTAGACTGTATGCTAGTGTCTAGACTTGAAAATAATTCCTTATTTCCAGTCATGTGGTCACTGCATGCACTGTTGAAAAACCATATATCTTTTGAACTTTTGTGGGTGACATTAAAAGTCAAAAACATAGGTTTCTTTTCATTTTTAGTCTCCTCTTTCATGTGTGTAGACAACATGCTAGCATCTACTTGTTTCCTCCAACACTTGTTAGCAAAATGCCCAAATTTATTACAGTAAAAACATTGAACTCTAGATTTATCATATCTCTGATTTCTTGACTGTCCTACTCTACTCCTAATCCCCCTTATGCTAGGAGTACTCTCCTGTAACTTCTCTTCATTTTTAGTATCATTTCTATTGTCACTATGACCAACACTTCATCCTCCTCTTCCTCTGTTACTAGATCTTCCTCTGCCTCTACCTCTAGTAACATTTAGTTGAGATTTAAAAGCATTTTCTAAAGGAGTGTTATCATACATGTTCATTCTTGATTCATGAGAAAGAAATGAACCAGTCAGTTCATCAATGTGCATCTGACTGAGATTTTTAAACTCTTCAATTGGAACAACCACTGCTTCAAACTTCTTCAGCAAACATCTCATCAATTTTCCAATCACACGTTGATTTGGAAGATCTTCACCATACTGTCATAGCTGGTTTACAACACTCATGACTTATGTCATAAAATCATCAATGGTCTCACTGTCTTTCATCTTCAGATTCTCAAAGTCTCTTATTAAATTCTGTAACTTAACATTATTCACCTCGGTCACACCTTGATATCACGTTTCAAGCCTTGTCCCAAGCTTTCTTTGACGACTGAGCACTTGATATCTTCGAAAAAATAGAGTCACTCAGTCCTTGTTGAATAAGACCAAGAGCCTTGTTATCCCTTTTTCAGTTTTCCTTCAACAGAACAGGCTCACCATTTGTCAGAGCCAACTCAGTCGCTTGATCAACTGGTTCAGGATAGCCAGTCGTAACAAACTCCCAAAGATTTTAAGCACTCATGATAGTTCTCATCTTAATAAACCAGATGTCATAATTCCTTTAAGGCAACACTGGAATTTGTGGCTGTACTACACGTTGTTAATAGCAGTTTCAATTAATTTCAAAAAAGATTGAGCAATAAAACTCAATCATGCTCTTAAATAAGACATGAAACTTAACCACACTCTGATACCACTGTGGGGAAGGAAAGGGAGTCTCGCTCCTTTCTGTAGCAACACTAAATACTCCACGTACAGCTCAAAAAACCACTTACAGTCAATGTACAACCTTTCTCAGCAATGTACAACTTTGTTGATAGAGCTCAAAACAACAACCCAACACCTACAGGACTATTGCAGCTCAGCTATTACTGCTAACAGTACCCAGCAGAAGGTGTTGTAGCTGGTTGTTACAGCCATCAACACTTTATACACTTAATTTCAACTAGCTGCAACCGCTGACATCACTCACATCTCACGCACAACTCTGTTGCAGCTCACTATTTTTCACTAATTTGATGACCCCTGCGTCCAAAAACTTATCACACACATTGTAGTGAATAAATAAACAATATTCACACTAAAACACGAGCTTCTACAGCAACCTGACATAAAAAATAAAATAAAAACTCAGTTTTTTCAAAAACAGAGTAAAACACATAATTACACAGGAAAATATTAGAGTTTCATCTTTGTTTCTATTATGTTCTGTTGTTCATATTCAATGTCCGTAATATGGTTTACAATGCAAGTATTTATAGGATTTTAACTAAGTGAGACATTAAGTGCAAGCTGGCCCTTCGTTTATACAAAAACGAGATTCTTTGTAAATAATTTACTGTCTGACGGAGTTTGAAAAAATGTGCTACCTCTTGAGAAAATAGATCTGCCCAGCTAACATATAAAAATGGTTTTTTATGATTTAATAATTTGTTGTGTTGTCAAGCACTGAGGCGGTGTGGCAGTGATGTGACTCTTCAGTGTTGCAGCAACCACAAGCTGAATGGTGATGGCTCTTCAAAGTTTTGGCAGTTGACGTGGCCACTTCAAAATCTATTGTAGCCTGGCGATGGAGTAATTACATAATTCCAACAAACTCGATATAAAGAATATTCTATCGAGGCTATTTCCATTGATCTTGGGCTTGACAACTAGTCGATGAAACTTGTTAATATTTACAATAGACCACATAGAATCCTCAACACAATTCTTCACATTGTTGATTGCATTTTGACTTAAACCAAATCCAACAGAAAAGTCTTGTTGGCTAGTGACTTCCACATTGACATGTTGAAAGAAACAACATCAAAATAGAGATTGCAATTCTATATGCAAACAAAAGGTTTTCAATTGAAAACAAAAAAAGAAAGAACCAATGTCGCTTAGATGCTGGATCACTTTTGGACAAACTTGGATAGCAATAATGTTGTTTTAAATATTCTTGATGCTTATTGGATTGACCATTGCATCGCTTCTAGAGATATATTTGCATACCAAATGCACCTTCATTTCCTACCACCACTATCATTTGCTATGTTAAAGTAAAAGAAACATGGACTCTTGGTTTTAAATGCATCTTTCACATTGTAAAGGAATTGTTTTCATTGCAATTGAACATATTCAAATATCATGACAGTGTTTTGTATCCCATACTATTTTTGTATTTTTTATAAGAAAATTTTATTCATAGGGAATGAGAACTCAGAAATTCATAACACCAAAGACATGTTGGATATTGGGTTCAACGTTCCCATGAGTTTCATGACATGGACTAATCGGCTCCAGAGATCCTAACTATGGCGATTTTGGCATACATTAATACCTTCCAGTTTTGGTCTAACAGATCAAGGGTTTGAAACTCCCCTGCCTCGCGTTGGGGGGAGATTGTTGGAATCGTGTTTTTTTTTAAATACTGCATTCTATCTATAGAATGAGAGAAATATATTCAAAATTACATGACATAAATTGAACCAAGGAAACACCTTTCAACTGTAAAATACATTGCACATGATGTCAACACCTAATACTTCTACAGCAGGAAAAGTCCTCCTCCTTCGCAAGATGTTGCAGAAACAATAGTGATGACAACAACTTCAATGACAATACCAATGCCAACAACCAGCACCCCAGAGAGGTTGGCTCCTACTGCATTTGCAAAATTCTTTAAGCAAAATGTATTCAATCAAAATTCCAGACCTTTTATTATTTTTCAAAGCAACAAACATTGTAAAAAATGTGTGTCCAACATATTTTGTGCATTGCAACATTTGTGATAAAAATTTCTTTGTTGTTTGGTGTTATTTTCTATTCCCTCCTCCCTTTGCAATTACAAATGCCGATGAAAACAAGTTGCAATAGAACCATCTACAGTCATACAATTATGCACAAAAACACAAAGCAATGTTTTTGAAGATGACATTTTTGTGATCTATGGACCTGCACACAAAACTCTCTTGTAAAACCAAAAATTATGCATCCAAATCTAGTTGATGGACATGGACTGATGACAATTATAGAAACTATGAATAACAAATTGATCAGTCATTTTGGTTGTTATTTCTCTACTCAGAAAAGTGTGAAAATCAGTGGCTTTGATCTAAAATAGAAAGGGTAGTTTGATCATGGGGATGAAATGTTCTCAATAGCAATATTGGGAAACACCATACTGGAGCCAATAGATAAATTATACAAAATGCGGCGTCTTCCACTACATATGATGATCAAAGAGTTTATTTCATTGGACGACTCCTACGTCATTTCCTCTGTTTTCTCTGTTGCAGTGCTTGTTTTCACATGTCAAAACAAAAATTGGATTTCTACATCAAGGACCGTGAAACAACCAATGATTATGCAACCATAGATATCTCTTTCCCTTGCTAGAAGCAATTGTCTAACAAACTAGAGTTATTTTTTACACATTTACTTCTCTGGTGGAAAAAAAACACATATGCCTCTCAGCAATCGTACTTGGTCTATATATCTGATTTCTGTTTCAGGTTGCTTTTCTAGGTTCAGGTGAATGAAGGATATAGAAACATTTTCTTCGCAACTTGTAGCTGATGAAACACCTCTTATCTATTAAAAACATGATAAGAAATGGCGGTAGAGGCAGTCACATATAAATATGTCCAAATCCATGGTTATTGATCCTTTGAATGATGATTTCGCAATCTAGAACTTCATCCTAGTTACTTGTCAACATTCTCTTGTTCCCTGCAATTTAAAATTAACGTTGCATTTCAACCATTAAAAGTTGATTATGTGAATAGACAAACGTTACTTATGCCTTTCTCTATAGAATAATGGCATTGGATTTTCATACCAAAATTGACTCTCTTGCTAACAGAGCTATATTGAAACATATTTTCTCATGATTTGTATCCATGTCTTGGACACATGCTAATTATCCCAACATTTCAAAGAAGAGATATAACTTCTGATTGTTTCTTTATAGTTATTTGTTAGATGATCTTCTTCACGCCAAATTTCACTACATAAGTTCTTTTCTGCATGGACATAGAGTTTTGTATGTGTCGCATTGTTTTAATTTGTTGTCTTGTGATGTGTCTCAACATTGCTTCTAATGTTTTCAACAATTGAATTATTTTGCGTTCTTAATGTAGTCTTCCTTAGACTATTCTACAACATAGAAAATGGTTGTTGAGAAGATCTGTGTACTTTGTTGGTGTTGAATTGATCATACATTCTTTGTTTCAACATTTGCACAATGTACTAACATATACTATTGACAAAAACCTAGAAATGTACATGTGTTTGTTTCATGTGTCTAAACTCTTTATGTAAAAGTATCTTAATAGAAACTAAAATTATTTCTATTGCATCTAATGCAGTATATTCAACAAATCAATAACAAAGAAATTGTTTGTGCTTCCTTTATTTTAGTAGAAGATATAGTGAGTTGCACTTGGAAACTGTTAATTACTCCACTATAGGCCACATGAATTTTGGAGGCAACATCGCCCAGAATTGTAATGGCTGAAACTCTAAAGACTCTCCACACCATATTATTAAGAAAGGCAGACATCAGATTATTTAATTTTGAAAAGTCGTTTTTGATGCTACAGGATCGGACCAGCAAGCACATCTAATTTCTGAAGGGACAACACAATTCTTAATTCTATCAATCTGTAACACTTTAATAGAGAATTCTGTTTTTGTATTGTGAAAGGTCAATTAACAGTTAATGACCAACTAAGATAAAATACTATAATTACCCACCTTGTAATCTTGATTTATATACATCACACAGAGAGAAATATAAAAATATATATACGGCATTGAAAGTCATATTTTACTATGTATTTTTTGTTGTTGTAAAACTCTATTTTTGAGTTTGAAAACTAATAGTTAGTTTGAAGTTAATTTGTTGTAGCAATTCGAGAAGATTAGAGTATATTTGTTGTTTAATGTGTTTTTTGCTGAAACAGAGTATTAGTATTAAGGTTATGAAGGAAAGGGTCATCAAAACGAAGTTAAACATTCAGCTGCAATGCTAAACAGACAACAGGAACTGTCATGTAGATCGTTGTTAGTAGAAAAGTCAGCTACAACTCCACTTGTAGATTATTGTTAGCTGCAACTGTAGGTGTTGATTTAGGTTTAAGTGATGTGTAAGTGTTGTTGAAGCAAAGAGTAACACTCCCCTGCCTTCCCCGCAATGGTATCAGAGCATGGTAGAGTTTTCTTTCTCGTTGTTTTTGTTTAGAATAATTTGAAATTTAATTTGTGATGGCTACTAACAACAGTGTAGTATAGCCACAAATTCATGTGTTGACTGAAAGAAGCTATGGTACTTGTTTTATTAATATGAGAAATATCCTGTGTGCTCAGGATCTTTCAGAGTTTGTTATGCTTGGGTACGCAGAACCAGCTAATAAAGCTGCTAAATTGGCTCTGTCAAATGTTGAGTGTGTTCTGTTGAAGGAAAATAGGAAGAAGGACAATAAAGCTCTTGATATTATTCAACAAGGAATAAGTGAATCCATATTTATGAAGATATCAAGTGTTGAGTATTCAAAGAAAGCTTAGGACACTCTTGAAACTTGCTATCAAGGTGTGACTAAGGTGAAGAATGTTAAGTTGCAAAACTTGAGAAGGGACTTTGAGAATCTGAAGATGAAGGACAACAAGACTGTTGATAATTTTATGACACAAGTTATGGACATTGTAAACTAGCTAAGGAAGTATGGTGAAGACCTCTTAGATCAGTGAGTGATTGAAAAATTTGTGAGATGTTTTCCAAATAAGTTTGAAGCAGTGGTTGTTCTAATTGAAGAGTTTAAAGATCTCAATTAATTTCACATTGATGAGTTGTCTAGTTCTTTGATTGTTCATGAATCAAGAATGAACAGGTATGATGATACTCCATTAGAAAATTATTTTAATATCAGTTACATGTTACTAGAGGTAGAGGTAGAGCAAGAGCTAGTAGTAGATGAAGAGGAGTTTGAAGTGTTGATCATAGTGACAACAGAAATGATTCAGAATCTGAAGAGAAGTTACAGCAGAGTACTCCTAGTGTAACAAGGAGTAGCAATAGAATATGGAAGCCGAGAAATCAATGGTATGATAGATCTAAAGTTCAGTGCTTCTATCGTAAGAAATTTGGGAATTTTTCTACCAAGCGTTGGAAGAAGAAAGAAGATACTAGTAAGTTGTCTACACACATTACAGAGGAGAGTCAAAATGAAGAGAAGCCTATGTTTTTTATTTGTAATGTCACCTAGGAAAATTAAAAAGATATATGGTTTCTAGACAGTGCATGAAACAATCACATGACTGGAAAAAATGAATTCTTTTCAATTTTAGATACAAGCATTCAGTCTGAAGTGAAGTTAGGTAATGACAGTAAGGTAAACTCTAACGGTAAAGGTGTGATTGTTGTATATGCGAAGAATGGTAAAAGAGGAAGAATTCATGATGTTTATTATCTTCCTGGTTTAATGTGTAATTTATTAAGTGTTGGACAATTGTTGGAGGAAGAATACAGAGTGTTCTTTAAGAACAAAGTATGCACTATTTATGACAAATATCCAAGTAAGCAATTGATAGCGAGAGTAGAGATGACAAAGAATAGAATGTTTCTGATGATTATGAGAAATGATTTGATTAACACTTTGAATTCTTATAAAACTAAGAGTTTAGATCAATCATGGTTATGGCATTTGAGGTATGGCCATTTACATTTTTGTGGCTTATATTTGCTACAGAAGAAGCAGATGATAAAAGGGTTTCCTAGTATTGAGTAGCCAGTAGGCTCATGTGAGAGCTACATATTAGGAAAGCATCATAGAGAGAAATTCATTTCTGGAGTCTCATACAAAGCAAAAGCACCATTAGAGCTGGTACACACAGATTTGTGTGGACGGATACAAACACCTTATTTGATTGGTAATTTTTATTTTATGTCTTTCAATGACGATTTCAATAAAAAAACTTGGGTGTATTTGTTGAAACAGAAATATCAATATTTTGATGTGTTTAAAATTTTTAAAGCTATGGTTGACAAGGAGAGTGACAAATTTATTAAAACCTTGGGATTAGATAGAGGAGGTGAGTATATGTCAAATAATTTTATGGAACTTTGTCAATACTATGGAATTAAAAGACATTTTATTGCTCGCTACACTCCACAGTAAAATGGAGTAGCAAAAAGAAAGAATCAAACCATTATGAACATGGCTCGAAGTATGGTGAAGGAGAAGCATATTTCGACTGAATATTGGGGAGATGCTTTTACTTTTTCAGTATACATTCTGAACATAAGCCCAATTAAGAGTGTGAAATATCGAGTTCCTTGGCAAGCATGGAGTGGTAAGTGTAGCAGCATATCTCATTTAAGAATTTTTTGGTGTCTAGCTTATGCACATGTACCTGAATAGATGAGGAGAATGTTATATGAAAGAATTCATAAATGTATTTTTGTTGGATATAGTGAAGAATCTAAAGCATATAGACTCTATAATCTCATCACCAAGAATTATGTCATGAGAAAAGATGTGGTGTTTAAGGAAGAAGAAGCATGGGATGGCAGCATAGATAGTTAGTTGATGAGGATGTTGTTACACCTCATGTTGAAGATGGAGAAGATGAAGAGGTAATACATGGAGGACAGTTAACTCCACATACACTAGCATTAAGAACACCTATAAGAACACCGAGAATTCATGAACATGACGAAACATCAAGTGTTGGAGGGAGGAAAGGAACAAGATCAAAGGTAATTAATGAATCAAATCCTATATTAGCTTCATTAAGAAACATCGTTAGAGGTCAAAAGACTAGAAAATTAAGAGAACTATATGAGAAAAATGAAGAGGTAGATCAAGTTTCAAATTTTTCATTTCTATCATGTGATCCTGTAAATTTTGATGAGGTTGTTAAAAAGGATATTTGGATTAAAGAAATGGATGAAGAAATTGATGCCATAGAAAGAAATAGTACTTGCGATGTTGTATATTTGCTTGACAATGAAAATTGTATTGGTGTCAAATGGATTTATAATACTAAGTTAAATGTTGACGCCGATGTTGAAAAATACAAAGAAAGACTTGTATCTCAAGGGTTTAGTCAACAACCTGGTATTTATTATAATGAAAATTTTGCATCTGTAGCCAAACTTGATATGGTAAGGATGGAATTAGCTATTGTTGCTCATAATAAATGGTATGTACATCAAATGGATGTAAAGTCTGCATTTTTTAATGGATCTTTAGAAGAAGAGGTTTATGTGAAACAACCTCCTAGATACGAAATTGATGGAGAAGAAGACAAGGTCTACAGATTAAAGAAAGGACTGTATGGATTGAAGCAGGAATCCGGAGTATGGTACAATAGGATTGATGAATACTTGAATAGTGAAGGATTCAGCAGAAGTCCAAGTGAGACAACCTTGTATACAAAGGTAAAATACCAATTGTTTGCTTATATGTGGATGATTTGATCTTCACTGGAGATATTTCAATAGATGAGTTTAAGAAATCCATGAAAACAAAACTTGAGATGATTGATTTAGGAATGATGAAATAGTTTCTTGGTATTGAAGTAACACAATCGGAGGATGGTATTTTTATCAATCAAACTAAATATGCAAATAATGTGCTGAGAGGATTCAGAATGATGAATTGTAAGCCAGCTGTAACTTCAATTGCAACTAGCACAAAACTTAGTAAGGAGTATGATGGGTCAAAAGTTGATTCAACGTTGTATAAGAGACTAGTAGGAATTCTCATGTACTTAAATGCACGAAGACCTGACATAATGTTTGCAGTAAGTTTGATTTGGATATTTATGGAATCTCCAAAGCATACCCACTGGCAAGCTGGAAACAGGATTCTAATATATATTGTTGGGAAAACAATTTTCGGTATCCAGAATACATCAAACTCAAATTTTGAGTGGATTGGATATACTGACAGTGATTTTACAGGTTCTATAGATGATAGAAAGAGTACATCTGGATATGTATTCAATTTTGGATTACGATAAATAGCATGGGATTCAAAGAAGCATCCCATAGTGACATTATCCTCTACTGAGGTAGAGTATGTTGCAACAATAGTAGTTGCATGTCAAATAGTGTGGATGAGAAGAAGTCTTTCTGAGTAACAACATGAATAAGATAAACCAACTCAATTTTTTTGTGACAATAGATCAGCCATTGCACTATCAAGAAATCACATCTTTCATAAAATACGTAAGCATAATTATACAAGTTATCATTTGATTCTAGAATTGATAAACAACAATGAAATTGGTATGGAATTTTGCAGATCAGAAAACTAGTTTGCGAACCTATTTACAAAAACTTTGGGAAAAGAGTTGTTTGAGCTTCATAAAAAAAGCAATGGGGTTTGTAAGATGTAACAGAAATATAGTGTTACAAAGTTTCGGTTTTTGGGTTTAGTAATTAAGGGGGAGAATGTTGGAAGTGATTAATTACTCCACCACTAGTCGCATGAATTTTAAAGAGGCAACACCACCCAGAATTGTAATGACTAAAAATTTGAAGAGATGCCACATCGTTTTATTCAAAAATATAGAAATCAGATTATTTAATTTTGAAAATCCATTTTTGATGCTACAAGAAGGGGCCAGCAAGTGCATCTAATTTCTAAAGGGGCAATGCACTTCTCAATTATGTCAGTCTGCAACACTCTAATAGAGAATTCCATTTTTGTATTGTGAAAGGTTAATTAGCAGTTAATGACTGACTAAGCTAAAATACTATAAATACCCACCTTGTAATCATGATTTATATATAGCAGACAAAAAAAATATAGAATATATATACAACGTTGAAACTCAAATTTTACTGTGTATTTTTGTTGTTGTTGTAATACTCTGTTTTTAAGTTTGAAAAATCATAGTTAGTTTGAGGTTAATTTGATGTAGCAATTTGAGAATATTAGAATATATTTGTTGTTTAATGTGTGTTTTGCTGAAATAGAGTATTAGTATTAAGTTTATGAATGCTGGGGTCATCAAAATGGAGTTAAACAATTAGCTACAACTCAGTCACAATTGTCTTGTAGATCACGGTTAGTTGAAAAGTCAGCTACAATACAACTGCAACTCCACCTGTAGATTATTGTTATCTACAACTGTCAGTTACAATAGTCCTGTAGGTGTTGATTTGGGTTTAAGTGATGTGTAAGTGTTGTTGAAGCACAAATTAACACTCCCATGCCTTCCCCACAGTTTCTACAGATTAATGTGCATGCTTTAAATGCAAATGCTATAGAATATCCATATTATGGTTCCCTTGCAACTTCATTATCTGGATATTTTCTATACTTAACTGCTGAAAAAGACATGGAACAAAAATAATAGGAGAAAGAAAAAATACCCCCAAAAAATGGCATTCTCTTAGAGAAATGCGAAAGCTTCTTGCATTGTCTACGTTGAAAATACATTGAAATTCCATGTGTTTGGAAAAGTTGTTCTATTATCTTTGGATGTTGCACTATTATCTTTGGATGTCGCAAATATATGGAACACTGGAATCTAAAAATGGATTTGCACCTCCTTTTCAATGCATTTGTGATGAGTGCAAATTGAGAATGGTTCAAAATGTCTATGTACGGTGCATTCTATAAGCATGAAACAACCACCACATATGAACACAATTTAGACTGCAAATTGGAAATGGAGGATGTTCTCATTAAATGCATAGTGCATGAAACATAGTTGAAAGAATATTGCCCAGCTATCGCAAATTTCTACTATGAACAATATTCAAATAGTTCTTCATCAACTATTTTAAACGATTATGTCGTCAAGGAATATTTACTCTGGCACTAAAAAATAGAATCATGGCATTAAATTTTTTTGAAGAAAAGGTATGAAAAACATAGCATTATGTCTCCATATTTTTTTCAAATGATTGAAATTTGCTTCCCTTGCATTTGAAAACACACAAATCCACATCTTTGTAGTACATCTTGTCTTGTGCAATTGAAATGTTTGTTAGCACATTGCAATTCCTATGATATTCATTCCCATACCAAAAATAAGAAACTTGAACTAGACAATAGATTTTTGCATGTGTCTATGTTTGTAACACTTCGGTTTTCCTCCGACAAAATATAGGGAATAAAAACAACACAATTTTGCTTTCATGTTAAAAAAATATCTTCAACAAAAATTGAACACGGGTTGTTGATTAACTCAACGTTTAACATTGTCCTATTGCAATAAAAAAGGTGTTTGTTTTATTTATTTGATTCCAAAGGAAATACTTTTGTTATATCTTTTTCCCTTTTTGAAATATTTGTCAATTTAATTTTCCTTGATTTGTTGTCAATAGCTATTTACAGCCTCTTCAAATTTGAAATAAAATAAATTTGTTCTCTGCAATCATTTCTTGTCGGTAGTGTAAGGACTTTTCAACCGATTAACTTTTACCTCGACACAGTCACTTGGTTGAAACACAACTATATTCCAACTCACTTACAAAATAATATAATCCAACAATAAATAATATTTGTGTCGAACACTACAGTGCATTAACACTAGAACTTTTAGGCGGTGAAATAAATATGGATTCTTTTTGTCTTTCCCTGAACAATAAATATATACAACATTCACTCAGGTAAATATGGAGAATATGTGCAGCTAAATAAAAACTTGTATTAAACCATAAACTATGGATTTATATTTCTTGTGGCTCTCAACACTTTCACAAAACACAGAAGCTTGAGCTTCAAACTCTTCATAGAGTTTTTCTTCTTCTTCTCTGCACTTCTCTTCTCTGTATTTTTGTCTGTTCTGGTTGTGCATTCTATTTGTATATTACAATCTACTTCTTCTTATAAAAACTTCTATCGGCTTACATTAAATACTATAATAACTATCTACCTAGAAACTCAACTTCAACAATTTAATTCGACCGGATTATATACGAGAGACATGAACTCTTCATCCTGTTAGACTATTTAATAAAAACTGACTGGCTACAGACTCTGAAAGAGTCAGCTGATGTGATATTTGGATCAGTGAGTAATTAATATTTCCAACACTCCCCTTTAATTATGAACAGATTGAAATTTTAAAAATAAAATATTACAAAATGTTTGAGAGTCGAAACTTGATTTGTTCATGATAAAGTTCATTGAGAAGAACTTGTCATTCCTAAATAACTTCAGAGCTACTAGAATGTATCCCTTGCCAAAGTTTTTGTAAAGATGTATGCAAGCTGATCTTCAGACCTGCAAAATTCTAAACACATTTCTTTATTGTTCACCAATTCTCTTATAAAATGACACCTTGTATCAATGTGTTTAGTTTTCTTGTGAAACACATGATTCTTCGATAAGGCAATGGTTGAATGGTTGTTACAGAAAATGTTTGTTCGTTCTTGTTGGTTCTGTGACAGGTCTTTTAAGATTCTCCGCATTCAAACAGCTTGGCATGCAACCCCTATAGCTACAACAAACTATGCTTCTGCTAAAGACAAAGTTACTATGGGATGTTTCTTTGAAGACCATGAAACAACACCTGTACCAAAATGAAATGTGTACCAAAATGTGCTTTTCTTGTCATCTGTGTCTCCTCCATTGTCAATTTTAGTGTATCCAATGAGTTTAAAATTTTATGAGGTTGAATACATTATTCCAATATCGTTTGTTCCACTTACATACCTCAAAATTATTTTACCTACTTGCCAATGAGAGTCGTTTGGTGACTCCATGAATCTTGAGATCAGACTTGCTCCATGCATGATGTCTGGTCTTGTTGTTATCAAATAAATAAGGCTACCAACAAGTTTTAAAATATTGTAACTTTAGAAGATATTCTAGATGTATTGTTTGTATTCCTCCTTTTTAAGATGAGTTTGATATTGTTAGTGTCATTGAAAGAATCAATGTAAATCACCAAATGTAAGTTGGGTCAATAGCACCCAAGTGTCAATATAATAAATGTTATTTTTGGTGTCCATTTGGACAAGTGAGCCTAGTCAGTTAGAGAATTTGGCCATGTTAGGTTAGAGGTAAAATAAATTGAAGAATATAAATAGGGAGGTGATCCCCTTCATTTGCACCCACTCACTCAAGCTATCTTAGCAAGAGAGAGAAATATTAGTGCGCCAAAAAGAAGAGAGAATCAATTGTCTGGGTTTTACTCTGCTCTAGATGATTTCTATACTAAGGACACTTTGCGGGGTTTTCTCCCTTGTGGTTTCCATTAGGAAAATATGTGTGTTCTTTTGTTCTTGTGTTTTTGTGCTTGTTGTTCTTTCAATGATCTACTAGTGACTAATTATTTTAAGATATCATCTAAGCAAATTAAGAAAATTCAACATGGTTTCAAAGCCTCCTTGAAAGGAAGCATTGAACAGTTGGGTTTTTGTTGTTCCAAACAAATACCTCGATACATCAACTAGAAAAGAGGGATCTCCAAACTCGCCTGTGAAGAGTGCATATTTCTGTAAATAAATAACTAAATTTCAAGAATTTTAAATTTTGGACCAATTACTGTTGTCAGGACAAACCAAGGTTTTAGTTTTTTTGAGGTTCAATCATAAATAAATAAAAAATAAGATACATTCTACCTCAGCTTAGGGAGGAGCATCTTTTCCACCATTCAGCTCCACTAGTGATCCTAAATAAAAAAATTAGGGCTTCTACTTCAAACCCTAGGTCATCCAAAAGGGGGCCAGTCAAAAGCTGATTTTTGAAAACTTCATAGCATGGAAGTATAGGATCATGCTCATCCTCCAAGAGAATGATTTAGATAATTTTATGAAAGAGGAAGTGAAAGAACCAAAAGAAGTTGAAGCCAAGTCCAAGCATAAGAAGGATATGGTCATAGAAAAAATGATCATAGATGACTCCATTAAAGATAAATTGATTCCTCAAGTATCCTCAATGGAGAGTCCAAAAGAAATGTTTGATTCCCTATCAGGGCTATTTGAAGGGAGAATCATTAATAGGAAAATGACCCTAAGAAATCAACTCAAAAGTGTAAGAGCTCAAAAGTCAAATAATATGTAGTCTTACTTTATAAGAGTAGCTCAAATCAAGGATCAGCGAGAAGCCGTTTATGATATGGTTGAAGAAGAAAATATTGTAATGACAACCTTAAATGGCCTTCCAAGAGATTGGGAAGCATTTATCTAAGGGAATTTCTCAAGAAGGAAACTAACCAAATTACGAAAGTTATGGGAAGAATTCAGGAAGAAGAAAGGATAGCATCCAGAGAAGAAAATCTAAATGACAATGAGGATCAATCCTTGACTTCCCATGCCAAAGGAAAAAGTAAGAGTATTGACCATCCTTCTAAGACTCAAGGGTTTAAAAGACCTAAGGGAGACTTTTTAAATTATGAGTGTTTCCCTTGCCACAAGTTGGGACACATTGTCATCAACTATCCCATGAAAGTGGAAAGGATAAAAAATATGAGAAGGTTTCAGGCCCATGCTGCTAAAGATAGTGATCAAGAAGGTGAAGAGGAAGCACAGAAGGATGAAGACTCCAGTGAAGAATATGTTTTAATCTCTTCTCTAATAGGATTAGTCTCACCAAGAAATGACACCTGGTTAGTTGATAGTGGTTCCTTCAATAACATGAATGGTTACAAGGAATCACTCTCATTCCTTGAACAAAAGGAATCTCCACACAAAGTAATGCTTGGATATGATTCCCAATATCCCATTAAAGGAATAGGAGAATCATCCTATAAATTGGATTCTAGAAAGCCTATGAAAATGAAAGAATTCATGTATGTCCGAGGACTAAAGAAGAATCTTCTTTCAATTTCAGCCTTAGATAAGAAAGGATTCAAAGTTGACTTTGTGCATGGAAAATTCCTCATGTGGAAAAAAGGTAAAACCATAGATGATGCAGTGGATATTGGATTTAAAGAAGGAGGAATCTACAAATTGAAGGGACATACAGATTAAACATTAGAAACCAGTACCATTAACCCATGTGAGTTATGGCACAAAAGGATTTATCATGCTCACTACAAATCCCTTTGTTGGAGGAGCAAGTCGGTATGTCGACTTGAACGACATCCAACTTAGTCAATCAGCCAAATAAACTAGAGATTAGGTTGGCCACCTAAGGTCGTGTTGGTTCACCGAACCGACAGGTAGTTATTTTGTAACTATTTTGTAATCATATATATTAGGCTGTTGAGCCAGATGAGAACTCGGTTCAGTTCTTTGTATTGTATGGACCCATTGATGTTAGTCTGTTAATTCATCTACTTGTGTTTATCTCTTGTCTCTGTTATGTATGTATGTTTTAGTATGTATTATTGGTAACCTTATGTGATCTGTGAGATTACAACATCGGTTTCATTGTCGATAGTACATGTCTGAAATGCATGCAAATAGATGATATAAGAAGAGGAGATTAAGGAATGGTGGGAATGTAAAGTTGTAAATTATTTACAGAATTACAAATGAACAAACAGATTGATAATTGCACAAGAAAAAGAAATATTCTTTATAGAAACACATGAGAAGTTTGGAGAATCAGTGCCCCAATTTCTGAAGAAAGTCTTAGATGAAAATGCCGGAAGGGACTAAATATCAACAGTTGCTAGAAAAAATAATATGAGGGGGAAGAACAAACTTGTCGGAGTGGTTCGAAAAAATTTCCAACGACTTCTGCGAGGAGAAAGCAGTAGAAGACAGAACTTCGGTGGAAACCATCAAGGAGAAATTTTACACAAAACTCACTGAGCAATTTTTGTGCTCCTTACCGACCTTGCTGTTTAGGTTCCTGATCGAGAAGGGAGTGGGTCATATTGTCGAACCTCCTCCATCACTTCATGGACTGCCATTAAACCCTAACTGGGAGGAAAAACAAAAGAGGTGGGAAAAACTCATTGCAAAAAGGGAGTGGGAATACTTCCTTAGCAAGTACACTAAACTATCCGAGCTTTCTAAAGTATCGGGTAGGCTATGGGGGGGTAGCTGGTCATATGTCAGGATAAAGTGGAGTGGATTCTAGTCGACTAGAAGCAGATACCAATCACCAGTAATGACAAGTCAACCAAAAGGGAAATCAAGAATATAGTATCACACAAAAGTATGTCGGACGTTAAGAAAATAGAGAGGGAAGAGAGACAACAAAGGAGGAAAGAAAGAAGAGAAAGAGCCTTATCGCTGCAGAGAGGAATGAGTACTAGGGCGATCGACCAGGAAAGAAATATACCAGAGTCGGGTCATGATCAACAAGAAGAAGGTGTGGAAGAAGAGGCATCCCCTATGGAAGAAGAATTGTTGATAGAGCATCCAGAAGCTCTCCAATTAAGAGGTCCCCAAGAAGGAACAACTCTACCTTCATTGAATCTATGTACCCAGATACAAACTATTGTCGAAGAGGACCTTCGACTAGGAGCTGGTGACCTTGGTATATGGAGTCTACTAGATGACGAGACATACACTAGAAGACACCTCATTATCTGTCAACCAATAGAAGGAAATTGGGTTACCTTTCAAGCGGTACCTTCCAACCGAAGTATCCACTTACTTTTACCGACACATGAAGGAGCACCCCCCTTGCCAAATACAGTTTTGGAGAACACAGAAAATTTAGAACTACGGACAGGTAACTACAGTTGGACATCGACAGAAGAATTCGAAATCAACCAACTGTTGGTCGAAGACGAAATGACAAAAACAACCGACGGAGACGAAATTTGTGTCGACGATATTTCTATAGAGGGGAATATGCAAATAACCCCTCCACCCCTACCCCCACCTCCACCACTGCCACTTCCTGAAAGTAGCGATAGTGATTTCGATATGGGTCATGAGTCAGCACACATTATTCTATTTGAGGGGGATGAGGACCCCAGACGACACTAGTTCATCTGTAAATCGACTTGGGAGGCTAACCAAGTTATGGAAGAAGATAGGCAGATGGAACAGTTCACCAGTGTATTGAGGAAAAGGGCATTAACTTGGTATATGACCTTTTCTTGAATAAAACCTTGAGCAACCAAATTCAAGATCAAAGTGCAATTTCTATCATGTTTCCAAACTCTAGATGCAAAACATCTGGCAACAAAGAAACTAAAAACAACATCGCAGAATCCAGGAGAAACTGTCCGCAACTATGATAAGCGATGGAAAGAACTTTTTATCCAACTGGACTATGTTATGGATGAACAATTATTAAGCTAGTGGTTTCTTGCAAGTTTATCTCAAAAAATCCACCGACACATAAGACTGGAAATATTCAAGTCTTATGAAGATGCGCTTATAAAAACTTTCCAAGTGGAAATGGATGAGGACATACTAGCATACTCCACTGATCAAAGACTAGAAGAACACATTGGGATTGTGCAGAAGTCATTAAAAGAATTAAACCTCAAAAGTCAGGATCTCTGGTGCATGAAGTGGTCGACGACCGGACATTCAAAAGACAACTGTCGACAGGAAATCAGCCAACAGGACATTCTATTTGTTTAGATGAAATGCTTTTGTGACTTTTTCCAAGAGCATGGGGACTACTCGACAAAATATTGGCCGTTCAACATGAATAACGGCAAGGCATCTTGGTGTGCAATCTACGAAACTAAAAATCATAACACAACCGACTGCCATTTGAACCTGAAGAACCGACAGAATTATCATGCAGTCTACCATACCACTGTCCTTGCACAAAATAATGAGAAAAACAAATTACCAAATGATCAAAACAATCAGAGATATGAAGGTCAAAGATACGAGTGTTGGTCGAGAACGATTCTCTAGAAATCAAGACAACTGACCACGTCGACCCATCCAATGATTTACATGTTGTAAGAAGGGACATCGGTATGCAGACTGTCCATATAAAGATAGAACAGACCTCAAATTTTGTACTCATTGTGGAGTAGGGGATCACTCACTAGAGGATTTCCCTACCATGCTGGATAAAATAAATACAAAGAAAAATGTTAATGTCTTGTCATGTGTGCAAAAAAATGATGTAATACACACAAATAATTTGCATATTGTAACCCGACAGGGGACAAAAATAGGAAGTGATAACCCAAAAATCAGCAAAATAAAAGAAAAGAATGTTTACCCTAATCCACTTAAAGAAAAACAAACATATAAAGAAGCAACAAATATATTCCAAGAATTTGCACGACAGGAAGAGACTAATGACAATCGACATAACACAATAAAAGAATTAATACAGCTCATACAAAAGACAACTCGGCATCCCATTTCATCGATTTGCTATATGAAATAAAACACAACAACATCGAAAAACAAATAAAAAATATCCACAGTTTAAATCAAAAAGATAAAAGTGATTTCGACCTAAAAATTGAAGGATACCATGACCGATAAGTAGTACTCGACTTTGGATCACAAGTAAACATCATGACTCGTGAAACTTGGGTATATACCTCAAACTAGCCGACCAAGGCCTAATTGAACCTATTGGAATCTGGAAAAACATTGACACAACTATAAAAGGAATCTCAACCAAAGTCAACTTCGAAGTCATTAACCCTAAGGAAGGATCCAGTTCCTTCCCATCATTAGTCAGTTGACCTTGGGCTTGAAAGATGAAAGCATCGATATCCATGGACAAAGAGAGAATCAAATTAAAAGGAAATGGAAAAAAAGGTCATTGTACCTATTCATCCATCTCAAGGAGAACCTTGGACTGAACCTATCGATGAAGAAGTCGACATCTAACAACTTTATCAGATACAAAACAATGCAGATTGTACATAACCTAATATATACGGAGAAATTCATGTAGGCAACCAAGACTCAGTCGGTTATAATTCAGATGCAAAATTATATGACTGGGGAGTTGGGAACTACGAAACACAAGTAAGAGGGTGCTAGACTATCCAAATCCCACCCAATAGTGCTTCATAGTGTCCATTGTCCCAAAAATCTTTGAGAAGAAAATTAGGGAATACCCTATTTTAAAACCTACCAATGTAAATACTACACAAATACCAAGATACAAGGAAAGAGAATCACTAGTCATGCATGTAGAACAAGTTTCCAAAAATATTGGTGAACACGGCCGACTTCAAATCCTAGTAGAAACTTTTACAAAACAAGCTGCTAGATGGTGTGATACCCACTAGACAAGACTGCAAACCTAGACAGCAAATTCAACTTTCTTTATAGAAATATTTGGAGGAAATAAGTTAACCAAACAGGCTCAGATACCTATATTCATCCAAGGATAGAATCTAGAATATCATATTAAGACATGTCAAAAAGAATGGAGAAAAATTGGATACAAGGATGAACGAACATGGCCACACCTATTCCCATCAACCCTCGCTGACTTACAAAACAAATGGTATAAAATGGAAGAAGCTAGAGGTGAAACATTCTTATGGTATGAACTCAGAGAAAATTTCATTAAAGATTTCAACTTTATCCCATAAAATGAAAAGTTGGTCGAAACAGCAAAACAGATTAAATAATTTATACAACCGACAGAAAATAAACCCTTAAAAGATAACCGACAGACAAGGAACTATAACAATATAAAAACCAGGACAATACCAAAGTCGACAAGACTACAGTTAGAAAATGAAAATACTGAATGGAAAAGATTTAGATGGAAATCAAACCATGTCAAAACGACCAAACCTATTCGTACAGTCCTTAAAGTTGAAAGAACCGACAAGGAGGAGACCGATCAAATGTCTGCAGCCAAATTCCCTACCACATTCTCCCAGTTTAAAGAAGGAAGCTGACCAAGCAATAAAGCTAAAGCACCGGAATGGCTAGATGCTAAAGTAAAAACTAGAGAATTTGACATCTCAAATGATGACTGACCAAAAATGCCAAAGATTGGTGACTACTGGAGTGAAGAGCAGACCGGAGAGATACTGAACTTATTAAAAGAGTTCCAAGATGTATTTTCTAGATATTATAAAGACCTCAAAGGCTTAGTCCATGAAATGGGAGAAATGAAGATTAACACAAAACCTGATGTTCGACCTGTGAAGAAAAGGCCATATAAGCTAGCTCACAAATACAAAAAGATAGTCAAAAAGGAAATTGATAACATTCATAAGAAACATCAGAATGGGCAAGTCCAATGGTTGTACAACCTAAGAAACATGATCTGACCAAACTAATAATTTGTGTTGACTTTAGAGAACTAAATAAAGTGACACTGACAGACCCATTTCCAACTCCTTATGTAGATGAAATCTTAAATGAGGTTGTAGGACATGAATGCTACTAATTTACAGATGGATTCTCAAGTTAAAACCAAGTGCCAATAGCTAAAGAGGATCAGAAAAAAAAACAACATTTGTATGTGAATTTGGCTCATTTGCTTACAAGGTTGTGCCTTTTGTATTAAAAAGTGCACCTGCATTATTTTCTAGAATTGTTGTCAAAACATTTCAAGAATATATTTACAAGACCATGGCCGTATAATTTGATGAATGGACAATATACTCCATGTTAAAGGATCGTTGGAAGTGGCTAAGACTTATGTTGGAATGATGTCGACAAATTCAATTAGCCTTAAATATCAAGAAGTGTATATTTGTCACCCCTATAGGGATATTGCTAGGGAACATTGTCTGTAAAGAAGGTATTAAGGTCGAATTTGCAAAAATCAAAATTATCCTCGACCTAAAACCACCATTAAACCCAAAACAAGTCAGGGTGTTACTTAGCCACATAGGTTATTATAGAAAATTCATAAGATATTATTCAGATATGACCTATCCACTTGAAGAACTATTAAGGGAAGATAAAGAGTTCAACTGGACAAAGGAGTGGCATATATCATTTGAAAAATTAAAAATAAAACTAGTCGAAGCACCAACCCTAAGGTTTCCAAACTAGTAGATCAAATTCCATGTTCATATTGATGCATCAAGATTAGCAATAGGAGCAGTCTTAAATCAACCAGGAGATGATGGAATGGATTATCCTATAGTTTACAATAGCAAAAAATTAAATAAAGATGAAAGAAATTATTCAACAACAGAAAGAGAAGCACTAGGAATGGTCTTTGCATTACAAAAATATTGACATTATCTTCTAGATAACCCATTTATATTCTATACAGACCATTAGGATCTTAAATATCTCGTCAATAAACCACTACATCATGGAAGGATTTTTCGATGGCTACTATTATTCCAAGAATTTGAATTCGAAGTTGTTGTCAGACCAGGTAAGTTAAATGTCGGTCCTGACCATTTATCCCAAATGGAAATAAGAGAGGAGCCGATAGGAGTCGAAGATGACTTACCAGATGCACATCTATTTTGAATAGAAGTAGTCCTAGCAAATTTAGAGGGAATAGCCTAGTTCTTAGAAGATGGACAAGCACCAGAAGGAATGAGTACAAAGAAGAAACAAATCCTAGCTATGAAAGCTACACCATACAGTCTTATAAATGGATTTCTTTACAAGTTGGTATTAGATAACATCCTTAGAAGGTGTGTACTGGAACATGAAAGAGACAACATTATGCATGAAGCACATTATGGACCTATAGGAGGACATTTCCAAGCAGACACAATAGCAAAGAAAATCCAACAGTCAGGGTTATGGTGGTCGACACTTCATAGATATTGCAAAAATTTTGTAAGTCAATGTGACACATGTCAACGACTAGGTCGACCCCTGCCTAGCATAGAAATTCCTTTGATATCAGTAAACCCAATTTTGACATTTGAAATTTAGGCCATAGACTTCATAGGACCATTTCCTATACCAGCAAAAAGGACAAGCGCAAGGTATATCATAACTGCAATCGAATATGTAACCAAATGGGCAGAGGTAGAACCAGTTGACACATGTTCTCGTGAGATAGCTGTTAAGTTTATCTATGAGAATATTATCACCAGATTTCGATATCCACTAACCCTAATTAGCGACCAAGGAACACACTTTATCAATAGAACTATCAAAGCCCTAATCGACCAGTACCAAAAGGACCACCGTCGGAGTACATCATACCATCCTTAATCGAATGGAGCAATTGGAGCATTTAATAAAACATTAACAAAAGGATTAACAAAAATATTTAATGCTGATAAAGATGACTGGGATGAGAAAATACCTACAGTATTATGGGCATATAGAACAACATATAAACGCTTGACTAACCAAACCCCCTTTCGACTAGTCTATGGACAAGAAGCAGTAGTTCCATTACACTTCCGACAACAGACACCTATTATTGCAGAGATCCTGCATGTCGATGTCAAACAAGTAAGAAAGGACCAGCTACTACAACTGATTAAACTAGAAGAACACCGACTACTCACGATACAACATCAAGAAATTCAGAAACAACAACAAAAAGCATGGCACGACAGAAACATCAAAAACAAAAACTTGTCGGTGGGAGATCTTGCTTTACTATACAATAGTCGGGTAAAAGGTAAAACTAAAAAGTTACATATAGAATGGATGGGAACATATGTTGTCCCCGAAGGAAACAAAATTATTTAAGAACCAACAAGGTTCCACATGTGGAGATTCAAACCATTTTCCCAGAAAGGAACCTTGAAGGAACTTGAAGACTGAAAAGTGTTGTTGGAGAACTGGCTCCAAGAGCTAAAAGTCTGCACGACTAGATGGAGGGTGCCTTAAAACATACGACGAAGTCTACCGAAAAAGTCCCACATCCATCTAGAGCTTGACCATACTTTGTTGTGGTACATGTAGGGAAAAAAATCAAATGCAAAAGCCCTTGATTATTATCCGTCAGTTGAAGAGATCTTTCAGGAATTGGCCCAACAAGATGGGACAAAAATACAAATTCCCGTGAAGGCCAAGGAAATCGAATTCTCAATCGAGGAGCCAATGACAGACTAGGAGAAAGAAGAGAATTCTGAGCTGAACCTCTACATCAGCACCTTTATGTCAGAGGAGACACCTGTCGAACACACTAGCCGACTTCAAAGAATCATCAAACCTCCGACAGCACAGAGGGAAAAACCATAGATAGAAGAAACACAAGCAGAGTAGCAGGTAATCACTTCGGCTGTAGAAAGTCTCATCTCAACCCAAGATCCAAGGGGAGAGACAGAACTAGAAAACTTAGAATACGCTATCACAAAAAAACATTATAAGAAAATTGTCGAAAGAGATAGCAGCTGGAATAAAGAAGATAAGAACACAACAATGATAATAAGGAAAAAGTAAGCGCAATCTTATCATTGGAGAATTATCAGACAATGAGGAGGAATTGGGAGCTACAAACATCGACATAATAGAAGATGTCATAGCAAAGAAAGTGCTGGTGGAAACCTAGTTCCAAATATTTGTCGAGGAAGGAGCACCACCAGGTCGACCAAAGAAATCCAATATCACCCACATGTCAACGCTTGAAAACATCATAGATCTTATGTCTACACCTCCACCTCCATCCCCGACAAAAGTAGCAGAGGAGAAAATACCAGAACAACAGTTGATAAGCCCACTCGACTTGTGCAAAATTGCTATGTTGGAAGCTATGAAAGAGAAGTTCGACAGGGACAGAGACCTCCAGGTTTACATAGAAAAATTTCCTGCAATCTTCACCCAAATGCAGAAGCTCTCTACAAAATCACCTCTCTTCAAAATCGATGGGTAACCACAACCAGTCCCCCAAACTGACCAAACACCCCACAAACCAAATATCTTTGCAACTATCACTTCGACCTTTGAGAGAAATGCAGACAAGGAAGCTGAAGTTGACGGATGTTGGACCTCAACTATTACTCCAACTGTAGCAGAACCACACCTACCAGCCACTGATCTGACCGGAGGAGAAGAAGAAGAGAATATCGATGATATAAATCAATAAATCAACCAACTCTTCTCTGATTTGGATTCACCTCCTCATATCGACAATCCACCTCTTGACCTCACTTCCACCAACCCAGTCAACCCTAACCATTGACCAACTCCATCACCCCCACCACCACCACCCCCCGACTCAGAACAAACCCCACCACAACCATCAGCACCAAATGCATCCACTTCTGCACCCCCTGCATCTAACCAACCAGACGCAGATGTCATTCCACCTCCCCAAACACAGAAACCATCAACCACTACTATACCACAATCCAGAAATCTCGACTCAACTTTTGCAAGTACACAGGTGCTGACACAAATAGAAACAAAAAAGAATAAGAAGGAGAAGGAGAAACAGAAGAAGGAGCATCATGGACAGTCATCAAAGGTCCATATCAAATTGAAATATGCAACCTCACTGATCAATGCAAAGATAAGACAACTCCTGAAAACCCTAGCAGCTGAAGCAAATACAAGGAGCCGACAGAGACGTAATGAACTCAACAACAAGGACAAAGAACAGGTCGAGTTCCTCAACAAATGCAGAAACCTTGCATAATCAGTAATGCCAGGACCAGTCAAGGTCGACACCGACAAACCGCTTGAAATATCTTGTCAACTATTTCAAAGCATGGTGTCGGCACTCCAAAATCAGCTTCAGGAAACAGAGGAGGAGAAAAAAGAAGAAATCGTCCAACTGTTGATGGCGCAGCACACTACCTTCTCTGAATCCTACAAAATGTTACAAGATCACATGGAGGAGTTTTTTATCATGGAAGAAATACTACAATACTGGCCTGCTTACTACGGGTGAGTCTATCAACAAACCATGTAGACCCAACAGGAGATCCAAGTGCTTGAGAAGAGGAAGCCCACTGATACGGCACTTAGAAGCACAATTGAAGATCAAATAGCACTGGAGACAACTAAACTACAGAAAAACAAGCGGGGAGCTCATTAGTGGGTGCACCAAGCTACCCCAACTTGGAAAAAGTCAACATCATCTGCCCATAGATGAAATGACTTATAGATACTGCAGAGGAGAAGGACCAGTTTATGGGTCCTAAAATGGAGAGAATAGCTGAAATCTCCATTTCAGAAAAGATGTCGATCTTATCAATTCTGACTACACTCACCATCAACATCCATAAAATATTGCAAAGTTGGACGGATTTCCACCAACACCCATCAGTGATAGCCCCGGCAATTTTCGAAGTCTATGTACAAAAAAGACCGTCCATCAGACTTCATAGCCCATGAAGACCGAGCACATCATAATGACTACTAAGACAGACAGGAAGCTTTTTGTACCTCCATGTTTCTTCAGGACGAAGAAACATTTTGTTCATGGGGGAGATGTTGGAGGAGCAAGTCGGTATGCCGACTTGAACGACAACTGACTTAGTCGATCAGCCGACTAAACTAGAGATTAGGCCAGCCACGTAAGGTCATGTCGGTTCACCGAACCAAAAGGTAGTTATTTTTTAACTGTTTTGTAATCATATATATTAGGTTGTTGAGCCAGATGAGAACTCAGCTCAATTATCTGTATCGTATGGACCCATTGATGTTAATCTGTTAATTCATCTACTTGTGTTTATCTCTTGTATTTGTTATGTATGTATGTTTTAGTATGTATTATTGGTAACCTTATGTGATCTGTGAGATTACAACACCCTTCCAATTGTATGCAAGGTTGTGACTAGTTTACAAAAAATTCATATAGAGCATGAAGGAGTGTGCAACAAATGCGGACAAGGAAAGAATACTAAGAATCCTTTTCAAAAAAGTGATAGTAAAGCAAAAGGGATCTTAGTTATTATTCACTCAGATATCTATGGGCCAATGCAAACCAATTCATTAAGTGGGTATGCCTACTATGCTTATTTTATTGATGACTACTCTCGAAAGACATGGATATACTTCTTCAAAAAGAAGGTGAAGTGTTTGAAAGATTATAGGAGTTTAAGGCCCTAGTAGAAAACCTCTCTTAGAAGAAAATAAAGATTCTGAGGTCAGATAATGGAGGAGAGTTCACTTCAAATTAATTCAATAATTTTTGCAAAGAAGTCAGGATTAAGATAAGGTTGATGATGATGGAATTATGGTTTTGTTACTATATGTAGATGATTTGTTCTCAACATGAGAAGATAATCCTATTATTGAAAGTAATAAGAAGCTTGCTGCAGAATTTGAAATGAAAGACCTTATAATGATGCATTAATTTCTAGGTCTTGAAGTATGGCAATATCCAGATGAAATTTTCCTAAACCAAGGAAAATGTACTGTAGAAATATTTAAAATATTTTGGATTTTATATTGTAAAGCTATGACTACTCCAATGACCACAAGTTTGAATCTATTGAATGACGATACTTCGGAAGTAGTTGATGCCACCTTATATAGACATGGTTAATTGAGGTACTTAACCAATACAAGACCATATATGTTTTGTAGTAAACATCTTAAGACAATATATGGTGAATCCTAAACACATTCCCTTATTGGGGAAAAACATGTGACGAGGTATCTCAAGGGAACTTTAGATTATGGGATCATATATGCATCTAGTGGTGAAATTAAATTACATGGATATGCAAATTCATATTGGGGAGGAAATTCCAAACATAGAAAAGGCACATCAGGATGTTGTTTTAGTCTAGGATCAGGAATGATCTCTTGGTTTAGTAGAAAGCATATCAGTATTTCACTTAGTATGGCAAAGGATGAGTACATTGCAGCATGTTTAGCATGTAGTGAAGCAGTATGGATTCAAAAGATGTTAGTAGGACTATCAATGCAGAGATAGATGCTATTGATATCCTTTGTGATAATCAAAGTTGTATTAAGATGACGAAAAATCTTGTGTTTCATGATAAGACAAAGCACATTGAAATCATATATTATTTCATCCAAGATATCATTCAGAAGGGAGTTGTAAAGCTCAAGTATGTTCCTACAGAACAACAACTAGCAGATGTATTGACTAAGCCTGTGGCTCGTGTAAAGTTTGAATACATTCAAGACAAGTTTGGTGTAGTCTGAAAATACATCTCTCAAAAGAGAGAGTGACAGTAGATGGATGATTGATGCAGTTGTGAGTAGCTCAGTCTAGAGGAGGGTAATTCTGGCTAGGCTTATTTGGCCCGAAAGGGTTAGTAATTCAGACGAGGCATGTCGATCCTAGGTGGATCAGTATTTATGGCTAGGATTATTTGGCCTAAAAGGGTTACTAAGCCATATAAGGCTTGTTTGGTCCCCAGGGAGATCCATCTGTTTAACTAGGCTTGTTTTGCTAGAAAGAGTTAGTAAGTTAGACCAAATTCACGAATGGATCTACCAGAGAACTCACTGTGATGATGCTCCGAGACGTTGAAGGGAAAGATGTATCCTCAGTATTTTTATATTGTTGGTTGTTGATGATTGTTAATGATGGTTGTTGAGATGTTTGATGATTGTTCAGGTGATTTTTGCGGTTTTGTTATATTGTTGATTGTTGATGATTGTTGATAATGATTGTTGAGATGTTTGATGATTATTGAGACTACTGTTGCAATATTGTTATACTCATGATTGTTGAGATGGTTGATGAGATATTTTGTTCAGTATTGTTGTGATGACTATTTGCTTCAGTATTGATGATTGATCGATTGATTGATTGATTTAGTACCAGTAATGTTACACTGATGACGTGTTGTAGCTACAACAGATCCCATGTTTTATCGAAAACATGGGAACCCCAATTTTTGTATGCAAAGGTAATGTTTTAAATTCCTTGGTCATTTTAGGGTTCCCTTGTTGTTTATCATGGTTTCTACGCCTTTTTCATGATTTGATTTAGTTAACATTTTGAAATAATTTATGCATTTTTTGTGTGTTTTGGTGCTTTGCGGAGGAACTAATTTTTCCCAAAAGTTTGTCAACCCGCAATTATGAATTGTGGGAAACAATTTGAATTATGATTTGTGTGGCGTGTGTTTTTGCAACCCACAATTTATGGATTGTATATTGCGGAAAAGGTTAAGTCAAATCTTAAGGTTTTGGGTGCTCCCGCAACCTGCATCTTGCAATTGCGGAATGCAGATTGCGGGAACTTTTGTGCCCATTAATTGGTTAGAGTTTTGAACCTGCATCTTGTATCCCTCAATTTGTGTACTGCGGGTTGCGGGGAGGGAAATAAAATTTAAATTACGCGACCTGATCCTGCATCCCACAAGATTAATCCCAAATGTCTATTTCTTTTGATCCTACTGCATGACTTTGACCCGTTGAAATCTATAAATATATGGGTTCTTTGTATTTTCTTTATCAATTTTATTTTTGAAAATTACCTTGTTGCGTGGATTTATTTTACTACAAATATTACCAGGGATAGTTTTCGCAAGATGTGGTCAATTCATGTTGGTTTTTCTGTCATTCCCGCACTTTATGATTTATGACTACCCTGTATCTCATTTTTTTTTGATTTCATGCTTATGCGTTTAACAGAGCTATTCGACATTCCAAAAATGGCATGAACCACCCGTTGCAAGAACACTCACAGAGATATGCTAACCAAAGACCTAAATTTTGGAATCTTCTTAGACACCAGTGGTAGAATTACTGAAACCTACCAAATTGACTGGCTCAAGGTCTACTCAATTTTTTATAATGATGACTTATCATACATTCAAAATGACTAGTTGGACTATCAGAAAATTACGGTTTCTAGGCTACATGTCATTTCCGCCTTACCTTCTACCTTTCCCTATACCAACACAATTAAATGGATTGTAGACCATGCAAACCCTAAAGAATGACCCTTTAATGACGTCGTAGGGTCATAGTTAGCTACCTTTTATCCAGTGTTTTCACCAAATCCTATGCTCTTAAAACGACTATGCAACCCCTTAATGCTGAGTTCACCCAATCTTCTAAGGCTAGGTACAAATTCAACAAAATGTTGAAGTCTTGGATGAATGAAACTAGAAATTTCACGCCAAGGGCTAATAACTTGTACCCGGTTTCCTAGTTTAGAGAACCTTATTCCTTATTGGAAGCCATGCTTTGTAGGCTATATGGTCTCTCAAACTATTTTGTGTTTAAAGATGAGTGGGATCTGGTAGCTCATCGTGTCCTAAAAATTGGTGAGTCTTTCCCTTAGGCCTCTATCCTGTCATTGGAACTCAATACAACCATTCAATATTATCATAAAGCTACCTCTCAAAAGAAGTCGAATTTCTTATTTTCAGCATTTATCATTGATGTATTATGCACCGAATTCCAATATCCCAATTTGGGATGGAACTGGACTTTACCATCCCTGCCTGCACCTATTTACTATTTAGCAATGTGGGATATCAATTATGCAGCTTTTTTCTATGACATTTGTGAACAGTTTATTGGTAGTATTTATTTTATAATATTCAAAGAGGAAGCTCCTTCCTTTTTAGTTGAAGCCAAAACCTTTATCGCCACAATTGGTGATTGGTATGTCAAGGAATCCTTTTCATACATCAGAACTCAGGTAGTGATACTATCCATCTGTTGCCTAGGATGGTTCTTGACGGGATAGCTGTTGAAGAAGTTTCCTTCCAGACTTCCATTGATGGTTTGTACAAAAAACTCATTGCTCCTAAAAGGAAAGGTTTTCCTAAATTTCCTTTAGATCTTGGACCATTAGTCATCCCAACTTCGACTTGGGTTGCAGTATTGGGTGACAGAGTAGTTTTTTTAAAGCTAGGGTTTTCCCCTAAAAGAAGACATGACCCTAAGGGGTTTCTTGATGCTCATTTCAAAAAAAACCATATTAAGAATGGTTATTCTCGTGAATAATCTCCTGATGACTCCATCTACCAGGGATTGAATACCTTTTCTAAAGTCTTCTCTAGGGATAACAACAAAGGTGAACAAAGCCACATTTTGTAGGATCAACGAGAGCTTAAATATAGGGTTTTGCACTATAGAGAAATGGAACTAGAGGTGCTAGAAAAGGTAAAGAAAGATAGAGAAGAGAAGAAGCCCAGGAAACAAAAGTTTCACCAGTGGTTACTTATCCATATGGGAATAAGGGTAAAATCCCTATGGAAGACTCTCCACATTTAAATATTTCTCAACAATTGAAGGCTATGATGTAGACATCCCAACAATCAAAACAGAAGTTAGCACATATGATTTCGGTACAGGACACTTAATTAGCTGCAGATACTAATCCCATTATTGACATTTAAGTAACTACCGCATTTACCCAGGTATGTGAACAACCGACCTAAACCATAAAAAAATAGAAAGTCCAGGTTGTTGTTTCTCAAACGCGTGCCATAGACCTTATTAACTCTGATGCTAAAGAGAAAGTGCACTCCTTTGTGCCTGTAATCAAAGAAGTAACTCATAATTTGCAAACATTTGCATATTTGTTCAATAATGATGGAATGGATTATGTATTAGAAATTACAAACCTTGTCTTAATCAGAGTGTCTTTAAGATGATTTTTCTCCTTCAGAATCCGCCCTAATACACGAGAAATATACCCTTTAAATATTAATTACAAAAAATGAATCCCCATGAAACTGGGATTGGAAAATCCACATGAAACTAGTGGCTAAGAAATTCTCTCCACCTAGTCCAAATCCATAACAATTCATCTATGTTGGGATAATTGGCTGAATGAAATCCTAGTTGGGAATCACAATTAAAGTTATCCATCTCATTTTTATCCAGCTTGTACCAAATGCGAACAAAAATGTTGATCTTTCCCTCCATAGTAAGAGGTTGTATTATTAACCAATCCACGTATTCAATGCTCACATGATCAAGGCATTGAGTTTTCTCTTTAGCTTCCTCGCTTCAGTGTTCAACCTATTCAATCATTAATTTTGGTGTACAAGCATTCTCAATAATATCCATGGTAGGGAAATGAAATGATTCCATAATGTTGTCCACATCATACCACTACTTTCAACAAATGGCCCGTGCCTTCTGAATTGTATTTTCAATCATCTCATTCAATTCAAGCCAAGCACGTAAAACAATCCTGACCTTTTTCAATTGAAAACTGCTAAGGATAATGATATACTCTTGTCTATCCTTGATATACCTCTTCCAATCCATAATATCATCATAGGCATTGGAATCTTGTTGTCTTTTGGTTGTTTTCTCCTCAAGCGTGTCAGAAATTCTGCCGAAAACAACACGAGTCTTAAAAATGTCATCCAGAGTATTACACAATTCAGTTAATAACTCATGGTGTTCTTGATTGACCTGTATGGCCAAGTATTTAAACTCTTGCTGAGAAAACATAAAGAAGGCAGAGGAAGTTGCACTTGCAGTTTCATCTTCACGTTGTTTTACTAGCAGAGCTATCCTTTGTGCATTGGTGGCATTTATGGCTTGTTCATAATGTAGTTCAGCTTGGAGAGAGGTATTATTCAGCTGTAAATCTTTAAACCTATCTTCAAAAGGCTTTTCAAGATTAGAAATATAAGTTTTATTCTCCCTTTTAGTCCTATCCAATTCGTCTTCCAGCTTATTTAATTCTTCCTTTCTTCTATCAAACTCCCTGTTCAGAGTTTTGACTGTATCAAGGTTTGCACCTATAAATGAAACTAAATTTGTAGTTGTATCCACTACATCTATCTGAGGATCACTAGACTGCTAAGTCCATATTATCTGATTTGCAACATGTGCTTCCAAACCATCTTGATCTATGCTTCTCTTTTTCCCTTTTCTAACCACTGCCTTGGATGACTTGCTATAAAAATAATCCCCAAGAGGGACTACGATATCTTCATCAAACTCATCCACTGATTGAGTAAATGAAGAAATGCCACTCACTGTTGAAACCAATGAGTATGTTTGAGTAATGATGGGAGGAGGTATAGACATAGTAATATGAGAAGTAGGGAAGGCGGAAGAGAGGTTTTGATCAATTTTTGGCTCGGAGGTTGAGGAAAGCATGGGGGTAATAATTTTAGAGAAAGGAATACCAATGTCAATGACTGGGAGTGATGATGAGGGTGCTAAAATTCGCTTAGGCATAGCTGATGATGAAAGGATGAATGGATACTAAAACCATAAACAACAATAGTGTTAGCATGTTAGTGCTAAAATCAAACAAGAACTAATACTATATCATCATCTACATTACCAGCATAGAGATGCTGGAACATCGATAACATAATCAATATAGGAATACTGAAGTAACATACATCAAATTGTTAAGAAATTACAAAACTTGTCTTAATCAGAGTGTCTTTAAGATGATTTTTCTCCTTTAGAATCCACCCTAATACACGAGAAATATACCCTTTAAATAATAATTACAAAAAATGAATCCCCATGAAACTGGGATTGGAAAATCCACATGAAACTAGTGGCTAAGAAATTCTCTCCACCTAGTCCAAATCCATAACAATTCATCTATGTTGGGATAATTGGCTGACTGAAAGCCTAGTTGGGAATCAAAATTAAAGTTATCCATCTCATTTTTAGCCAGCTTGTGCCAAATGCGGACAAAAATGTTGATCTTTCCCTCCATAGTAAGAGGTTGTATTATTAACCAATCCACGTATTCAATGCTCACATGATCAAGGCATTGAATTTTCTCTTTAGCTTCCTCGCTTCGGTGTTCAACCTATTCAATCATTAATTTTGGTGTACAAGCATTCTCAATAAGATCCATGGTAGGGAAATGAAATGCTTCCATAATGTTGTCCACATCATACTACTTCCTTCAACAAATGGCCCGTGCCTTCTGAATTGTATCTTCAATCATCTCATTCAATTCAAGGCAAGCACGTAAAACAATGGTGACCTTTTTCAATTGAAAACTGCTAAGGATAATGATATACTCTTGTCTATCCTTGATATACCTCTGCTACTCCATAATATCATCATAGGCATTGGAATCTTGTTGTCTTTTGGTTGTTTTCTCCTCAAGCGTGTCAGAAATTCTGCCGAAAACAACACGAGTCTCCAAAATGTCATCCAGATTATTAAACAATTCAGTTAATAACTCATGGTGTTCTTGATTGACCTATATGGCCAAGTATTTAAAATCTTGCTGAGAAAACCTAAAGAAGGCAGAGGAAGTTGCACTTGTAGTTGCATCTTCACATTGTTTTACTAGCAGAGCTATCCTTTGTGCATTGGTGGCATTTATGGCTTGTTCATAACGTAGTTCATCTTGGAGAGAGGTATTCTTCAGTTTTAACTCTTTAAACCTATCTTCAAAAGGATTTTCAAGATTAGAAATATAAGATGATTTTTCTCGTTCAGAATCCACCCTAATACACTTTGATGTATGTTACTTCAGTATTCCTATACTTATTATGTTATCGATGTTCTAGCATCTCTATGATGGTAATGTAGATGATGATATAGTATTAGTTGTTGTTTGATTTTAGCACTAACATGCTAACACTATTGTTGTTTATGTTTTTAGTATCCATGCATAGATGTTTCAAATAATGAATTTGCAGATGGCATCTCAGTATCCACATACTAATACTATAAGAAGATGATCCTGAAGATGATTCAGTATAGAAGATGACCCAACATTTATACTCTCATGAGATAGATGATGGTTCAGTATTCACATACTGATGCTTCGAGAAGAAGACCCATGAAGATGAATTAGTATTCGCATATTGATAGAATATCATATAGAAGATGATTCAATATTCACATACTGATGCTATAGAAGATAATCCAAAAGATGATAGAAGATGCACAAGTACGTACAAAAGACAAATATTACAGAAGATGATCGAGATGATATCGATGATGAAGATGAAAGATGATGTTCCAAAACTTCCTATGGCATAGGGAGTCTCACCAGACAGTTGTAGTAGTAGTTGTTGTTGTGTTTGAAAACCTTCCTAGTTAAGAGGGAGTGTTAAAATATTGTAACTTCAAAATATATTAGAGATGTATTGTTTGTATTCCTCCTTCAGGAGATGAGTTTGGTTTTGTTAGTGTCATTGAAATAATCAATGTAAACCTATGAATGTAAGTCAAGTCAATAGCACC
This sequence comes from Pseudotsuga menziesii, assembly GCA_001517045.1. Classification (NCBI taxonomy): domain Eukaryota; kingdom Viridiplantae; phylum Streptophyta; class Pinopsida; order Pinales; family Pinaceae; genus Pseudotsuga; species Pseudotsuga menziesii. Next base: position 42,923 of record LPNX010227588.1, on the reverse strand, counting down.
CAAGTGTCAATATAATAAATGTTATTTGTGGTGTCCAGTTGGGCAAGTGGGCCCAACCAGTTAGAGAATTCGGCCATGCTATGTTAGAGGTCAAGTCAAATGAATAATATAAATAGGGACACACTCCCATTCATTTGTACTCACTCACTCAAGTTTTCTTAGGAACAGGGAGAAATATTAGTGCGGCAAAAAGAAGAGAGAAGCAGTTGTTTTGGTTTACACTGCTCTCGTGGAGTTCTATACTGAGGAATTTTTGCGGGGTTTTCTCCCTTCTGGTTTCCATGAGGAAAATATTTGTGTTCTTGTGTTCTTGTGTTCTTGTGTTATTCTGTTATTTTGTTTCTATGCTTGGTGTTCTTTCAGTGATCTACTAGTGACTAATTGTTTTAAGATAACCAAATTAATAAAATTCAACAACAAGCCTTTTAAACAATGTAGGATCTACAGTTAATCCATCGTCATATTTGCTCAATTTTAAACATGTGATTACTGGTGTTGGGAATGACTTGAAATTAAAAATATTGAATATTTTTAAAATTGTACTTGCATATGTTTATTGATATGAAAATACCATTTTCATATTGTTGGAATTGAATTCCCATAAAACAATTCATGAGCCCCAAATTAGTCATTTCTATTAGTTTTTCAACATTAAGCTAACATTATGTTAGGATATTTACTGAGAGAATAATAAGTACAACAATCAAACACAAGAGACAATGAAAATAGCATTTTTTATCAGGGAAACCATAAATGGAGAAAACCCCACATCTTTCTCAGAGATAGAATCAGTACAAGATGTAAGACCCCAAAACAATAAGATGCACTCCCGACAGCAGTAGTCTTCTTCTTGCCTAGACCTAGTTTCTTTCCTTCCTCAACTATGCGCTACACTTGAGTGTATGAGTGATGTGTGCTAAATAGATATCCTAGATCTCTATTTATACTAATCCTAGCATGACTAAAAACCTACTAGGTCTGACCTCTACTTGGAGAGTCTAATAACCCTAGTGCACTGGAACTGCGGGGAATTTAACCCTTACACAATCGAAGGGTTACCCACTATGACTTGACATGACTTGTTTACATTATTTATTCTCCCGATAGGAACATCAGGGAATGACAACATGACTCAAATACATAATAGATACATCCCCGACTAAACATCTGGTTACAATACATATGATACATAGATGAATGCATTCCGAAGTTACAAATACATCAACAATTTCAAATTCACTTTCCATGACTATTCTAAATTATGTTATGCCAAAATAAGTAGTGAATATTAAATCATCTACATACAGGAAGACAATTAACATGTTACCTTGCTCATTTACTTTGGTGTATGTTGTTGGATAACTTTCACTTCAATGAAATCCATTCTCAATGAGATAGGAATGAATGCGTATGTACCAAGTTCTCAGATCTTGTTCAAAAAATAGAGTGCATTTTTCATCCTGTACACTTTGTGTTTTTGTACTGGAACTTCATAGCCTTGTGGTTGTTCCACATATACTTCTTCATCCGGATACTCATTCAAAAAATTGATTTAACATCAGTTTGACAAACAATCCATTTGTTTTGAGAAACGATGGCCAAAACTGTTCCAATTGTATCCATGCATGCAACTAGTGCAAAGGTTTCATTGAAATCTATGTCGGGGTGGTGTGTGAACCCTCTTTCCACCATTCTTTCTTTTTTCTTCTACACATTCCCATTAACATCGTGCTTTGTTTTGTAAATCTATTTGACAGTGATTACATCCTTATATTTTGGTACATCTACCCATTCACATGTCTGATTTTTCTCAATGCATTATATTTCTTCATCCATGGTTTGTGTCCATACTTCATCTTCAATAGCTTCCTCAAAATGTTAGTGGATCATCTATTTGAGAAAATTATGTGAAGGGAGAGAAGGAATTTGGTGTACCAACTTCATATATTTCACATGCACTCCTTGTCTTCACTGTATATGTTGATGTTGAACTACTTGATGGAGTTCGTTGTCCTCTTGGTGTGCTTGTTAGTGTAGCTGGAGCTGCGACTTGTGTCAATATTCCTTGTGTTGAACCATGTTGTAGTGTCATGGGATTTAACAGTCCTGCAACCGATTGACCTACAAGTGGTGTTTGAACCACTTTTTCCATCATGTCATCATGCTTGACATTCGACACAGTCTTGACATTATTTTTGGCAGTTCCATCCCATGATTCATTATCGATGAATTGAACATCACGGATGATGATCACTTTCCTTGCAACAAATCCATACAACTTATATTCTTTTGTGTCTTCAGAGTAGCCAACGAAAATACATTTATCTCCCTTGTTGTCTAATTTCTTTCTCTAATCATCTGGAACATGAGCATATTATACACAACTAAAAACTTTTAAATGATAAAAACTATGATTCATACCCATCCATGCTTCTTGAAGAATAGTATTCTTCACCCTATTTGTCGTAAACCGATTCATAATGTATACAACAGTTGCAACTGCTTCATCCCAATATTCATTTGGAAAATGCTTGGCTTCCATCATGCTGTGCGCCATCTCCATAATGGTTATTTTATTTCTCTCAATGACATTGTTCCTCTAAGGTGTATACCATGCAATGAATTGCTTCTATATGCCATGGGTTTTGCAAAAAAATAGAAATTCATTTGAAACATATTCACCTCCTCTATGCGTCCTTAATATTTTGATGTGGTGCCCATTCTAGTTCTTCGTGAGTGCTTTGAACTTCTGAAAAGAACTAAATGCATAATATTTATGTTTCGGAAAATATACCCATGTTTTTCTTGATTAATCATCAATTTAAGTAAGAAAATAATTGCATCCACCAATGGATGATGTCTTCATTGGAATACAAATATCAAAGTGCACGATCTCAAGTGGTGTGCATGCTCTGTATGACTTTTTGACTGGAAAATGATCTCTATGTTTCTTTCCAAATATGCAACCTTCACAAACTCTGCCTGGTTTGTCGATCAATGGAAAAAATTACACCATGCTTTTTGTGTGCAATAGCTTCATCCCACCAAAATTCAGATGTCCAAATCTGAAATTCCATAGCCAATAATTATTCTGAACTTCTGTTTGAAACGCTACTTGAGTTTCAACACTACCATTTTCTTTCTTGTCACAGTGTACAACTTCTTCTTTACTTTCTGCCTTGAATGAAACCCTTGTATTTTTCTTTCATGTCATGTTGGTAACTATCTTCAATGGAAACAAGAAATTTCTTGTCATTTCCACATTTGCTATCAAATGGTTGCTAGGACATATGCCTTTAATCACATAGTGGTTGTCCTCCATGTAGAATCTATAACCTTTTTGTATCAGTTGTCTTGAATAATCTACAAATTATATTTCAGACCTTTGACATGATAAACATCAGGCATAAACTTTCGATCCCCCTGTTTGGTTAGAATACCAATAGTTTCTTTTCCCAAAATAGTGACTTGGACATTATTTTTAGGTGTAACACCAGTTTGAACTGAATTATCTAAACTAGAAAACAAATTTAAACTACCAGACATATGATTGCTTCAACTTGAATCTAAATACCATATTTCGCATGGAATTTCTTGGATGGTATTGCATTCAATTGGGGATGCACATGACATCAACATTGCACTCGACAAAGTACTGGTGTTTGTCGACTGGTTCTATATTTGACTACCTTGATCATATTGCTTCTTCCTGCATTCATATGCATAATGACCAAATTTCTTGCAATAATAAAATTTAATTTTTTATTTATCAAACCTATGACCACTTGGTTGACTTGGGTTCTGATTCTGTCCTCTACCTGCAACATTTGTGGGACTTATTCGTTGTCCTCCTCTTGATAATTTTCTTCCTCTTCCTCTATAATTGTTTCTCCCCCTACCTCTTCCATGGCTTATAGATGACTATGCTTTGAATGCACCTTTTAATGATGTGTTTGTTCTGTTGATTCTATGTTCATGATGAATGAATGAAGCTTGCAACTCATCAATGGTGAATACTGACATATCTTTGTTTTATTCCAAGGTTAGAAGAAAGGATTTAAATCTTGGGGGAACACTTCTGAGAATATTTTCAACACCCCTTTGGTATTCTATGTTTTCTCCATGAGATTTAGGTTAATTTATCAAACCAACAACTCTAGTGTAGAATAAGTCCATTGACTCTATTTCTTTCCTTGACAGAGATTCAAAATCTCTTCTCAGAATATGCAACTTGGAAGTTTTTACCTTGACCAAAACTTGATAGGCAGTCCCCAATTTGTCCCATTCCTACTTAGTATAAATTTCTGCTGCTACGCTTGGGAGAATGCTTTCATGTATGGCTTGGTGTATGTAGAAAATATATTTTCCATCTTTCTTCCTCTGTTCCCTTAGGAAATCTTTCTCAGCTTGTGTGAGATTATTATATGATTTATCATTTGCTAGTTCTACATAACCATTCTAGATTACACCCCAAAAATATTGAACTATGAACAAAGCCTTCATTGTTAGAGACCAATATTCATAATTCTTTCCTGTAAAATTGGATTTTGTAAACTCGACATATGTGAACCGGAAGTAGAAGCCATTTTTAATTTACGCTAGGAAATTAATTTTTCCCTTTTAAGACAAGATTTCTTTACTAAACCCACTCAGATGCTAGATCTCGAGAAAGATGGCTGCTTCACCGGTAGACTTGAGTTACCTCATTGTAATAAACTTTTCTTTCCCTTTTAACTTTAACGAAAATTCTTGTGACCAATATAACTGCAACAAAATTACTTCGACAGAGTTACTGTGACCAAATTTTCACCCGAATCACTTTTACCTCAATAGACTCACTTGGCTTCAACCATGTTTTACTACGACAGGATTAAGGCTACGACCAACTTTCACTTCGACATAACAACTTTATGTTTCCTAATCTAAAGACTTTTGTTATGAAAAATAATTTTCACTGGCAGTTACTTGGGATAAAGTGCAACAAACCTATATTGCATCTCACTTAGAATATGATATAACCCAACATTAAATACAAAAGTTCATAAAAACTAGAATTTTTACGTGGGGAAATAAATATGGATTCTTTGTGTCTTTTACTGAACAGTAAATGTAAACAACATTTACTCAGGTAAATCTAGAGAATATGCACAACTAAATAAAAAATTGCATTAAACCATAAACTATGGATTTATATTTCTTGTGACGGAATAACAAAGAACTGTTGTCATAAATACAAAATTATAAATTTGCCAGGATGTTTCACCTTTTACAAAGCTTCGTCTCTCAAAACTTTCGAAAAACACAGAATCTTGAGCTTCAAACTCTTCACTGAGTTTTTCTTCTTCTTCTCTGTATTTATGTGTGTTCTGCTTATGCATTCTATTTGTCTATTACAATCTACTTTTTCTTATAAAAACTTCTAGTGACTTACATTAAAGACTGTAATAACTATATACCTAGAAATATAGCTTCAATTAATTTAATTCTACTGGCTTATATATGAGAGATGTGAAATCTTCATCCTATCAAAATATCTGATAGAAACTGACCTGCTACAAACTCTGATAGGGTCGGACGATGTGGTATTTGGATCAACGAGTAATTAATATTTCCAGCATCTTATTTATGTAAAAAATTATTCCTTTCTCCTTTTGTACTATGTTTTCTTTCACTATGGCATCCCTCCTCAACACAAGAGAAGGAAAAAAAAACCAACAAATACTAACTGCATCTTCAAAATTGATTTTCACACCTATGTGATTGGAAATGAAATTCATGATCAATGGCATTATGCTCATTTGACTAGTTGGTTGCATTCGTACTTTAGTTCAAATACATGAAAGTAGTCAATTTTTTATATCGAAGATTCTAGCATGATAAAAATTGCATGTTGGCATTTGCAATTACAAAAATTTATTGTTTACATCTTTAACAACGAGATTTCTATTGTTCACTTGCATAGATGCTTTAACTATCCAAATACAAATATATTTCTCAATTTCCTTTCAATTCTTGGTGTTTATACCATTGTACTTATGCAACAACAAAAAAGGATTTTACTGCATAGAAAATTGCATCTACACGCACCTTCTCTATGGTCTTCAGTATTTTGATCATTGTCTATATATGCTATCCACTTTTAGGTTTATTTGCATGGTGCCAATAAACAACCAATTGAATTATCAATGTAATATCGTTAGTTATTCTATTCAGCTAATCAATTATATAATCAATTAGCCATTATTGACTAGAACCATCAATCAGGTAAAACATATATACTATTATATGATAATAGAAAATCCATTAAATTTGTCAAAGTTGTAGGAATTGCCTCACCAAATACAAAATGTTGTAGAGCTATTAGCAGTTCTATGTTATGCAACCAAGTCCCAGAAATAACATAAAAATAGAAGAAATATGATTGATCCACACCTTAACAATGAAGAATAGAGATAAATATTAATCCTCTTGAAGGGAGGAACCTCCTTACATGATGTAGTAAGTACACAAGACAAGACAAGATACAATTATGAATAAATTGAGAATATATCCTTCATATATATAGGAGACAAAGGTGTATAATAAAAACTAATAGAACCGAGCCGACATAAATAATATGTAATGCACCATAATATAGGGGGTAATGTGCCACACTATATAGGGTAATGTGCAATAATTAATGGATTAACATGCCCCTCCCATTTAAACAGTGTTGTCCTCAACGTTGAAGTAATTTTGGAAGTTGTTGTATAAATGAATCATCATCCCATGTTGGATCTTCTGCGGGTTAGTTTATCCATTTAATGAGATTCTTTGGAATTGATCGATTTCAAAGTTGTCTAGTGCTTATTTCAGTGATTTCTTCAGGCTACAAGCTGAATTTTCCTTCCCTATCAAGTTTTGGTAATATCATTTGAACTAGTAGCTTGTCACCAATTACTTTATTTAAATAGGAAACATGGAAAATTGGATGGACTCGTGAAAATGAAAGTAGTTCCAGTTTGTAGGCCATACGACCAATGTTTTGTAACACCTTGTAGGGACCGTATTATTTAGGTGATAATTTAGTATCGTTATTGTTGTTCTTGAGGGACATCTATTTGTACGGTTGTATTTTTACAAACACCCAATCCCCCACATTAAAGCTTGGTCACTATGATGTTTATCTGCTTGTTATTTCATTTTTTTTTTCTATATTGAGTTTTTTCGTTAAGAGTTAAAGAATTTGTTGTTGATGCTTCATGTGGTATTCCACTACTTGAAACTTAGAGGAGTCTCTTAGTGAAGATGTGATGGATGGTGGATGATAGCCATAAAGTTCCATAAATGGGGTCATTTTTTTTATGTATGGAAGGAAGTGTTATACCACCATTCTTCCAAGGGTAACCACTTAACCTATTCTATTTGTTTATCAGTTGCAAAAAATCTAATATACCCTTCCAAAAAAAAAATTACGATATATGTTTTTCCTTCAGATTGAGGATGATAATATGAGCTATGAGGTAGTTGAGTACCCAAACAAGAAAATAATTCAGTCCAAAATTTTCTTGTGAAAATGGGATCCCTTTCACTTACTATAATATTTGGAGTACCATGTAATTTTTGGACTGTCTCCATAAAATAATTGGCGACCGTTCTTTCTTTTAAGGGGTGAGATAGTGCACATAAGTGTGCATATTTAGTAAGTATATCAACAACCACCATGATGATAGAATTTCATTGAGACTTTGTTAAACCTGTGATAAAATCCATCGAGACCACTGTCCACATTTCGCTTGGAATGGAAAGTCCACATTAAGGGTCTTAATTTATTCCACTTTATTTTGTTGGAAAACCAAACATTATGTCACAAATTTTTGAACATCAGTTTTAAGACCATCTCTAAAAAAAACTTTACTAACCTAGTGGTAGGTTTTTAAGAAACCTGAGTGCCCTCCTATAAGTGAGGAGTGGAATTCAAAAAGTACCTTTTTCTTGAGCCGGGAACTCTTACCAAGATAGAAGTGATCCTTGTACCATAGAAATTCATATTTCCACCTAAATGTATTAGAAGCATTGGGATCCTATTGCAGCTTTTTAACCAATGTCCATATTTCTTCATCATTTTTCCATTCGTCCCTTGCTTCATCTATCCAATCTGGTTGGATGATCAAGATAGTGTAGAGTAATGCTTCAACATCTTCATCTTTCATGGAGAGTGCATCTGCGACAACATTCTTATTCCCCTTTTTGTAGATGATTTCAAAGTCATGTCCCAACATATTTGTCACCCATTTTTGTTTCTCTTCGAAATATATCCTTTGTTCCAAGAAGTATTTAAGGCTATCATGATCAGTTTTAACCTTGAAATGCCTCCCTATAAGGTAGGGGAGCCATCGCTTCAAGGAATGTAGTATCGACAAAATTTACTTCTCATAAATGGGATTTTGTAACTTATTTCCATTGATTGGATTACTTTTGAAGGAAAGAGGGTGTCCTTCTTGCATTAGTACAACTCAAATTCCATTTCCTGAAGTGTCACATTCCACAATAAAGGTTTTTGTGAACTCTAGTGTCACCAAAACATGAGCTTTACACATGGCCTCATTGAGTTCTAGGAAATATTGAATTTCCTCTGGAGTCCAAGAAAATGCATCTTTATTTAGTAACGTTGTTAGAGGAGATTTTATTCTTCCATAGTTCCGAAGAAACTAGCGGTAATACCCTGCCAAACCTAAGAATCCTCGAATATTATTCATGGTTTCTAGAATCAGCTAGTCCATGAGGGATTTAATTTTGTTAGGGTCTACCTTGACACCTTCATGAGATACAATATGACCCATATACTCTAGCTCATTTATCCCAAAGAAACATTTTGATGGTTTTTCATACAGTTCTTGCTCCTTTAGTTGTTGTCGTATCCTGTCAACATGTTGAAAATGTTCTTCCTAAGACTTCCTATAGATTAGTATATCATCAAAGAATACCAGCACAAATTTTCTAATTAAAGGATTGAAAATAGAATTCATCAAACCTTGAAATGTGGAAGGTTCATTTGTGAGACCAAATGGTATGACCAAAAATTCATAGTGACCTTCATGAGTTCTGAATGAATTTTTTAGGATGTCGTCATCCTTTATTCGAATATGATGATACCCAGAACGAAGATCCAACTTTGTGAAGACAACTGCTCCATGTAATTATTCTAATAATTCATCAATGACATGAGCATGAAACTTATCTTTAATGGTGATATTGTTGTGCTATCTATAATCATGACACATATGCCATGATCCATTTGGATTGGGTACCATTACCACTGGTTCAGAGTGATAACTTTGGCTAGGCCTAATTATGCCATCCTCTAAAATTTCAGCAATCATACACTCAATTTCAGTCTTTTGGATATAGGGATATCGGTAAGGTCTAATGTTAGGAGGAAAACTGTCTCGAATAGGTGGAATACCTTTGGGAATATCTTCAAATACCTTGGAATGCTTATTAATGACCCTTTGGATATTTGGGGAGATAGTGAACTTTGAGGTTTGAAAATTTAATGAGCATAATTTTGCAGCTACACCTTGATGTTCCTTTTTTAACAACTTTCTCATACCATTTGAACTTATCACCTTGCCTAGTTTTCCTATGATACCATTTAACTCATATTTGTTTCCTTCCCATGAAATTTTCATGAATTTTTTTTGAAAATTAAAAGCCATTGTTCCAAATTATTATACCATTGGACACCTAAGAAAAAATCAAAACCACCCATTGGGATCGAAATCATTAGACTATTCAATACATATTCCCCCATAGAGATATTGATATTATGACATTTCCCTGAGCAATTTATAGTTCCTCCATTTGCAAGAATTATTTGAAACTCCCATGCTAGATATACAAAGCAATTAAGAACTTTTTCTAATTTACACTGAATGAAATTATGAGTACTACCGGAATCAATCAACAATATTACCTTCTTCTTTTTGTTGTATCCCTCGATCTTGAGAGTTTGAGGAGTGTTAATTCCAACCAATGCATGACAAGATATGGTGGGACTAATTTTTGTTAAAGTATCATCTTATATTTCTTCTAAAGCCGCCTCTTCTTTAGATGCTTCCTCTTCTTTTGGTTCTTCATCTTCACAATCTATCTAGAATAATTCCTTATCACCGCACTTATGTCCTTTACTATACTTGTTGTCACAATTAAAGCATAATCATTTTTATCTTCTTTCCTCTATTTGTTTGGGTGTCAACCTTTGTAGTGGTTTAGAAGAGGGAACATTATTTTATCTGTATTTGTTGGAGAAGTCCTTTCTAGTAGTCATTTCCATATTTTTACTTTCAACCTTCCTTGCCATCATGAAATCCTTCTCTAGGGATAATGGTTCAAAGAGCCACACCTCATGTTGAATGCTATCTTTTAATATTCCAATAAAGAGATCTAACATATTATCTTATGAAATATTCTTCACTCTGATACTTAGATATTGAAATTGCTTGATGTGCTATGTAACTGGACCTTTTTGCCTGAGATTTACTAAAAGGATAAAGAAGGTGTTTCTATTTATATCTCCATAATGTTCAATCAATTCTTTTGTGAACATAGACCAAGAGATAATCAAGTCCTTTTTAAATTCACAAAGCCATTGGCACCATACAAGTTGATCAGGTTCTAAACATAAGGATGCATTAGTTACATTTTGCAAAGTGGGCACCTGGTGTAGATCAAAGAATTGCTATATCTAAAAAATCGACATGATTGGATCCTTTCCGTCAAAATTTCTCATGTCAATCTTAGGGATAAAGTAGGTGCTTGGACTTGAATTGAACCCATGATGTTGTAGTGAATCATCAAATTTTGAGGACTCCAACTTCCTTCTCTCAAATTGTTTTTCAATCTTCTCCAGACGTGACTGGAATAAGTCATTTTTTTCCCCTTACCCTCTACATGAGGAATAAAGCTATGTTTTATATCCTTCATTAATTAATTCATTTAAGTCTTGAAAATATTTTTTTTTAGCATTACTTTGAGATCCTATTTAATAACCATAATTTTGAGATCCTCTTTATTATCCATATTATCTTCCAATTCAAATAAGTCATCAATCTTAACATTTCCTTTAATCATATCTTCCAAATTGGGCACTCTAAAAGATATGTCTTCCATTTCATCATATGTCCAGGATGAATCCTCTGGGGGTTTGAGTGGAGTGTGATTCTTTCCATTTCCTGTTGGTGGAATTTTGATGAATAAATATATATCACACCCTATGTTTTATGACAAATAGATCCTTATACTCAAATCTATTCAAATGCAAAATGATGTACCTTTCTCAAACCCTTATTAGAAGACTGTGTTTTGGGTCGAATTATAAATGATGAAAATTTTGAATTTTGACTCCTTTGGGTCTGAAACTTCAGTCTGTCATACCTTGATGTGTCCTATTTCCAATGCCACATCTATGAACTAATTTGGATGTGCCAAGAAAAAGTTATTGCAAAACTCCCAACACTTCATTTTTTAATATCCAAAAGAGTGAACTTGTACTATATTCCACATGTCCAATATTTTGCTTCAGTAGCTAAAAATTCTACCACAGATACCCTGGTATGTCTTCTTTCGGAGGCAACCAGTCTCACTCAATTTGGATATTGGATGAATCATATATGACCCTTTCCCCTAGAACACATGTTTTAGACTAGGTTTTGGACTAGTAAAAATCCCTAGAGTGTTCTACAAATTATCTCTGAAATTGTAATGTATTAGGATATGAATTTCATGCTAGATATAGTTCAGCATGTTTTAGAAGTGGGTTTTTAACCTCTATTTTTGAATCGTTGTAGAAAAAATATTGTATAGAAAATTCCAAGATGACTTGTTTTGCAGAAGTCAGCCACGAGGAAAGAGCTCTAATACCAAATATTATGCAACCAAGTCCCATAAATAGTATAAAAAGTAAGAAATAGACAATAAGAGACTAATACATGCCTTAGTAATGAACAATAGAGATAAATATCAATCCTCTTTGAGAGAGGAACCTCCTTAAACAATGTACTAAGTACACAAGGCAAGACAAGACAAGATACAATGATGACTGAAATGAGAATATCTCATTTCTATATATAGGAGACAAAGGTTTACAATAACAACTAATATACGCACTAATAGAACTGATCCGGCATAAATAATATGTAATGTACCATAATACATGGGGTAATGTGCCACACCATATGGGGTAATGTGCAATCATTAAAGGCTTAACATTCTACATGAGAAAGGAAGATTGCATCTTAGACCATTATTCAATAAGTAGGCAATTCAATTTCCATAATAAATTTTTAAAATGAGATATATCGTTATTGGGTAACATAGATAGAATACCTCGTTGTGGAGCATTAGAAGTTTCTTAGTTTATGAAAGTTTTTTTTGTTCGCATCATTGAATAAAATGGAAGATATTTCCATGGTAAGAGAAAGAACTTTCATATTATATTAAAAAAAATATTGTGAAATTTATTTTGGAGTTGCTGCAAAGATTATTAGTGCATTATTGCAAAGTTAATAAGCATTGACATGAAAAGAATTCACTGCAAAGAGAAGAGTCGTCATTATTTTCATGAAAAATATGCCCATCCATGAAAGGTGTTATTTAAAAGTGAAGGTTGTTGTTTCAAAGACTCTAAAAGTTGTTGCATCAAAAATATTTTTTTTAAAATTTAAGAAGAAAAAGATCGAAAGAAGAAAAAAAACATAGTTTGCAGCAGGGTCATGAATCAGAGTTAAAAACCAAAAGTTTTTGGAATTTTGTTAAATTTTTGTAAGCCTCACTAAGACATAGACCAACAGGCATTTGCATTTCATATTTTTCTATTAGATTTTCATAATCAAGAAAGTAACTCTCGATATTAAGAGGGAGTGTTAGAGGATGTAATCTGGTTAGTTAGTCTATTAAGTTAGTTGGTTCTATAATTGGTTAGTCGGTATTGGCAAGAACCATCAATAATGTATAATATATATACTATTGTATGATAATAGATAATCAGTTCAGCAATTGGTGATTTTACTCATATGTTTATCCTCTCCCCATATTATTAACACATGATCCGCTTGCAGGTTCATTTACATGCGGCCAACAAACAACTAAATGATGATGCTGCAAAATATTTTTGGCACTTTTTTTGCAAATGCCAGATGTAAAACTAGGTTGGTGACAATGCCTTGCAGAGAAAGATCTTCATCCTGCATGTTTCAAAATTTGTATAGAATGGAAAGAAGCTCAAATCTTGTTCATGTTTTTTCCACTGTTTCTTGAAAACAAGAACAAATACAAAACACTTATAAAATTTGATTCACCACGTGCTTGTTGCATGTTCTTAAAATGCACCACGGGAGTTTTGCAATTGTCCTTGTCTTTAGTCTAATGTAGTTGCAAGTTCATATCTATTGACATTTAAAATACATATACACTTTTGAAACTACTCCATCTCATTTTTTTTAGTGTTTGAAAACAATTCGACTATAAGTGTTTTTAGTGCTAATTGTATTTTGCAAGTATCTATCAATACATGCATTTATGATACTTCAAATCTCAATATTTGACATAATTGTTTATCCAACAGATGCAATCTTTGCACTTGTGTTTGAACAATTGAAGTTATTAATTGTTTCCTCCTTCAACACGTGGTCTGTTTTATGGTGGTTTTGTCTCCCACATTTAAAATGGAATTTTGTGTTCCAGAAAATCACATTTTTCAACATTTTATTGTAAAATCATTTTTTATTATTATTTAAAAAACATTATATATACTAGTAGTTATGTAATTGAAAAGACACATTCTTTTACATGAAAAAAAATGATATCTGAATTCATCCCATACTTTCAAGTTTCTATTACACAATAGCTTCTTGAAAATAACATAGTCAAAAGAAGCATTTCAACTTGCCAAAATAAAGAAAATTGAACAGACTTGCAGTGATATGATGGTTCATTGGTCTAAAAATAATATGGAATAGCTATGGTAGCTTTCTATTGAATGCATGATCTCATTTATTTGTTTTGAAAATTTTTAGTAAGGGAACAATGAACTATTTGGGAACATATTTTAATATGATCTCTTTGATGTTTTCTCTGTTGAATGTGTTTTTATACATTTAGATTTCCCCTGAAAATTCCCAACTATAATTTTGGATTTAAGAGATATACACTTATGAATTGCATGTTTGGATCCCAACATTCAAATTCCTTGTTGCATACCCCTGGTTCTAATTTATAATCTTGTCCATATAACCTAGCTTAGACAATGATTTCATGTGTGTGCATGGATTTTCTATAGATTATTTGAAATCACATTCCTATCTTTTCCTATTGCAACATGGATGATAAAAAATGTTGTAGGCAATCTATTGCAACAAATTGCAATACAAACAAAGATCTCTCACAAAGACCGCGTTTCACAGGCAATGGAAGGTTGAGAAATCGACAAAAGGATTATGGAAAGTTTTCCATTGCAACCTATCTTATCTCTACAAATGAAATGATTTGATGGTCTTCTCAATTTCAATGCATGCGTTACCTTAGTGTCCAATTTTTATTTTTATTTGTGATGGAATTTCCCAAACTTCAAATTTAAATCCATTGTTACAAGGAATTTGTCTCCTCCCCAAGCCTTGGGAAGTCCACAATATATGATTATGATTCTTTCAATCAGCGTTGTCTTATCCACTATGATTGTGACAGGCCACACAGATCAGATCACCAAAACCTAGCAATAGAGTTCTTGAAAATTTTCCATTGCAACCAATGTTATGTCTACAAGTGAAATGATTTGATGATACTTGTACTTCTGAGAGATGTCTTTCCTTAGTCCTTCATTTTTTATTTTAATTTAGATTGAAATGTCTTGAGCTTCAACTTTAAATCCATTATTATTAGGAATTTCTATATTCATCGAGGCTTGGTAGGTCCACAATAATTGTTTATGAATTTTCAATCATCATTCTTCTAGAAACTAATCATGTCATCAGTCACACAAACAAGATTGCCTAATATAAAGTTATTCATTTTACCATACTCGACTTTGAAATCCCATCTTTTTTTTAATTTAGAACATTTTATTTCCGGAACTAGTGTAAAAACATTTGCCGAAATACTTGACCTCGTGTCTTACTTATTTCAGTCTATTCATTATCACATTCTTTGTGCTAATTTGGATGTTTCTTATTCACATAGCTTTCAAACAACTTGCTTATTCTAATTTAGTTTTCTTGATGTATCTTTCATTGAGACCAATTAATTATGCATTGTTATAGTTAATTATACTTTTTTTTATTGAAATGGCATATTGGTCTTTGCTTCCATGCAACCATTGCAGATTCAAACATAGTCCATTTGAAATATTGTATTGAACTAGGCTTTTTGATACCTGTCCCTTTTCCTAGAGTGATTGAACATGCAACTTTCCAAAAAACAATGTTTATGGATTGTCATTATTTAACCATAAGAATTCTTGCTTGTATTGTGTTTGAATTTAAAGTGTGTCATTTTTTACATTTTCTTTGCATATTAATTTGGTTTCTCATATATTGAAAGAAGTAGCTGCTAACAAACATGCAGTGAGCATGTCACAAATCAAGAGCATATGCATTAGAAATTATGCATGTATATTTATACATGCCCTTATTGATTGCAAAGCTTCAAAGCATCTCTATGTACTTCAAGCTTTTATAATTTTAGAATATTTAAGAGAGGAATTCCTAAATCATCATTGCTTTATAAGTTAAAAGGTTGATATTTTAAATTGTTTAGTAGTGTATTTCAATTTACAATTGGTGAAATTTTGTTTTCATAAACAAATTAAAATATCTATAAAAATAATATTATAAGTATTAAATTATATCAACTATTATCCATAAAAATGATATTATAAATACTTAAATCATATCTATTATTAAAAAAATACTTCTTTACTAAATTGTAAGCTAAATTTAATAATATTAAGTATATAGAGGAACTAAGCACAACAAGTAAACTACTTATACAAATGTTACTAGTTTCTTTACTAAATTATATATATTTTTGAAACAATTTATTTGTAATTTTATTATTATGTGTTTTATAGTATACAAATTTACATCTCAATTGATTTTTTTATCATTTCGAATAAATTCATTTTTTTTCCTTCAAAACACATATAACTATAACTAGTAATTGCTCCCTTTTGATGCTGCAAATTGTATTTAACATTAAGCCAATTATAAAAAAATAGTTGTAGAAATTATATATTGTTGGTCTAGAGAAGACTTAAAAGTATGTGTCAATTACTATGGTAAATTGATATATAGCTCCCTTTTGATGCAGTAAATTGTATTTAAAATCGTATTTATTAAATAGAATAAAGAATCATGCTAATTATAAAAGAATAGCTATAGAAATTGTATATTGTTGGTCTAGAGAAGACTTAAAAGTATGTTTCAATTACTATGGTGAATTGAAGGTTTATATGATAAAGATTGAAGATTATGAATTACTAATTTTGATTTTTATAAGTTTATTTTTTTTAATAAAAAAATAAGGTAAAACCGAAAATTCTTTTCTAAATAATAAATTCGAAACAAATTTTAGGAAGACTTCATATTTTTTTGAATTATGATTGTGGTTTATATGATGCAAGTAAATGTAATTAATCCTATAAATTGCAAAAAAAATCCAAAAAAACAATATTTACTAAAACACTACCAATAAATGTGATTAATCCTATACATAGTAAAAAAAATTCAAAATAATGAAATCACTTTTAATGAAATAATAAAAAAAACACCTTTTCTCTACATTTCAATATCCATAAAATTATCTTCAAGAAAATTGTATAGGTACTTATTTTGTATTCATATTTAGTCTAGTGATTCCTTAATTTTCATATGTTGTTTTTGTTGTCCCATATATGGTTCATATATGGTTACTATGGTGCAATGGTGGCATCAATTTTAGTGATTCCTCAATTTTTATATGTTTTTTTGTTGTCCTATATATGGTTATTATGGTGCAATGATGGCATCAATTTTAATCATTTCAGTTAAATCACCGAGATATTAATCACAACATTTATTACAAAGGGCTTCACAAAAGGAATATGTCACTTACAAAAGTAGAACCTCGGTAGAGAGAGTAACATTCATTCCTCCCAAACTCCCAAGCTACATCCATTTGACAATTATTAATAAGCAACTTGTAAACAAGAAATGAGTCTAATATCCTTATTCTCGGTACCCAAAATATCTTTTTTCTTACCCAATATCCTTATTCTCATTATAAAAAAAAATATTAATTTATTTTATAATAAAACCAAAAAACATAAAATGCCACACAATTTTTCATAAATTATAATACTATACATTTTGAAAACGAATACTAAAAAAATTATATATATATAAGTTCCCATAAATAATAATACTCTACATTTTGAAAAAGAATACTAAAAAGATTATATATATATAACTTCTAACTTGTGTAAAAACTAAAAATTCATTAAAACAATATTCATATTCAAAGCATCTTTTGTATATTCTTTATTTATGGAATCACATTAAAAATATAAAATCTTTGTTTGAAAGACCAAATGAGTCCTACTCACCATCGAAGATCTTATATTTATCAAGCTTATACTAAAACAAATTCAATACATAAACATAACTCCATATATATGTATAAGCCTTATGTTATATTTTTGAAGTTTATAATCAAATTACAATCTATAATCATGAATCTATATATATACATAGGTAGTTATCCTTTGCAATAAAAAAAACCTATTTATTTATAATAATAAAAAAGACAATATTTATCAAGCTTGTTAAATTACAACTAAATTAATGTGTTTATGGTAGGTTTTTTATTAGAGTGTTTACTGAAAGTTTAATTTCTTGAAGTATATAGTGCATGGTTGGGATACCTAGGCAATGTAGAGAGTTGTATGTGAGGTTAAGACCTTCTTGTAATCTCTCCTTCTTCATTAACGAGCTTTAATACTTTTCCTGCATGGATGTTTCCCCTTTGGGATTTGACCACATAAAATGTTTGCGCTGTTATTCGTGTGGTTGATTTAATTTTTCTATAAAGTTTAACAAGTTGTATTAGAGCCATGGGAAAGAGACATTCGTCTAATGGACTATGGAGAAAAGACAGTGAAGAAATAGGATCCCTTGCTGAATGTGAAGATTGTTGAATACTTGGTGGTCGTAAGGACCGTGAGGCTTGGAGATCGTGCATGAAGCCTTAAGGATCCATTGCTGATGTGAAGATTGATGACTGCCTTATAGTCGTAAGAACCGTGATTCCTAGAGATCGTGAGGATCATGTGTGAAGCCTGTCTGCAACCGAGTGGATAAAAGTTCATCCCAGCGGTTGTTTCTACTGGCTGGGGGAGAACTNTCGTAAGAACCGTGATTCCTAGAGATCGTGAGGATCATGTGTGAAGCCTGTCTGCAACCGAGTGGATAAAAGTTCATCCCAGCGGTTGTTTCTACTGGCTGGTGGAGAACTCAGTCGCTATGGAGAAGTCAGTCAGAAAATCACCAGACTGATGTCTAATGCCTGGACGAAAGACTAGTCATCATGAAGAGGCGCGTGGAGCCTTGCTTGAAAATTGCGCATGAAGCCTTGTTTGAAACCCATCGTGGAGGAGAGGCTGCAAGTCAGAGCGAGTGGACCATTCATTTGTTGCTATTGCTGGATAGAAAAGCTAGTAGACCGTTGGAGGTGTGAGCGTGAATGTCCACTCACTACAAGAAAAATGGCATTTTAGCCCCACAATAACAACACTATTTGTGAAGGATTAAGAAAATCCCCAATTTTCAAATAATGGTGCTAAAGTGCAGATAATGTGGGGATATGAAAGTGATGCAAAGTTTTATGGTGTAAAATTGAAGTTTGTAGAAAATGCTAATTTTAATGTTAAATGGTTAAGTGGCATTCCATACTGTATGGTGCAAACCACCAAAACCAATCCCATGTGGATTGAAATTTTGTGGTGCAAACAACCAAAACTAATTCTAGGTGGATTGAATTTTGTGACAAAAAATACCAAATTGAAATTAACAAAATAACAAATAATCAGAAAAAAGAAAAAGAAAAACTATGCCACATCAGCATTGCTGTGTCATTTTGAATTTAAAAAAATATATTATTATTATACAGTTGTATATGGTGTAAACTTGTATATGGTGTAGAGCACCATAAAATAACAAAGTGTTAAAAAAAAAAGCACAAGCTTGTTATTTTTAGCAAGGTTGTGCTTGTATAGAGGCTTATTATAATACTATATACATGTTAATATAAACACCAATTGTCACTAGTGAAGATTTACAGAAATAAAATAATTATATCAATAAAGTTTATTGATTATGAATTTCACTCTCAATAAGATTAATTATTTTTTCTTACCCAAATTTAATTAGTAAAAGATTTATTTATATTAATAGCTATAGACATAAAGTTGGTAATTTTAATCTCTGACTTTAATCCATAATAAAAAAAATCTAACAATTTACTATATTATATTATATATAAATCACGGTTTGTTTTAATAAATAATTTTTTATAATATTTATTAGATGAATTTTATGAACACATTAATTACATAATGAAATAAGTTACTAAATGTTTTTCCTTCAAATAAATTTATTTATTGTTGTTTTTTCCTTAAAATTTTATTTGTTACTTTTTTAATATAAGATAGATAAAAAATTAATAATTTATTTTTCTATAATTTAATTTCTTATAATATATTAAAAAAATCAGTTTTAATATTTATTCTCATCACATGTAAATCAAAATTATATTAAATAAAACATTAATTAAAAAAATTACAATACCTACAGTAAATAAAATATAAAATATAAAATATTTTCATTCATATAAATATATTCAATCAATCCAAACAAGTACACACAAAGTGAAGGCAGAAAAATCTCCGTCTTAAACTTGGTAAGCAACAATACATACATGCTCAACTATACTATAGAGTTCTATCCGTGCTCTGGACAACTCTGGTGGGTAATAGACTACTAGATTCGATCTCTATCTGCAAAATTAAAAATAATGAATAGTTATTTAAAATTTGTGAAAGATGTGCATAATGTTATTAACAAAATTATTCCAGGTAAATATTTGTGATCACCGAAGAGTAAGTTAGCACGGACTTCTTGCACTGGCAAGAGTCTTTACCATTGTAGCCGTAATCACTTTGACACATTGAAATTTTTTAGATGCGACTGCAACCGGACTCGGACTTCTTCTGCTCTCGCATAGCTATGCTCTGTCCACGTGCTTGCCTCTCTGGTCTCATACCAACTTGCACTTAGCAAAGCAAAGAGTGACACAACAAAATTTGAGCGATCCATAATAAAAAAACCAGTAAGAAATATTCACCTCCTTTACCATGCACTTTTTTTCATATAAGTTGACACCACAAAATTTGAGCAATCCACCTCTTTTACCATGCACTTTTCGCTTTGGACATGATACAAAGAGCTTCATTCATTCTCTTTCGGCTAGAACATGGAATTCTATTCACTTTTAAAAAAACACTATCAATAAAAAAAAACAAAAAGAACTATTAAATTAGTAAAAAATAGCTTTGTAGTAATATTTCTGGAATGCAAATAAAAAATTAAATTTTGAATGCAATCAAAAAATCTGCATATATGCTTTTTTGATGGGAAATGAGTTTTTTCTGACATATTTTTTAAAGTTTCCAATCAGGTATCAATAATTTTAGTGATTGGTGTAATTTTTGGTAAAGGAAATGAGTTTCTTGGAAATATTTTCAAAGCTTCTAATCACTTATCAACAGTTCTAGAGTAATTTTTCTTTTTTAAGATAGAGGGAAAATGAGTTTCATTTGTCATTTTTTTTAAGTTTCCAATTTTATATCAGCAATTTTAGTCATCAATGTAACTTTTCTTATTTAGACATTCAGAAAAAAAGAAATTTCCCTTATCAAACCCCTATATAAAAAAGTCAAACATAACTCTTCATGATCACTTTGGATGGTTAAACAATTTATGGAATGCACTCATTAATGTATCATAAAGTACTTGTTTTTAAGATATGTATAATCAATTAAAATAAAAATTAACATTATAATTTAAATATGCTTGACAACAAAGGAATTATTAAAAATATTTCATTTTTAATTTTAATATATATAAAACTTATAATTGAAAGTAATTTTTAGATAATGATTTAAATATCTTTTATTTTCTAAGATAAATTTAAAAACTTATAAACAATAAAAAATTGTATAATTGGAAATAGTTTATAGACAATTGAAATAATATTGATTATAGATTTTTATTTCCAAAGTAAGATAGGATCTCAAAGATTGATATAATATTTTGTATTTTATTTTAAAAACTAATTAAGTTATTCTAATTATAGCATCTTATCTATGGATTTATTATACTTAGTAAATGATCAAATATATTAAGGTTCAATGGTGTCCTCAATTTTTTGCAATATAAAATATGGTTGCACCTTAGGTGATTTGGTCCTTCCCTAGGTGTGATAGATCTATAGTTAAAAATGCTTTGGTTTTTGAAACTCTAGATGTATTGAGCAAAATTAGAAGGGATCAAAACAAAAATTAAATTACAAATGTATCAATGATTAAAATATCAAGACTAGAACTTCAAAATATCTATAATAATTTATTTTATTGCCATATAGTACTATTTTATTACTAGAAAGTATGGGAAATTCAAAAAAATCTATGTGTGCATACATGGTGGATATGTTGCACACATGGTGCCATTTTATTCATCATTCTATTCAATACCACATTTTGCTATTGTGTAATAGAGTAGTTATGCGGTAGTTACACTATTCTATGATAACAATGCTATACTTTATAGATTTTGTAATTTTTGTTCGCAAGAATTCATGGGGGACACAAGTTTACACCAAAATCTAGTGTGTAGGAGGAAAAACACTTCACACATGATTGTCTATGTCAATAGGGATTGTACCCGAAAGGATTTGTTGGTTACTTTTATAATAGAGTTGTACCATCTTGGAAATGAGCCATTGGTGAATTCAAATGTGTAATCCTAAAATACTTAAATAAGATAATACTATGGGTGAAGCGTATAGCCTAAAGATTCGTTTCTATAGTCTCATCGTTATGGAATATAACTATCATCATACATATTTTTTAAGGAGGCGACATTAAAATCAAATAAAGAGAGTCTCCTATTTTTTAGCTTGTAAAATGAATTATGTGGACTATCTAGATAAGGTAACTAACCTTGAAATAATAGTGATTTCAATTGTCAATGTTTCTTCATCCTCTACTATTTCCATGAACAAAAAAAAATGTTATTTCCAATTCTCTATGATGACCTTGCCTTAAATTGATTCATATCTCCATTTTGGATGCTAGTAATCTACTTACTCTACTATTGGAGATGTTTAAAAAAAACTTGCTCATCACAAATTCTTAAGACTATAAATGGATATTTCAATTGAATATACCATCTTATATATTCATTTTTTTACTTTTTTCTTGTAATATTGCCTACAATTTTCTTTGTAAGGAAATTTTAAAGAATCTCTACTTAAATTGGGTGATTTTTTTCTTTTTCTTGTGTTACAGTCGTATCAAATTATTACATATGTATTCTTCCTTGAACCATGTGCAAATCCTCAATATCCAAACCTAGTCCCACCAAAATTTTAATGGCATCGATATCCCCACTCATAAATCATGAATACTATTGATACATCATGTTCGGTGCTTTGAGCCAATATTCATAGCCATTGATTTCTAGAATCTTCTTTTATAGTTTTCACCTCAGGTATTCTCTTTCATCCATGTCCAAGACCCTAAGAACCTAAAAATCCCCATTGACACACATATTATCAGGATGTCATGTATGATGATTTTAGGTGTTAATCATGACCTTGGATTCCTAGAAGCTTCCTTTAGGGACTAAGCCTGATCTTCCTAACCCAACCATCTCTAGATCCCTAAAACCCATATATAGTTCTAACGCATCATAAGGGAACAAATATCCCTACTTATAGACGAATAATAACCTCAAGAAATAATGTGTGCTGATTTTAGATGTCATGTTCGGACTTAGATTCCCAAAATATTTCTTTAGCTGTCAAGGAATTTAAGGGTTTTGGAATTGGATACATATTTCACTGGATGCATAGTTCCATGGTTTCCTTAGATACAAAGGCACGCTCTTCTTCCATGCAATTCCGGGAGTGTGCAAGCTAATGAGGGTCACTTTTGGCACGTTAGATGCAATAGAAAACTAAAAAATCAGCAATCCCCCAACTTAATTGCTTTTTTTGATATACTTACACAAAATATCTTGCGTTGAGTAAAAAAAGATTAAATGTAGGAAATTAAATCACATTTTCAAATATATAAGGTTTATGTATTGAAATGTTTTATAACTATGTCAAATTTCATTTTTTCTAACAATCACTTTTTTTTTTGGCAAATCATAAGGGATATGTTTTTGTGGGTGCATCCTTTGAGCTCCTAAATGATGCTTTCGAGATACAAAACTTTGCAAGCATGTAGAAAACATTTAACACTAGTGCAACACTATTTTTCAAAAATAAAATTAGTAATTTTTAATTTTTTTTATAATTATCTAAGTGATCATTCCTTGAAAATGGTATGTCTTCTCTAGGTGTAGCCTTTGAAGGTCTTAATGAAATAATCATGAAATGGATTTTTTATAGAATGTAGAGGTCAGTGTCTTCTAGTGTACCATATAATTGTTTTTTAAAACGATTACGAATTGAAAAAGTTACGGGAATAACACTAACGACATTTATTTTGAGTTAAGGAGTTAAGACACAACAGAAATAGAAAACAAATAGGAAAATATAATATTTTTTAATAAAAATTACATATTTAGAATCTGTAGAAAAATGCTATTTATGTTTAATATTTCGTAAAAATTGACTATGTGTAGCATACTGTAACGAGTGTGTAAACAACGACTTCTTTAAAAAATGGGGGGAATGCCTAATTAGCTATGGTTTATCATGTACCATAGCATAGGTTTGGTATTACCAAAGCAAATTCCAAACCATACACATGGGACTATTGGTGACATGCAATTAAGTGAATTGGCATGCTTAAATTCAAATCACATTTCCTGCCTTGTAGAATTCCTAAACGCACACGCATTATATAACTACAAAACGTGAGCGCATTATATAGCTATAACTATAAAACATGAGTGCGTTATGTAACTCTAAGACATGAACGCATGTTGTAGAGATAAAAATCTAGCACTATGTGTAATATATCAAATGTATGGATAATAGTTTAGAGGGGGTGGGGAAGGGTCAAGGGCCTAGGAAGATGTTGGAAGTTCAAGTGGGGATGGTTAATAGTTGAGAGGGGGTTGGAATGATCAAGCTCCTAGCAGGATGT